>CAJQUW010005296.1:0-436387 GCA_907163375.1 Prostheceraeus crozeri
ATAGCCTCAAGACAATAAGCCTGGCGGTCGCCCAAGTCCCACCACGACACTCTTGTCGTTCAGAGGGGGGGGGGAGTCAGCGAACATTTTCGTGAAACGTGGACCAACCTGGCCGGCACCACACGACACTCTGTCGTTCCAGAGAGCAAGGGCCTGTGCGGCGCCGGTCGGGTGTTCGCCGTTTTTTCTTACTCACTGCGGGAATAATTTGATTTAAGGCGAAGTTTGGCACATGTCCGTTGTACTGTATGGCTACACATTTATATAATTATTTGGTCTTGCATGTCAAAACGCTTGCATATGGAACTAGATTGAATATGTAATGTGTCGTGGGTTCGTCCCTGTATGCGAGGTTCCTTGAATACCTTTTTCCAGAAAACGGCCCCCTACGGCCGACTGCATATGTGTTTCAGGACAGCTTACGACAACTTAAAATATTCCTAATGTAAGGAGACTCAGCTGAATAATCCTTTATCAGGAATATGTTGATGTAGGGACAAACTGATTGTTGGTCGAGTTTCTGATCTCTGATCAATATGATGGAGGTCATGAATTACGTGAAATTTCATTTGCAATCTAGAGCAAAGAACTTTTGGATTCAGCGCCTATGTTGGGATTAAGCCGCCATTTCCGTGTGTGTATGTAGAGATAATAATAAGAATTGACCTAACACCAATAAATTTCTATTGATAATATAAAGGTTCACGTATTTCGGCAGGCACTCTTAATCCAGGAACTATGCAAAAGATGGAGATAAAGTACGCAAAAGTTAAAAGTACAAAATCAACGGCAAAAGCTGCATTATAGATGTAGAAGTGCCTTGGAATTGATAAAAGTCCACATAGAAATATAATGACAATAATCAGAAGTATGGATTGGATGATTGTTGTTCCGTCGTATTTCACTCATAATGATTCTATTTCTACCGCACGTTTCCCGAACTTTATCTTTCAGTTCTAAGAGCCAGGTTTGTTGATTCCTCACTACGAAAAAGTTTGAAAATGAAAACCGGTATCCGGAAAGTAAGCCAAGAAAAGAAAAGAATCAACATCTCTCACTCTATTTGTTTAATACTAGTGCTGCGGAAGTTGGGCGGCAAAGCGTGTTTGTCATCTACAAGTATGATCTTCCAATATGATGATAGCTTCTGGGCCTTCGACATTTTGAATTTTAACTTTGCTTACTTTATGTTCCTTCTTTTCATTAGTTCATGTTTAAGGCGCATGCCGAAATTATTGAACTCATTTATATCGGGACAATAAATTTATCTTGGTGTTTGTCTCCAATTCTTTCCCTAAATGACACCATCGGCTCATCATTTGTTACTTTAGTGATAGGCCTATGTGGTGAGGCTGTCTTTAATTACGTTATGCATGGAAAACTTTAATTGTGCTGATATTTATTTGATTCTCATCTTTTAATTATATTTTGACAGATCGGTGAATTATTAAAAATATCCACTAATGTTGTAATTTAAGTAAGTACAGTAAGCGTATATTCTCACAAATGTTAATTAGCCATTTAACCATTAAAGAAGAGAAAAGTAGTCACAAAAAATTATCAAAGCACTATTTACACTTCACAAAGTAAGCAACTTGTTACAAAAAGAAAGAAAAAAATAAAGTCAACTTATCGTTCATTATCATCGACGCACGGGAATAACGGAGTGCAGTATGCGAGTGGAATATGACTTGGGGCAAGAACTATAACATGACCACTACGAGGGCATGGCTTGTGGGCACTTAAATCATGTAAGAGGATGAACGGGAACTTTTCACACTTTTTCTGAAATATGACATGGCTCGAGTCTTCCTCATTGATGAAATAAGATGGAAAGTCATCACAACTTACAGTCCTCGCTCCTCACTAGTATTGCATGACAAACGCCGGTTAACCATGCGAGTTTCTTCAGTGAAGTCGGAAGCCACACAAACAAAGAGAGAGTATAACAGAAGCGACAGGATGATTGATTTACATACCATTTTAATATTTGGAATCTTGATAACACGCGCATTTCAAGTTCGCATAGTGTACAAATCGCTCGAGAGGAGATTCTCCATATAGTCTTCGGATGTGAGAAATTCCATCGGAGTTGTCATCCCCATACAACGCGGCGGGTGAGGTGTCTTTCATGCATTGGCCTCCATCAACTTTCTCGCGCCTACGCCCTGGATCAGTGCACTGCGGGGTAGGGGTGTCATCACCCGGTGCAAAATATGTCACCATCCGGAGATTATCGATCCACGACTTTTCTCAATCCCGGGATCCGGGATGTGAGAAAATTATTATCAGATTCATGCAGATTGCGTTTTTGCTACTATTTTTGCCTTTGTATACGTTGGTTTTGATGAAATAAGAAGCGTACCAGCTCCAAACGTTACTAAACCAAACTAATGTGTACTCTCCTTGCAATTGAATAATCATTATTTACGCGATTACGAAGGTTAAACAACTTTTTATATCTTATTTTACCAGATGAGTCAATTAAAACTTAAGCTTTCACGTATGTGCAATTCTACATAAAATGGATCTTTTTATTTCTTTTAACACTGATTAATTAACCATGATCAAATAAAAGTGATTCGAAGTCAGGCCCCTTCTATAAACAAACATAGCAGGAACTGATATTCTAACAAATTTTATACTTTTGATGAATCTTTCGTTTAAGTACCCACTTCAAAAAGCACATGTCGTTTAATGTGCCGCAGCGCTGATTGGTGTTTCTTATCTTTGTGTAAGGAAAATGGTACCCAGCAAGGTTGAATGGCTCGTCACCACTCGCTTGTTTGGTGCGCACGGAAACGAATAATGCCAATCCAGTCCACTCTATAATGTTACGGAACTCACACCTCTGACCTTTGTTTGTAAGAAAACGATCCATCCTCCTTTCGCACGACTCGGATTCATGGTGGAGAGCCTTCATTTAGTGATGTATTCGCTGACTCTTGAATCTAGGAAGGGCTTGCAGGCTCCTCGACAGCTATCTCTCGCCACAAGCTAAACTGTTGAGACAGGCGGGGATTCTCGCCTCTGGTCGAGTTTTGTTCGGTTTGAAGAGACGAAGATCATGGTGGAGAGCAAACTTGGTGCGCGTTCTAATGTAAGCGAGTAACTTGGTAAATTTGTTGCAGAAACGGTCTGCAAGTCCCTCAGACTAAGGAAGAGTAAACACTTTTGAGTCATAACCGTGAGTTCTCTCAGGTCATACTCGCTGTCAATCGTGGTAGAGTTACGGAGGCGAGACGACGATTCCTCAGCTGCTGTTCTCTAATTTCATCTTAACAAAAATCGATGTCACGGACTCGGCAACGACCCTAAATCACTGTCTCTCTCTATTCAGCCCCGTCGACGGCGGTCTTGATAGGTTGGGAGAGCACGTACCCATATTTCATCTGTCACAGTGTGCATTCTTGTCAGTTCAGAAGCGCCAAAGAATTCCTTTTGACAAAGGCGATCAAACGGCACTGCCGAACCAATAGTATGGAAGATGTCAACGTAACGCTCAACATGGCGGTAAACTATTCCACCGGGTAGCGGACAATCGCAATCAGCTGTAATTCTTGTCCATTTCCGGCTCGAATAAAAAACTGGAGTTTATCACATTCGACCAATAGGAGATCAATGAAAGAATTTACAAATCTTGCGAACGTTCTTGATGCAATACGCGATCACGGGTTTAAACTCAGTTACACACATGCAGTCGAAGAATCGTCTCATCAATATCAAAACTGTTCACGCATGATGTAGTCATTCTTCACCTTCAACAAGCGCGGCCTCACCGCAGTAGTCTCTTCACAACAATGGTGTTTCTTATTACACTACGTCACAACAGCTAGATGGAAGTGGCTATGTGAAAAAACAAAGCACTGGCGGTTTAAAGCAACTTTGGGCATCTTTGCCAACCGAAACATGAGGGTGCTGCCCCGTCCGTGCAGAAAGAAAGCGATAATATCCGTTTCGAGCTCAAGTCCGTACAAGGTTAATCCTGTCAAAATGAGCTTCAGACAACGCTGAAGGGGTTCAGTGAGCCATCGATACGGATGTGTCCCAAAAGATTATAAAACTGTCTTCCCTGTTGACTTCGTCGAAATCGTGTGAACAGGTAGTATTCATATCATCGGCGTCCCTGATGATGTCCAGTCTATCGAAAGAGATTGTAAATTTTGCCATGGTTTCTCTTTACGCATGTTAACGCTTAACGTGCGATAATTCGGTGGTGCGTAAACCGGCCGCGAAGTCCCGGTTAACGTTTTTGCCTGATTGTGACTCTTGATTTTGGTAGAGAAGGGATACCGTAGCTGAAATTAAACAGATCTCGAAGGTCGATCAGATTCCGCTTAAAACACGAAATAGAAATGTTCGACACTGCAAGCCATCCGTGCGAGTCGCGCTGCATAGATATTTCGCCGGATGAAAAACGAGAGAAATTGCTGTTGCAATTCGTGCGTACTTGGATTCTGGGGCAGGGCAGGTGCACAGTGGACGAGTCAAGGGTCTGATGCACGTGGCGAGAGCGTGAGTGTGTGTAGTCCTTTAGTAGACCCACCTCCGCGGCAACGTTAATAATGTAGTGGGGGGGCAGAGAGTACACGGCTGAAGGGATTGTGCATGAGGAGCGTGGTAAGATATTTCCAAGGCGCCAAGGCGTTTTGAAAGTTACAATATTCAGCACTCGTAAGAGTTGCCTTTCCGCAGATAAAAATAGAACCAGGTGCTCTGTGGCATCAGAAGAGTGTGACTAAAATGAGTCATTAACGAGGGTAACGCTAGTGCTTCTTCACATTTCTTGTAAGCCAATAGCAGCGCTCACTGTTTGTATAAGAAATGTGTCACGCTGTCGAATCTCGTTTCAGTTAGTTGCCGATTTTACGACAGTTAGAATGAGGAAAAGAAAGGTGTAAATAGTGTGTGCGCTCGTGCTTTTCCTTGTGATATGTTCGATTTCTATGTAATAATTCTTAACCGATAAAGACTATAAATAACGAAACACAATCCGATGAATCCCGGGCATTTCATCAGTATCATAGTCACGCGGATGTGTAATCCCAGAAATTTGTGCTAACGATCTCAGGGATCCCGGGGATTTCGGGATCACGGGATTGGGACACCCTAATTGCGTGTGATGCACGGTAGGGGCCTTTGTGTACGCCAACTTACCCTCAACCTCTCCATCACACTCCGGTCGGTTCGCGCTAGCCAAGGCTCAACTGCGTCTCGCCATAATGCTCGCTCTTGCCACATCCCGCTACTCCGATGTCCTCGTGCAGCCTTGGTCTCCGGAGTATGGAGCATTGACTTCTCATGGTAGGTAGCGCAACAGGGTGTGTGTTGTGTCTGTCAGTGTTAGTTGTCAGCGGGGCGTACGCATCAACCCACAGTGCTGGCCACGGAGCGGGGGGGGCCAGCTCGGGGGCGCAACTGCCCCCATGAATTTCTCATAGGGGGGCAAAGAGTATCTTCTTGCCCACAAAATGGTCTAGGGGTATTAGGCCAGAAGTATGTGGCGGAATAATGATGTCACTGAAAGTTGATAACTTTCGACTTTTCCTGTCAAATATTGCGTTTGGTTGCATTTCCGGTCTGTGTCCTCTATGATGTTTCAGCTATTGTTTTCCTTCTAAATTACGTTGTTGGTGTCTCAGGAACAGTCGTCTAGAAGTGTCTCCCCTCTCCTTGATGCAATGGTGCTTCCCCAAAAACGTTGATATGTGAAAGTGCCTAGCCAGAGTTCAGATTCTGAGATTGCACTGCTAATAGTGGACACCTGGATGGGACTCGTGCCTGGAGCGGGGGAATTGACTCCAAGACAGTGGGACTGAGTTTTAAACAATGATTTTCTGGTCTGGGCGCGTTTGGCCCCTAACACGGGCCCTCTGGGGTCAACTGGTTTGTACAGTGATAAATGTTCTTATCGTATTTTTATGATTATTCAGCGAAGTCACTGAGAGAAGCTTGGACCGACAGTCAGTATATATGCTACTCCGTGAGTGTGTCAGACTATGCTAAACTAGTGAATTGGCTGCACTCTCAAACGTCGGTGTTGCACACTGCCCGAAGAGGTCATTTTCGCACCTATAAAAAACGATCTCCATCGTCGACTATGGGGACATGCTCGCCTAACACAGTTAATGATTATCATTGCTCTGTTACGTGCTTCTAGGCGCTCGGAATCATGAATAAGGAGGAAATCTACAAAGAGGTTGTCGAGAAGATGCCCCACAGAGGAAATCGTATTTTGGCAATTGTACTAAAATAAAGACAAACAATCAACGTCATTCCTTGGAAGGAACGCTGGTGGAATGGGACATCAATGTACAGTTAACCAATGTGCGTTTCAGTAAATTTAACAATATTGTACGGTGGCATTAGCCCTGAAAACATCGGTATGCAACTGCATGGTCTTATGATATACGGGTTATAATACATGGGAATACAGCTACGGGACGGTGACTTTGAATTGGTACCGGGAAAAGCGTACCGTAACCATGATATAATACCCCAATAAACCGTTTAAGATACTGAAAATATTTGCCTGATTTATGTTTGCCACTTAAACAGAGGTTTCTTAAGGAAGTATGAACAGGATTCTTTGTAAACAGCCCTTTGAGGTACCGTATACAACATGGAGTCTACACGGCACAATTAATTACTTGAACAAAATACCAACAAAACTCTGTTCAATGTAATGTCTCTTTAACAAACCGCTGCCCTCCCCCCCAACAGAAAAAAAGCGCTCGCGCCGCGCCCTTGATCAACCACCCTCCCCGCGTACGAAGGGGTGCTTCCTCTCAACGGAACCGGTCTATAGCGCAACGCATGAAGTGACACAGGCAGCGGATAGCTCAGTCTTATAGCGACTGCGACGCAATCCATACTCCGGGGGTACGAGCCCTTTTTGGGCATGTCACTGTTTGCAACGAGAGATTCTATACAACTTTCTCGCGCAGCATATCGCAAAGCCGCCCTCGCATTTTCTTCCTCTTCCATTCAATTTAGAGGAAGTAATATCTGGGAGAAAAAATGGGGAAAGCGCCTGAGCCAAATGCTAAAATAACATTAATTGCATGATGGGAAGCATTGGGATCAGCGTTCCATCGCGACTCCAGTGAGTACTCGGCCCGACCCGAGGAAAACTAATGATCCTACAGCAGGCCGAATCTACCAGATCCCGGCAAATCACCGATCAGAGCAACATAACAGCGTGTCATGCTAACGCACCAAAATTAACTTACCCCCCGGGTCACTCTTAGAGTTCTAACATTGAACGTTGAGGGTTCTTACTCCAGTCTAAACAGGAGCTGATGCTGCAGCTTCTGCGAAAGGAGCACATGTGTGGAACGTTCTCTGCCTGCCAAGAAATCCCACCAAAAGCGATCAAGGCCCCTAAAAATCGTTTAAGGTATATCTAACTTTGATATGAATCGCTTTCTGTGGGCCACGAGAAATTTGGCATCGTGCTACGTATGTCAGATTCAATGTACATCAAAACGCTGAACTTTGTCGAACAAGATACCTTCTGTTGACGACTATAGAGTTCGGGCAACCACACAGTGACAAACGTTTACAAACACCCTCCGCTTCTGGTCATCCTCTCCCCTCAAAGCCCCATGGCCATCCCAGCATCACTATGTCGGAGATTTCAACAGACATACACCATATGGAGATATGAAAACGTGCGACCGAAATGGAGAATGGGACTGGCCGACATTGGGCATCTCAATCGGACGCTCTTCTTATCATTGACCTCAAGCTCAGCAAAATCTTTCGCTCAGCTCGATGGGAAACAGAACTTACAACCACAGACTTGTGCACTGGGTAATCTTCTGCTGATGGACAACCCCTCACGCAGCGCAACAAACCGTTCTGCCCTCTTATCCAAAGAGCTCAATCATCGCACTCATTATATTGCACGTCGGAATCTTCGCATTCCATTGATTAAATCTGTCCAAATTCACGTGGATTTTCCGCAAGGCGAACTGAATGAGTTTTCGGACTACTTTGGAAAAATGCGTTGTCTCGCTTTCCACATTCATCGGAATGACAGAAGCCTACGACAGATTCAAGGGCCTGCTTCCAGCCGCCTAGCAACGAGCCATCCCATGTGGGTTCAAGGAAGCACTACATTCCAGGCCTTAACAGTGAGTGTCGAAGAACTTAACATACAAGAATTCAACCTAACAGAAGATAAAGAAATTGCTCTGACCAACTGATTTCGGCTCTCCAAAGACAGCTCGGCAGAGAATGGTGGGAGGAAAGGGACACACACTCTGCGACCTGGATTTTACCCATCAAGCATGAAAAGTTGGAACCTCCTGTCGGAAAAACTGAGTTAAGGCCCAAAACAAACAGCGTTCGGGAAGCTCATAGCTTGATTTCGAACACCTTCGCCTGGTCCATTTGTGTGAAAACACCGGAAAGTTATGATCTCGGACAAGCCTAAAGTAAAGAAGCTAACAATCGTGTGGTTATGATCTTCCGCACATCGCGCGAATCGAATAGCACCGCAAAAACTCGAACCATTGCATATAGGGCTGAAGAATCTCTCGATGCCATAAAAACGACTGAGGAGCTGGCTTAAATGGTGGATACGATTCAAGGGCTTCCCTGAGGTTCTTAAAAACAGTGGCCCTAAAGACGTTACCAATGGCTAGCGCACTTCTTTACACGCTGCATAAACGCAACAGATATCACCTGAACAGTGGCGACGTACGAAAATCATAAGCTTTACCCTAAACCAGGGAAAGGACATGGCTTCGAAAGCTACCAGCTACCGACCTATTTTACTCCTATCCGTGGACATCAAGTTTCTACGAGAAACAATCTACGTCGAGATATTGAGCACTCGTGCGATATGCTCTGGATCTTGCTCAAGGCGGGATTTCGTAGAGTGAGAGGTCGTAGCAAGGCAAGAGCAAGTGCTAGCTCTGATGTCTACATAGCAATTGGAGAATGCGATTTCAGAAGCATTGTAAAACATGGGCCGTCTTCCTCGATGTAACGCAGCGGCTACCCGATACCCGCTTGGCAGAGAGGAACTTCTTGATAAAATTTCAAAAGTCGCCTACACGCGCTGGGGTGGTGACTCTTTATGGCAAATCTTGGAAAATCGACGTTTCCGATATGCTCACATTGACGGCAGCGACGAGTAGTAAATGGCGAGCCCAGTCCAGAAAAAACGGGTATTACACAAGGACCCGCCTCGCCCCGATTTTGTCAATTTGTACATAAGTGACCTCCAGATACCCAGAGCTAAAATTCATTTATGCTGACGACATTTGCTTTGCGGGTCACCAAGATAAGGAGTTCGCCAAATTTAATCTCGAAATTTGAACAGCGACATGGAAAAAGATGGCGCATATTGCAGTAGAGTGGAGTCTTCGACCTAGTGTGATGAAAACCGTTGCATCGAGCTTCCATCTCACATTACAGCTCCAATGCGAACGGCGCTGGACACTTTATATGAACGGCACTCGCTGTCAAAACCCGATCATTCTCCAACCTACTCGGTGTGACAACTAGACAGACGTTTGACTTACATGAGCCATCTTCAGACGCTTGCAATGAAAATCGGGACTAGAATATAACCTCCTTCAAATGCTTGTCGGATCATCGCGTTTGGGCACTGGAGAGGGATACCACCTTACGCATACAGCACGGATTAGCCCTCGTAAATTCAGCGGCGGAGCCACTAGATCTTGCGCACCCGTTGTGGCGGAAGATCTGCCCAAAGTCACTCGACGCTCAACTCTAACTCTACCCTGAAGATAATAAGCGGTTTCAAATGTAGACCAACTGAAATTGAATGGCGCTTGCCTCGCTATGTAACATCGCTTCCTCCTAAATCGACGAGAGTTGAGCAATAACAGACTGCTCGATTCCAATCATGGCCTATGCCGAACTCCCTATAAACAATGATCTGTTCGGATCATCCGAACTGAGATGCCATTCTTTCATCCTATTGGCGAAACCCTACCTCACAGAACTTCGTCCTCAACAGTATCGATGGCGGGACCATGGGTGGGAGCAATTCCCAGTCCGTAACGAGATCTGATATCGTGGTATCCGGCGCGTCCCTTCCAGGCTTCCAACTCCCTCCCGTGCGACGTCGCTTGTGTGCGCCCTCAAACAAGATACGAACCGATGCTGGCCTTTTGACGCTAGCATTGATCTACCAAGTGGGGCTCGAGCACGTGGACTCCTCCGTAATTGCGACATGTGGACTTTCCGACAAACAATGCTTTACATCATTGAACTGTGTCTCCGTGATTCTCTGATCTGGGGGTGCGTAAGGAAACTAGTCATCTGTCTCAGACAATGGCTGTTTCGCTGGCTTAACATCATGGGCCATGTTGCAATGTCATTATGCATAAGAATACGAAATAACAATGCTCAAGATCTTGCATTTCACGCACAGTCTTGATTCCTGGGTACAATGATGTGCATTGGACGCCGCCCTCGCGCTCCTGCGCGCGAAACTACTGCTCGCGTCATCGGCCCGCGCGCGCCCCGCGCCGCCCCCCGCCTCTCCGACACGGCGCGCTGCACGCTCTCCGCCCCCCCCTTTCCGCCAACGGCCTCCGCCGCCCGCAGCCCTCCAACGCCCCGCTCCGCGCTCGCACAAGCCCCATGTAGCTCGCATCCGCCCGCCCCGCGCCACCCGCTTCGCCCGCCAATTCCGCACGCTAGCCCCGCCGCCCTCCCCGACCCGCCGACTCCGCCGCGCTCCCTGCCGCCGCACCGCAAAGCCGCCCGCCCCGATCGCACATCCACGCGACCCTGGCATCAACTCGGGCCGCCACAACGCCACCTTCGCCACCTGCACCGACAACCCCCCGCCGCCACACTCGCTCCACGCCGCTTCGCAACCCTGCCCCTCCCCCGCCGCCCGCCCGCCCCGCAATTCTCTCCGCTCGCGCCCGCCCGTCCCCGCCACACCACTCGCACATGCCTCACGCCACCCACCTGACCGCCCGCCGCGCCGCAACAGCGCACGCCCCCAGCCATCCCCCGCCACGCCGTCCTCGCCTCCCGCCCCGCCCGCCCGCCCGGCTGCCACGCCCACCCTGCCAATCCTCGCGCCCGCGCACGCGCCGCTGCAACATCCGCACCGCACACGGCCCGCACCCGCCCGCCGCCTCCCCGGGCTTACCGCCCGCCCGCCCCCCGCACGCGCCCCGTATCCCGCCCCGATCCCGCCACGCAACCCACGTCCGCCCGCGACCACCCTCGCCTCAGCCAAGACTGTACCTCAATTGTCTTGATTTGTCCAGATTAAGGGACATATGGTTCCGACGAGTCCAGGCTTTTATGTCTGTAATGTTATCTATAGTTGCATTCGAAGTGGGTTCAATTAGGTTCACATCATCAGCATAAATAACTACAATTGCCATTTGCGACACTGTTAGGGAGCCCATGAAAACAGCAAATAAAACAGGACCTAAAACTGAGCCCTGCGGGATTCCTGACGTCACACTTATTGTAGAACCAAAGTCGCATGCTGGTATTACAGAGTAAAAACTTTGACTGTCTAAAGAAGTCTAAATTCAGCGGACCATATAGCTGACATACTTTACTATCTTTAATCATAGCAGATCGCTTTACAAAGCCACTGTATGTTTCAACATCAAATTTTCCTGCTTCATCTCTGTACCATCCCATGGCTTCCATATGACTTTTTTGTGCTGCTGGATGAAACTGTGATACATGATTGAAATATGATTTATAGGGATAATCGCTTTGACCACCTTCCACCTGCTGCTCTCCAATCGTTAGAGAAGCATCGCGAAGTAATGTAGTCAATGGTAAATTGTTCAGTCCAACTTTATGTGTATCGTCAATAGCAGTTCCATCTGCTTGCTGAATTCTAAACCTCAAATCAACCATCGCATAACTCAAATCTATGTAGTCATCACTACCACCAGGAATAACAAATTCAATGGGGCCAGCATTCTCAGCTGTTCGAGGATGATAATCTACAATACTTGAACTAGAATATCTGTCTGTATGGCTTGTTGATCCAACAAACCAAAAACGGAAGTTTTACACTCAATGATTTAGAAGTTATGCAGCGTCGTGTTTAGCGCCTGATGAATGATTAGAGCCTCATGCGACGTTTGCGTGATATGCCTTTTGGACTGAAGATCGCACCTTACCAGCTCCGCGATGTTTCCTCCTTCCTTTATTCATTCGTTTAGGTGATTTCTTCCTTGAGTAACACCAGCAAAGGTCTGCTTCAATGTTTTTAAACCGCGTTCCTTCCCACGATTCAACAAACTGCTCTTAATACTTCTACCTCTGGAAAGATCACTAGCAACATCACCAGCAAAGCAACGGCATTAATTAAAACATTTCGTTTTAAAGATCTACCGACATTGGATATGAGAGGTGCTACAACAGATTTCAGTGCACCAAGTATGCTACCTCCACGTTGGCGGCGAGCGCCGATGTAAATTTGTCCTCCACCACTTACAGAGGAGGGTCGTGAATAAAATGAGGCAGTTGGATTCAGAGCTCAAACCCTAAACATTGTTAGTTACAACTTTGCATGAATCACTGTCGATCACTTAGATGAAAGATGTCGGCACGACGCATCTAAGAGTTCATACTTGAAGGATAACCAGTCCATTTAACAAGACACCATTCTTCACCTTGACGTTTTTTACATCGAATGATTTTCTCTACCAAATATGTTTCACTTTCAGTGACTACCTCAATCTCATCGCGGTAATAGCTACCCTCAATTTCTTCATTATCGTAATCTTTCAACTTGTAGGTGGTCGGAGAGTCTTTTTGATTAATCCTTGATACTGTAAATACCTCCTCTGTCCAATTCGGAAGGTAACCTTTAGCAAAAACACTTTTCACTTTTGAGATACGAACTTTATCATTAATTTTCACATCACTTTTCACATGAGTGCGTTTACGTTGGAATGATTCGCGCACTTTATCTACATTGTCAGCATTTACATCTACTGGTTCTACCCAATCCAAAAGAATGAGATATAGAGTGATATCTGCCATGGAGTGTATCTTAGTAAAACCTTTGTCCAATTTTGTGTCAAGTTGGCAGTTAAAATGTCGCCACAAGCGATTTTTTAATGTGCGATTTAAAACGTTCAACGAGTGCAGCTTTATAAGCACTCTTTACACTAAAACAACTCAATGTCATGCCTCTCAAATAATCTTCTCACATGCTGATTTTCAAACTCTTTTCCTTGATCACTCTGAATTCTTTTTGGAATCAAACCTTCTCGAAAAATTGTTTGGGAATGCTTTTGCTATCTCCTTTCCCTTCTTTAGTTTTTAAAGGTTGAGCCCCTACGCATAACGCGAGAAAATATCAATGACGGTTAAAATAAATTATTGCCGAGTTTATGTTTTGAAATGGACGCACGGCGACATCGCACAAATCTGCTTGCCACTGTTCATCGATGTCATGAACAATATAATGGCGGGTGCGGTACTTCTTTTTCGCTTGTTTGTGGAGTGGATAGGTAGCCTGACCCTTTAACCATCGTTTCACTTGTGATTGTGGAAGACCACTCGCTTTTGATAATTTCTTGATAGATGCAAATCCTGCCGGATGTTTTACATCATAATAGATTGACTTCAAACGTTCAGTCGATGACGACTGACTCTTTCTTCCTCCTTCTCATCTTTTTGTTTTCTTTTTTTTCCTTTTTGGGGCCTTTTTTTTTTTTACTACATTTACAACAACTGCAGCATTTAGCTTTAGCGGTTTTGCGATCGTGTTCACATTGCTTAGGGGTTACATTATGAGAGCTGGCGCAGCAAGTGCAAGTGACAACGACATTCACCTCTGGCGGCTCATTACATGGCAAGCAACACATCTGCTTCATATTAATAGTCTGAGAACATGTATTTCCTGGGGGGAGCTGATTTACGTTTTCCTTTTACTAGTTTTAGTGGCTGATGGCGATGTAGATCTACGTCGAGTTTCTTCTCTTGTTTGCTTAGTGAGTGTGGGAGGGGATGTAGCAGGTGACGCCTTAAACCAATTTGTTGGCATTTTCATCGTCTGAAGCATTGGAGTAGTAGCCACTGTTGAATCAAGTTCTTTCAATGTCTCATTATTCAAAGCAAATTTTGGCACATTATGCTTTTTCAATAGTTTAAGAAAGTATGACCAACCAGGTGGAACATAGCCCTGACGGCGCTTTCTACGTGTCGCATACTGAATCAAGTCTTCATAACGTGAAGCATCAATCACTTTATTATCATCTGTAATGATTTCTCCTCTATCATTTACAGTGAGAAGGGGTTCAATACGATAGAAGAGAGATATGGCATGTGCGCGAGATGCTAAAGGTGTAGCAGTCGATACAGAGTCACGCATCTTATTCTTCAAGTTTTTCAATTGCTCAACAGTTTCCGATTGTAATAATACAGCACGATGTGGATCTTTGATGTGAACATTTTGCTGATAATCTATTTCTTTCCTATACATTTGATTTGCAAGAGGTTGCTTTACTTGCTGCATGGCAGTCAATTGTACATATTCATCCTGAGGAATAACAATCATGCGAGAATAAGAACTCATAGTTTGTAGATAATCATGGGAGTTTTCAAAATATCACTTCGAAATCTAAATTCTTCCGGACACTCTTGCGTAAAGTCAATGAATAAGTAACCGTATGGTTTTTCAGTAGCTGCTTGAAAAATTTCAATTAAGGCTTTTGATCCTCTGTGTGCAACTTGTCGCGCTAAAATTTCAAATTGACTTTTATCTCGCGGATTCTTGAAAATAGCATAATAGTGTGTATTCAGGTTTCGTGTACGAGCTTCCTTTCTATCAGGAAACAAATTTTGTGTGATATACATGTAGATGATAAAGCACATTTTATGGTGTGCTGCGCGAGTGAACATATCTGTAACATCTTTTGAATTCTTACTTTCTTTTAATAAATCATCCAATACAACAACATCATTAGACTGAAGTTTATCCACTGGAATAATTCCTTCATGTCGAATTAAGGTGCGACTTTGCAATTCCTGAAACAGCGACGGTTGATAAATACCATAACACCAAATCACTCGATTGATAGGTTCCTTAAACAACTTCCTTCTTTTATCCAATAAATTCAGCGTGAAAACAGTTTTACCTGCATGAGATGGACCTGATACAGTCAGAACTTTATCACATTGAAGTCTGAAATCCATATTATTACTTTGAGATTCAACATTTGCATAATTAACGCTTAGAGCCAAAGATATTACCCAATAGGTTGCCCACGGCAGGAGCTATCATTGGAAGTATTGCTGAAAGGAAACCGCCCTTTTGTGTTAGAGTTTTCCTCTTTCTTTGAAGAGTGACTTTAGGATTGGAGATGAAACGCAATTTCGTAGCATATCGCTTAAGTAACTTTCGTTGTTTTGGCGCTAATTTCTTCGTCCTCAACTTCCTCACATGAGAAATAATTTCACAAATGAATTTATCGTTAGCATGTCGTATAGCATTGTATCGCTGATTTGCTTTCATTCGTCGGAGAGCTTGAATGGCTGAAGAAAACTTTGAAGACTTTTGACTTTTACGTTTCGCCATTTTCCGTGTTAGTCTTCGTTAAAACCTATCTTTATCACATTTGCATAGGTACTAACTATTGCGGCATAAGTGACACTCGAAATGAGCAATATCACAGTGGTTACATTTGCAAAGTTGAATGCAATTACGTATGAAACAGCGTTGACAAAAAGCATGCTTACATCTCTTGAAGATGAGCTTTTCATTTCCATCCTTTCGCTTACATACATCAGAACACATAGTTTCACCGTTACTGATGTCTATAGCAAGTCTTTTTGAAGATATGAATTTGCTAGCCTTTTCTAAATAATAGACACATGTACAGAAGGAATATACTTCGAGAGTGAGCAGACATAGCTCGAAAACCAGTTGTGCTACAATCAAGTACCACTGCATTTTCAATTTTTCTTTATGGAAAGTTGAATGTGAATATCTGAAATCGCTTCAATCACTAGACTGCTAACATGATGGTTAAATGCGTTAAGACGTTCAGCAATTTTTATCAAATGTCTTTTAAAAAATTCTTGGGGGTGATCTACCACTTCCATTGAATAAGAAGCAAAATGGAAAGAGCGACTTTCCACCTCTTCCTTTCCAAAATGACTAAACTTAATTTTCGCAACTAATCGCGCCATGATAATGCTATCAGAGAATGTATTCATAACTCTAGAAATAGAGTGCTAGCATCATCGACCACTGCTTCGATGTCGGTCTCATCTTTATGAAAATTTATCACATAATCTTGAACAGCTCCTTTTAAACTTTGCCTATGAAAATGTAATGTTCCGCAGTCGTTTGAGAAAGACATGATCGCCCTTTATCTAACCCATCCATTGCATGAAAACAACAACTCTTCTCATAGTAACATTTATTGAATAACGGTAACAAGCATGCATTATAAATCAATGGTTTGAAAGAGATAAAATAGATACAGCTGGTAACTATCATACAGCGAGCAATGATAACCATACAGGACTTTGGCAGTGTTGAGGTAAGGAGGAAAGAAGCATTGGTTATGAACGTAGCTACTACAACGAATAGACAAAATAGGAACACACAAATCCTTAAAACGTTTCGTGGCTTCATGATAATGTTGATTCACTCTACTATCCCAAGGCGGGAGCAAACTATCATCAATGATTAGATTGGGAAATACTTTCCTCTCCTTACCAGGATTATTACAAAAGATGCGTATAACATTGAAAGCAGCTAACCATCGTTTAAAGTCAATAAGAAGAGCACTCTCACAAGAAAAGCCATAGTCTTGCAAATATTTCAGATTAAGTCCATGAATGTGTTTTCTCGCCCATTGATCAACATTGGGATCGCAGTTGGCATGTTGATGATAGACACTAACAATCTGATATGTCCAATTGTTCATAGCAATAGCACTGAGCTCCTGTACAGGTTCACCCTCACAATCCATAAAAATGATGATAGAAGCCTAAAACGGAAATTACACATCTAAGGAAGCGTTCTATAACATATTACAAAATGAAGAATTATAGGATGGATTCCATATGCATGGAGAGAGAGACTATTTTATTATCCTTGTGTCGACCCTAATATAGCCCATTCACTTTGAAAAGGATATCCCAAGTACCTTCTCCGAGCTCATCACATCTGATGGGTATTGAATGATCTCCATCCTTCTTATAGTAAGTACACCAATGTGATACCGGTAGGCAAATGTGATTACCATCCCAAATCTTTCTATAGGGAGTATCCTTGTCATCTCTAGCCTTCCACTCTTGAGCAAGAGGAGTAGGAATGTCCATATTTAATGTCACGTACTCCTCAATAATATCAAGTTGGTGGCGAATGTACGGACTCACGGGGATCAGTATGTAGTCCCCATACTGGTTGCGCATTATCTTGACATCCGTGGAAGGGAGCATTCCCGTTTGGAGTACTACGCTATGATCGTCATAACGCAAGACTTGTTTAAATTTACGCTGTAGCGGTGTAGGATTATGTACCTTGGTTGTTTCTTCCACTGGCCTCAGTTGTAGATGATCTGACCGTAGCGAACCTTGTAACGTTTGACCGCCATTTTGTCCTACTAGTGCAGCAGATGGAATAGATGCCTGAAAATGAAAAAGATTGTATTAAGTTTACGTTTAAGGGAGGAGAGGGAGGAAAGTAGCGACTTACCATTTTAGCTGGATAATAGAATAGAGAGAGAAAATATGCGTCCGTCACTCGTGTGATTCAACGACGGAATGATTCTCACTGTGGAAGGCTCGCTATTTATATAGAAATGCCTGATTCTCACTGGATGATGATCCTCATTGGATAATAACATCAAGCTGATTCCAAATCTGAAATCCGTTTTCCCATCCGATGCTTCGTTTTGAAGCTACAGCCCAAAACGTCCCAAATTCTAACTCTGTCGTTTTTTCGACAATCTCCCAAAATCTTAAATGGCGTCTCACATCTAAACGAAGACAGATAGGAACAAGCCGTTTGTTTCACTGAATTTGTCTCACTCTTAGCTTTCAAACGAGCTATGGCACGACAAAATCCGTCCACTGGAAGCCAAAATCGAAGCGAGCTCTCCAGAGGGGGGGACGTCAGCGAAAATTTTTTCTCTCCGATTGCGTTCAAATTCACCATACCGATGCAGAATTTCACGCTGAATCCGAATCAGGCCTCCGTTTTCTCATCCGATGCTTCGTTTGGGCGCTACTGACCAAAACCTCCCAAATTCTAACTCTGTCGTTTTTTCGAAAAATGTTGAAAATTTTTTCTCTCCGATTGACTTGAAACTCACCATACAGATAGAGAATTTGACGCTGATTCCAAATCTGAAATCCGTTTTCCCATCCGATGCTTCGTTTTGAAGCTACAGCCCAAAACGTCCCAAATTCTAACTCTGTCGTTTTTTCGACAATCTCCCAAAATCTTAAATGGCGTCTCACATCTAAACGAAGACAGATAGGAACAAGCCGATTGTTTCACTGAATTTGTCTCACTCTTAGCTTTCAAACGAGCTATGGCACGACAAAATCCGTCCACTGGAAGCCAAAATCGAAGCGAGCTGTCCAGAGGGGGGGACATCAGCGAAAATTTTTTCTCTCCGATTGCGTTCAAATTCACCATACCGATGCAGAATTTCACGCTGAATCCGAATCTGGCCTCCGTTTTCTCATCCGATGCTTCGTTTGGGCGCTACTGACCAAAACCTCCCAAATTCTAACTCTGTCGTTTTTTCGAAAAATGTTGAAAATTTTTTCTCTCCGATTGACTTGAAACTCACCATACAGATAGAGAATTTGACGCTGATTCCAAATCTGAAATCCGTTTTCCCATCCGATGCTTCGTTTTGAAGCTACAGCCCAAAACGTCCCAAATTCTAACTCTGTCGTTTTTCGACAATGTCCCAAAATCTTAAATGGCGTCTCACATCTAAACGAAGACAGATAGGAACAAGCCGATTCTTTCAGTGAATTTGTCTCACTCTTAGCTTTCAAACGAGCTATGGCACGACTAAATCCGTCCACTAGAAGCCAAGATCGAAGCGAGCTCTCCAGAGGGGGGGCGTCATCGAAACTTTTTCTCTCCGATTGCGTTCAAATTCACCATACCGATGCAGAATTTCACGCTGAATCCGAATCTGGCCTCCGTTTTCCCATCCGATGCTTCGTTTGGGCGCTACTGACCAAAACCTCCCAAATTCTAACTCTGTCGTTTTTTCGAAAAATGTTGAAAATTTTTTCTCTCCGATTGACTTGAAACTCACCATACAGATAGAGAATTTGACGCTGATTCCAAATCTGAAATCCGTTTTCCCATCCGATGCTTCGTTTTGAAGCTACAGCCCAAAACGTCCCAAATTCTAACTCTGTCGTTTTTCGCCAATCTCCCAAAATCTTAAATGGCGTCTCACATCTAAACGAAGACAGATAGGAACAAGCCGATTCTTTCAGTGAATTTGTCTCACTCTTAGCTTTCAAACGAGCTATGGCACGACAAAATCCGTCCACTGGAAGCCAAGATCGAAGCGAGCTCTCCAGAGGGGGGGACGTCAGCGAAAATTTTTTCTCTCCGATTGCGTTCAAATTCACCATACCGATGCAGAATTTCACGCTGAATCCGAATCTGGCCTCCGTTTTCCCATCCGATGCTTCGTTTTGGCGCTACTGACCAAAACCTCCCAAATTCTAACTCTGTCGTTTTTTCGAAAAATGTTGAAAATTTTTTCTCTCCGATTGACTTGAAACTCACCATACAGATAGAGAATTTGACGCTGATTCCAAATCTGAAATCCGTTTTCCCATCCGATGCTTCGTTTTGAAGCTACAGCCCAAAACGTCCCAAATTCTAACTCTGTCGTTTTTCGCCAATGTCCCAAAATCTTAAATGGCGTCTCACATCTAAACGAAGACAGATAGGAACAAGCCGTTTGTTTCACTGAATTTGTCTCACTCTTAGCTTTCAAACGAGCTATGGCACGACAAAATCCGTCCACTGGAAGCCAAAATCGAAGCGAGCTCTCCAGAGGGGGGGACATCAGCGAAAATTTTTTCTCTCCGATTGCGTTCAAATTCACCATACCGATGCAGAATTTCACGCTGAATCCGAATCTGGCCTCCGTTTTCTCATCCGATGCTTCGTTTTGGCGCTACTGACCAAAACCTCCCAAATTCTAACTCTGTCGTTTTTCGAAAAATGTTGAAAATTTTTTCTCTCCGATTGACTTGAAACTCACCATACAGATAGAGAATTTGACGCTGATTCCAAATCTGAAATCCGTTTTCCCATCCGATGCTTCGTTTTGAAGCTACAGCCCAAAACGTCCCAAATTCTAACTCTGTCGTTTTTCGCCAATGTCCCAAAATCTTAAATGGCGTCTCACATCTAAACGAAGACAGATAGGAACAAGCCGATTCTTTCAGTGAATTTGTCTCACTCTTAGCTTTCAAACGAGCTATGGCACGTCAAAATCCGTCCACTAGAAGCCAAGATCGAAGCGAGCTCTCCAGAGGGGGGGGCGTCATCGAAACTTTTTCTCTCCGATTGCGTTCAAATTCACCATACCGATGCAGAATTTCACGCTGAATCCGAATCAGGCCTCCGTTTTCTCATCCGATGCTTCGTTTGGGCGCTACTGACCAAAACCTCCCAAATTCTAACTCTGTCGTTTTTTCGAAAAATGTTGAAAATTTTTTCTCTCCGATTGACTTGAAACTCACCATACAGATAGAGAATTTGACGCTGATTCCAAATCTGAAATCCGTTTTCCCATCCGATGCTTCGTTTTGAAGCTACAGCCCAAAACGTCCCAAATTCTAACTCTGTCGTTTTTCGCCAATGTCCCAAAATCTTAAATGGCGTCTCACATCTAAACGAAGACAGATATGAACAAGCCGTTTGTTTCACTGAATTTGTCTCACTCTTAGCTTTCAAACGAGCTATGGCACGACTAAATCCGTCCACTAGAAGCCAAGATCGAAGCAAGCTCTCCCGAGGGGGGGGGACGTCAGCGAAAATTGTTTCTCTCCGATTGCGTTCAAATTCACCATACCGATGCAGAATTTCACGCTGAATCCGAATCTGGCCTCCGTTTTCCCATCCGATGCTTCGTTTGGGCGCTACACACCAAAACCTCCCAAATTCTAACTCTGTCGTTTTTTCGAAAAATGTTGAAAATTTTTTCTCTCCGATTGACTTGAAACTCACCATACAGATAGAGAATTTGACGCTGATTCCAAATCTGAAATCCGTTTTCCCATCCGATGCTTCGTTTTGAAGCTACAGCCCAAAACGTCCCAAATTCTAACTCTGTCGTTTTTCGCCAATGTCCCAAAATCTTAAATGGCGTCTCACATCTAAACGAAGACAGATAGGAACAAGCCGTTTGTTTCACTGAATTTGTCTCACTCTTAGCTTTCAAACGAGCTATGGCACGACAAAATCCGTCCACTAGAAGCCAAGATCGAAGCGAGCTCTCCAGAGGGGGGGGGCGTCATCGAAACTTTTTCTCTCCGATTGCGTTCAAATTCACCATACCGATGCAGAATTTCACGCTGAATCCGAATCAGGCCTCCGTTTTCTCATCCGATGCTTCGTTTGGGCGCTACTGACCAAAACCTCCCAAATTCTAACTCTGTCGTTTTTTCGAAAAATGTTGAAAATTTTTTCTCTCCGATTGACTTGAAACTCACCATACAGATAGAGAATTTGACGCTGATTCCAAATCTGAAAACCGTTTTCCAATCCGATGCTTCGTTTTGAAGCTACAGCCCAAAACGTCCCAAATTCTAACTCTGTCGTTTTTCGACAATCTCCCAAAATCTTAAATGGCGTCTCACATCTAAACGAAGACAGATAGGAACAAGCCGATTCTTTCAGTGAATTTGTCTCACTCTTAGCTTTCAAACGAGCTATGGCACGACAAAATCCGTCAACTAGAAGCCAAGATCGAAGCGAGCTGTCCAGAGGGGGGGACGTCAGCGAAAATTTTTTCTCTCCGATTGCGTTCAAATTCACCATACCGATGCAGAATTTCACGCTGAATCCGAATCTGGCCTCCGTTTTCTCATCCGATGCTTCGTTTTGGCGCTACTGACCAAAACCTCCCAAATTCTAACTCTGTCGTTTTTTCGAAAAATGTTGAAAATGTTTTCTCTCCGATTGACTTGAAACTCACCATACAGATAGAGAATTTCACGCTGATTCCAAATCTGAAATCCGTTTTCCAATCCGATGCTTCGTTTTGAAGCTACAGCCCAAAACGTCCCAAATTCTAACTCTGTCGTTTTTTCGCCAATCTCCCAAAATCTTAAATGGCGTCTCACATCTAAACGAAGACAGATAGGAACAAGCCGTTTGTTTCACTGAATTTGTCTCACTCTTAGCTTTCAAACGAGCTATGGCACGACAAAATCCGTCCACTGGAAGCCAAGATCGAAGCAAGCTCTCCAGAGGGGGGACGTCAGCGAAAATTTTTCTCTCCGATTGCGTTCAAATTCACCATACCGATGCAGAATTTCACGCTGAATCCGAATCTGGCCTCCGTTTTCTCATCCGATGCTTCGTTTTGGCGCTACTGACCAAAACCTCCCAAATTCTAACTCTGTCGTTTTTTCGAAAAATGTTGAAAATGTTTTCTCTCCGATTGACTTGAAACTCACCATACAGATAGAGAATTTCACGCTGATTCCAAATCTGAAATCCGTTTTCCAATCCGATGCTTCGTTTTGAAGCTACAGCCCAAAACGTCCCAAATTCTAACTCTGTCGTTTTTTCGACAATCTCCCAAAATCTTAAATGGCGTCTCACATCTAAACGAAGACAGATAGGAACAAGCCGTTTGTTTCACTGAATTTGTCTCACTCTTAGCTTTCAAACGAGCTATGGCACGACAAAATCCGTCCACTGGAAACCAAAATCGAAGCGAGCTGTCCAGAGGGGGGGACGTCAGCGAAAATTTTTTCTCTCCGATTGCGTTCAAATTCACCATACCGATGCAGAATTTCACGCTGAATCCGAATCTGGCCTCCGTTTTCTCATCCGATGCTTCGTTTTGGCGCTACTGACCAAAACCTCCCAAATTCTAACTCTGTCGTTTTTTCGAAAAATGTTGAAAATGTTTTCTCTCCGATTGACTTGAAACTCACCATACAGATAGAGAATTTCACGCTGATTCCAAATCTGAAATCCGTTTTCCAATCCGATGCTTCGTTTTGAAGCTACAGCCCAAAACGTCCCAAATTCTAACTCTGTCGTTTTTTCGACAATCTCCCAAAATCTTAAATGGCGTCTCACATCTAAACGAAGACAGATAGGAACAAGCCGATTATTTCACTGAATTTGTCTCACTCTTAGCTTTCAAACGAGCTATGGCACGACAAAATCCGTCAACTAGAAGCCAAGATCGAAGCGAGCTGTCCAGAGGGGGGACGTCAGCGAAAATTTTTTCTCTCCGATTGCGTTCAAATTCACCATACCGATGCAGAATTTCACGCTGAATCCGAATCTGGCCTCCGTTTTCTCATCCGATGCTTCGTTTTGGCGCTACTGACCAAAACCTCCCAAATTCTAACTCTGTCGTTTTTTCGAAAAATGTTGAAAATGTTTTCTCTCCGATTGACTTGAAACTCACCATACAGATAGAGAATTTGACGCTGATTCCAAATCTGAAATCCGTTTTCCCATCCGATGCTTCGTTTTGAAGCTACAGCCCAAAACGTCCCAAATTCTAACTCTGTCGTTTTTTCGACAATCTCCCAAAATCTTAAATGGCGTCTCACATCTAAACGAAGACAGATAGGAACAAGCCGATTGTTTCACTGAATTTGTCTCACTCTTAGCTTTCAAACGAGCTATGGCACGACAAAATCCGTCCACTGGAAGCCAAAATCTGGAAGCTGTCCACTGGAAGCTGTCCAGAGGGGGGGACATCAGCGAAAATTTTTTCTCTCCGATTGCGTTCAAATTCACCATACCGATGCAGAATTTCACGCTGAATCCGAATCCGGCCTCCGTTTTCTCATCCGAGCACTCCTTCCACTCGAAACAGCCCATTTTACAACCCAACATTCAGCAGATTGCACGAAAAAACATCACACACTATAGCCTCAAGACAAATCCTGGCGGTCGCCCAAGTCCACCACGACACTCTGTCGTTCCAGAGGGGGGGGGGAGTCAGCGAACATTTTGTGAACGTGGACCAACCTGGCCGGCACACCACGACACTCTGTCGTTCCAGAGGGAGGGGGCGCCGGTCGGGTGTTCGCCGTTTTCTTACTACTGCGGAGCATAATTTGATTTAAGGCGAAGTTTTGCACATGTCCGTGTACAGTAGGCTACATTATATATAATTATTTGTCTTGCATGTAAACGCTTGCATATGAATAGATTGAAGTAATGTATGTGGGTCGCCCTGTATTTAGGTTCCTTGAATACCTTTTTCAAAACGGCACCCTACGCCGCTGCATATGTGTATTCAGACAGCTAAACGATCAACTTAAAATATTCCATAAATGTAAGGAGACCAGCTTGAATAATCCTTTATCAGGAATATGTTGATGTAAGACAAACTGATGTTGGTCGAGTTTCGATCTCGACTCCAATATGATGGAGGTCATGAAATTACGAGAAATTTCATTTGCAATTCAGAGCCAATGAAATTATTGGATTCAGCGCTATTTGGATTAAGCGCCATTCGTGTGAGTTATGTAGAGATAAAAAAAGAATTGACGAACACCAATAAAATTCTATTGATAATATAAATGTTCAATATTTCGGCATGCACCTTAATCATGAACTATGAATAGAAGGAGCATAAAGTAAGCAAAGTTAAAATACAAAATTCAAAGGCAAAAGCTATTATAGATGTAGAAGTGCTTGGAAATGCATAAAAGACCACATAGAAATATAATGACAATAATCAAGATGGATTGGAAGATTGTTGTTCCGTCGTATCACTCATACTTATTCTATTTCTACCGCATCGTTTCCGAACGTTTATTTTCAGTTCTAAGAGCCAGTTTTGTTGATTCCTCACTACGAAAAAGTTTGAAATGAACCGTATCCGGCAAGTAAGCCCAGAAATCAACAAACAATTTGTTTAATACATTGCGGGAAGTTGGGCGGCAAAGCGTTTTTTTCATCTACAAGTATGATCTTCCAATCTATGATAGCTTTTGCCTTCGAATTTTGTATTTTAACTTTGCTTACTTTATGTTCCTTCTTTTCATAGTTCATGATTAAGGCGCATGCCGAAATATTGAACATTTATATTGACAATAAATTTATCTTGGTGTTTGTCAATTCTTTCCTAATGACACCATCGCTCATCATTTGTTCTTTAGTGATAGGCCTATGTGTGGGAGCTTTAATTACGTGTATGCATGGAAACTTTAATTGTGCTGATATTTGATTCTCATCTTTTAATATATTTTGACAGATACGGTGAATTATAAAAATATCCACTAATTTGTAAGTTAAGTAAGTAAGTAAGCGTATATTCACACAAATGATAATTAGCCATTTACATAAAGAAGAGAAAAGTAGTCAAAAATTATCAAGCACATTACACTTCAACGTAAGCAACTTGTTACAAAAAGAAAGAAAAAAATAAAGTCAACTTATCTCGTTCATTATCATCGACAGCCACGGGAAAAACGAGTGCAGTCTGCGAGTGGAATTGACTTGGGGCAAACATAAATGACCACTACGAGGCATGCGTGTGGGCACTAAATCATGAAGAGGATGCAACGGGAACTTTTCACACTTTCTGAAATATTCCATGGCTCGATTCTTCCTCATTGATGAAATAGATGGAAAGTCATCACACTTACAGTCCTTACCTCATATTATTGCATGACAACGCCGGTTAAACCATTCGAGTTCTCCTTCAGTGAAGTCGGAAGCCACACAAACAACGAAGAAGAGTATAACAGAAGCGACAGTATGATAGATTTACATACATTTATTATTTGGAATCTTGATAACAGCGATTTCAAAGTTCGTATAGTGTACAAACGCTGAGAGGAGATTCTCAATATAGCTTCGATGTGAGAATTCCATCGGAGTTTGTCATCCCATACAACGCGGGGTGTCTTTCCATCGCATTTTCCTCCATCAACTTTCTCGCCTACGCCCTGGATCAGTGCATGCGTGGTAGGGTGTCCAATCCCGGAGCAAAATATCAATCCCGGGATTACGATCCCGAATTTTCTCAATCCCGGGATCCCGGGATTGAGAAATTATTATCAGATTCATGCAGATTGCGTTTTTGCCTACTATTTTGCCTTTGTATACGTTGGTTTTGATGAAATAGACGTACCAGCTCCAAACGTTACTAAAAAACTAATTGTCAACTGCAATTGAAAATCATTATTTACGATTACGAATGTTAAAACTTTCTTATATCCTTATTTTACCAGATGAGACAAATTAAAAAATAAGCTTTCACGTCATGTGCACTTGCACATAAATTTATCATTTTATTTCATTTTAACACTGATTAATTACATGATCAATAAAGTGATTCGAAGTAGGCCTATAACAACATAGCAGGAACTGAAATTCTAACAAATTTATACTTTTATGAAACTTTGTTTAAAGTACCACTTCAAAACGCACATGTCGTTTAATGTGCGATCGCTGATTCGGTTTCTTATCTTTGAAGAAAAGGTCCCAGCAATGTTAAAGGCTCGCTCACACTCCACGCTTGTTGGTGGCACGGAACGAAGCCATCCAGTCACAAATGTTAGGAACTCACCTCTGACCTTTGTTGTAAGGAAACGATCCAATTCCTTTCGCACGACGGATTCCATGGAGGAGGCCTCATTTAGTGAAGTATTCGCTGACTTTGAATCTAGGAAGCGCTGCAGCTCCTCGACCAATGTTGATGCAGGCGGGGATTCTGCCTCGGTCGAGTTTTGTTCCGCGTTTGAAGAGACGGAGATCATGTGGAGAGCAAACTTGGTGCGCGTAACTAATGTAAGGAGAAACTTGGTAATTTGTTGCACAGAAACGTTCTGCAAGTCCCCAGACTCAAGGAAGAGTAACACTTGAGTCATAACGTGAGTTCTCTCAGTCATCCTCGCTGTCAATCGCTGGTAGAGTTCGGAGGCGAACGAAGATTCCTCAGCTGCTTTCTCTAATTTCATCTTAACAAAATCGATGACACGACTGGCAACGACTAAATCACTGTCTCTTCTATTCAGCCCGTCGACGGCGGTCTTGATAGGTTGGAGAGCAGTACACATATTTCTCACAGTGTTGCATTCTTGATCAGTCAGAGCCAAAGATTCTTTTGACAAGGCGATCAAGGCCTGCCGAACAAAAGTATGAAGTTCAACGTAACGCTCCAACATGGCGAGTAAACTATTCCACCGGGTGCGACAATCGCCAATCAGCTGTAATTCTTGTCCATTTCCGGCTCGAATAAAAAACTGGAGTTTATCATTCGACAAAGGAGACCAATGAAAGAATATTACAATCTTGCGAACGTTCTTGATGCAATCCCTGATCACGGGTTTAAACTCAGTTACACATGCAGTCGAAGAATCGTCATCAATATCAAACTGTTCATCTGAGTAGTCATCTTCACCTTCAACAAGCGCGGCCTCACCAGTAGTCTCTTCACAACATGGTTTCTTATACACTACGTCACAAACAGCTAGATGTAGTGCATGTGAAAAACAAAGCTGGTGTAACACTTTGGCATCTTTGCCAACCCGAAACATGAGGGCTGCCCCGTCAGTGCAGAAAGCGATAATATCCGTTTCGAGCTCAAGTCCGTACAATGCAATCCTGCCACAAATGAGCTTCAGACAAGCTGAGTGGTTCAGTGAGCCATCGATACGGATAAGTCCAAGATTATAAAATGTCCTTCCCTGTTGCTCGTCGAAATCGTGAACATTAATATTCATATATCGGCGTCCCCTGACTGATGTCCATTCATCGAAAGAGAGTGAAAATTTTGCATTTTTCTCTTTACGCTTCCGTAAACTTTCGATAATTCGGGTGCTTACACCGGCCGCGAAGTCGGTAACGATTTTGCTGATTGTGACTCTTGATTTTGGTAGAGAATTTATACCGTATCTGAAATTAAACAGATCTCGAATGTCGTCAGATTCCGCTAAAACACGAAACGAAATGTTCGACACTGCAGCCATCCGTGCGAGTCGCGCCTGCATAGATATTTCGCCGGATGAAAAAACGAGCAATTGCTGTTGCAATTTCGGCTTCTTGGATTCTGGGGCAGGGCAGGATTCAGTGGACGATTCAAGGGTCTGATGCACAGTCGAGAGGTGAGTGTGTAGTCCTTTAGTAGAACCTCCGCTGCACTTAATAATTTTATTGTTGGGGCAGAGCGTACACTGTGCAGACTGTCCATTTTCAGCGCGTTTGAAATATTTCCAAGGCCCAGTCGTTTTGAAAGTTAAATACTTCATCACTCGTAAGATTGTTCCGCAGATAAATAGACCAGGTGCTCTGTGGCATCAGACAAGTTTGACTAAATGAGTCATTAACGAGGTAACGCAGTGCTCGTCATTTCTTGTAAGCAATAGCAGCGCTCTGATTGTATAAAATGATTCCCGTGTCGAATATTTTCAGTAGTTGCCGATTTACGCAGTTAGAATGAGAAATGTGAAATATTGTGTGCGTCTTGCTTTTCCTTTGTAGTGATTTCTATGTAATTTCTTAACGAAAAGACTGATAAATAACGAAACCAATCCCGATGAATCCCGGGATTTGAATCCCGAAAATTTTCTAAGATCCCGGGATCCGGGATTTCGGGATCCCGGGATTGGACACCCTAATGCGTGGTGCTTAGTGTCCTTTGTGTACTACAACTTCCCTCTCAACCTTCAACCCACTCCGGTCGGTCGCGCAGCAACGGCTCAACTGCGTCTCGCCATATCGCTCGCTCTTCCCATCCCGCTCTCCGGTCCTCGTGCAGCCTTGGTCTCCGTGTCTGACATTGACTCTCATGGTAGGTAGCGCACACGGGTGTGTGTGTGTGTCTGTCAGTGTATGTCGGTCAGCTGTTCGTACGCCATCAACCACAGTGGCGGCGGAGCCGGGGGGGGCAGCGGGGGCAACTGCCCCCAAGAAATATCATGGGGGGCAAGAGTATCTTCTTGCCCCCCAAAATGTTCTAGGTGTATTAGGCCAGAAGTATGTGGCGGATAGATGTCACTGAAAGTTGAAACTATCATCTTCCTGTCAAATATTGCGTTTGTTTCATTTCCTGTCTGTCCTCATTATGTTTCAGCTATTTATTCCTTAAATTACTTGTTGGTGTCTATGACAGTCGTCTCTAATTTCTCCTCTCCTTGATGCAATGGTCTTCCCCAAAACGATGAATGAAAGTGCTAGCCAGCGTTCATAATCAGATATTGCCTCATCAGTTGACACCTGAGGAGTGACCGTGCCTGGCGGGGGATTGACCAAGAACGGGTAATGATGTAAACACTGATTTCTGGCTGGGCGCGGCCCCTACATGTCCCTCTGGTCAAATTTTTTACAGTGAAATGTTCTTATGAATTTTTATGAATATCATCGAAGCACTGAGAGAAGCTGGACCGACAGTCAGTAATATGCTATCGGAGTGTGTCAGACTATGCAAACTAGTGATGGCTGCTCCAACGTCGGTTGCAACTGCCGAGAGGTCATTTTCGCACCTATAAAAAACTATCTCAGGTCGACTATGGGACAAGCTCGCCTAACACATTTAATGATTATTCATTTGTTCCGTGCACAGTCGCGGAATCTGAATAAGGAGGAAATACTCAAAGAGTTTGTGAGCAGATGCCCACAGAGGAAATCTGTATTTGGCAATTGTCTAAAATAAAGACAAACATCAAGTCATTATGAAGATCATTTTTAATTGAATCAATGTACATATACAATGTTCTTTCAATTCAAATTTCAACAATAGTACGTTTGCATTAGCCCTAAACAACTGTAAGCAACTGTGTGTGTATGATATACGGGTAAAATACATGGAAACTGCGATAGTAGACTTTGAATTTACCGGGAAAAGCGTGCCTTAACCATGATATAAATACCCATAAACAGTTTAAACTGAAAAATATTTGCTGATATATGATGCTTAACAAGATGTTCTTAAGAAGTATGAAAGGATTATTTGTAAACAGCCCTTTGAGGTACCGTATACACATGAGCATACACGTCCAAATAAATAATTGAACAAACAACAAAACACGTTCAAGTAAAATTCTCATTAACAACCGCTGCCCCCCCAACAGAAAAAGCGCTCCGCCGCCCTTGATCAACCACCTCCCCTCGTCGAGGTGTGCTTCCTCTCAACGGAACCGGTTATAGCGCACGCCATGAAGTGACCGGCAGCGCGCATAGCTCAGTTTATAGCGACTGCGACTGCAATCCATACTCCGGGGGTTCGAGCCCCTTTTTTGGCCATTCACTGACTTGCAAGAGACGATTCTCTACAACTTTCTGCGCAGCACTCGCAAGCCGCCCTCCGATTTTCTTTCCTCTTCATTCATTTAGAGGGAAGAATATCATGGGAGAAAAATGGAAAGCGCTGAGCAAATGCTAAAATAACATTAATTGCATGATCGGAGCATTGGATCAGCGTCCCATCGCGCTCCAGTGAGTACTCGGCCCGCCCGAGGAAACTAATGATCCTACCAGCATGCCGAATCTACCAGATCCCGGCAATCACCGATCAGAGCAACATAAACAGCGTGTCATGCAAGACCAAAATTACCTTACCCCCGGTTCAACTCTTAGAGTTCTAACATTGAACGTTGAGGGTCTTACTCCAGCTAAACAGGAGTTGATTTCTAGCATCTGCGAAGAGCACATGGTGGACGTTCTCTGCCTGCAAGAAACCCACCAAAATCATAAGGCCCCTAAAAATCGTTTAATGGTATCTAACTTTGATATGATCGCTTTCTGTGGCCACGAGAAATATGGACGTGCTACGTATGTCAGATCAATGTACTCAAACGCTGAACTTGTCGAACAAGATACCTTCAGTGACACTATACGAGTCGGCAACCACACAGTGACAAACGTTTACAAACCCCCCTCCGCCTTCTGGTCATCCTCTCCCCTCAAAGCCCATGGCCACCCAGCAATCTATGTCGGAGATTTCAACAGACATCACACCATATGGAGATATGAAAACGTGGACCGAAATGGAGAATGGCTGGCCGATTGGGCATCTCAATCGGACGCTCATCTTATCATTGACCTCAAGCAGCCAAAATCTTTTCGCTCAGCTCGATGGAACAGAACTTACAACACAGACTTGTGCTGGGTATCTTCTGCTGATGGACAACCCCTCCACGCAGCAACAACCGTTCTGCCCTCTTTCCCAAAGAGTCAACATCGCCCCATTATATTGCACGTCGGACTTCGCATTCCCTTGATTACGTCTGTCCCAAAACCACGCTGGGATTTCCGCAAGGCGAACTGGAATGAGTTTTCGGCCTACTTGGAAAAATGCGTTGTCTGCATTCCACATTCCATCGGACTGACAGAAGCCTACGACAGATTCACACGGGCCTTCTTCAAAGCCGCTAGCAAGAGCATCCCATGTGGGTTCAGGAAGCAATACATTCCATGCCTGAACAGTGAGTGTCAAGAACTACTACAAGAATTCAACCAAACAGAAGATAAAGAAATTGCTGACCAACTGATTTCGGCTCTCAATGACGCTCGGCAGAGAAGGTGGGAGAAAGACACCACACCAGCGACCTGGATTTTACCCACTCAAGCATGAAAAGTTGGAACCTCCTTCGAAAACTGAGTTAAGGCCAAACAAACAGCCGTTCGGAAAGGTCAAGCTTGAATCCGAACACCTTCGCTGGTCATTTGGTGAAACACGGAAAGTCTGATCGCGACAAGCCTAAAGTAAAAGAAGCTAACAAATTGTGGTATGACTTCGCACATCGCGCCGAATCGAATAGCACCGCAAAACTCGACCCATTGACGGTGGAAGAAACTCTCGATGCCATAAAAGACATGAGGAGCGGTAAAATGGCTGGATACGATAATGTCTTCCCTGAGTTTCTTAAAAACAGTGGCCCTAAAGCGTTACAATGGCTAGCGCACTTCTTTACACGCTGCATAACGCAACAAGCTATCCCTGAACAGTGGCGACGTACGAAAATCATAGCTTTACCTAAACCAGGAAAGGACATGGCTAAAGCTACCAGCTACCGACCTATTTCACTCCTATCCGTGACATTCAAGGTTCTAGAGAAAACAATCCTACGTCGAATATCGAGCACTGTGGACAATTGCTTGGATCTTGCTCAAGCGGGATTTCGTAGAGGTCGTAGCACGCAAGAGCAAGTGCTAGCTCTGACTACATACATTGAGAATGGATTTCAGAAGCAATTGAAAACAGGGGCCGTCTTCCTCGATTTAACAGCGGCCTACGATACCGCTTGCCAGAGAGGACTCTTGATAAAAATTTCTAAAGTCCTACCACGTTGGGTGGTGCTCTTTATGGCAAAATTCTTGGAAAATCGACGATTCCGCATGCACATTGACGGCAGAACGAGTAAATGGCGAGCCCAGAAAAACGGATTACCACAAGGATCAGTCCTCGCCCCGATTTTGTTCAATTTGTACATAAGTGACCTCCCAGATACCCAGAGCAGAAAATTCATTTATGCTGACGACATTTGCTGCGGTCACCAAGAAAAGGAGTTCGCCAAATTAAACGAAATTTTGAACAGCGACATGGAAAAGATGGCAGCATATTGCAGAGACTGGAGTCTTCGACCTAGTGTGATGAAAACCGTTGCATCGAGCTTCCACCTCAATAACAGCCAATGCGAAACGGCGCTGGACATTTATATGAACGGCACTCGTGTCAAACACGATCATTCTCCAACCTACCTCGGTGTGACACTAGACAGAAGTTTGACTTACAAGAGCCATCTTCAGAAGCTTGCAATGAAAATCGGGACTAGAAATAACCTCCTTCAAATGCTTGTCGGATCACGATGGGGCGCTGGAGCTACCACCTTACGAACAGCAGGATTAGCCCTCTGTAATTCAGCGGCGGAGCCACAGATCTTGCGCACCCGTGTGGCGAAGATCTGCCCAAAGTCATCGACGCACAACTAAACTCTACCATGAGAATAATAAGCGGATCAATTAGACCAACTGAAATTGAATGGCTTCCAACGCTATGTAACATCGCTCCTCCTCACATCCGACGAGAGTTGAGCACTAACAGACTGCTCGATTCCATCATGGCCATGCCCGAACTCCCTATAAACAATGATCTTTTGGATCATCCAAACCTGAGATTCCATTCTCGTCATCCTATCTGGCGAAACCCACCTCAGAACTTCGACCTCAACAGATCATGGCGGGAATGGTGGGAGCAATTCCCAGTCCGTAACCGAGATCTGATAAGTGATCCGGCGCGTCCCCTTCCAGGCTTCCAACTCCCTCGTGGCTTGTGGTGCGCCCTCAACAGATACCGAACCGATGCTGGCCTTTGCGCTAGCATGCTCTACAAGTGGGGCGTACGTGACTCCCCTAATTGCGACTGTGGACTTCCACAAACAATGCTTCACATCATTGAACAGTGTCCGTTATATTCTCTATCTGGTGGTGGTAAGGAACTATCATCTGTCTCAGACAATGCTGTTCGCTGGCTTCAACATCATGCCATGTTGCAATGATCATTATGCATACGAATACGAATAAACAACTCCAAGAATCTTGCATTCACTCACAGTCTTGATTCCTGGGTACAATGATGTGCATTGGGAGCCGCAACTGAACATCAATTGTCTTGATTTGTCCAGATTAAGGACCATATGGTTCCGACGAGTCCAGGCTTTTATGTCTGTAATGTTATCTATAGTTGCATTCGAAATGGGTTCAATTAGGTTCACATCATCAGCATAAATAACTACAATTGCCATTTGCGACACTGTTAGGGAGCCCATGAAAACAGCAAATAAAACAGGACCTAAAACTGAGCCCTGCGGGATTCCTGACGTCACACTTATTGTAGAACCAAAGACACCACTACATTTGACACGAAACTTTCTGTCTGTTAAATAGCTTCCAAGCCATCTCAAGAATCCACCATTTACTCTCCCATCAGCAAGTCGATTTATTAAAGTGTTCGGTAGGACTTTGTCATAGGCCTTTGTCAGATTAAGACACGTCAGTCTAACAGCCTGTACATCAGGTGAATCCATGTATCTGGTGATACTGTCATGAATTTTTATTAGAGCGCCTTCGGTTGACCCATACTGTCTGAAAGCAAACTGGTACGGTCCAAAGAGTGAGTGAAATTGCCAATATAGGGATTTTAATATCAACTTCTCAAAAATCTTGCTCATTGAGGGCGTCAGGGATACTGGACGAAAATTCTTTATTCCTGGCTTCTTGCATTTCGGGACAGGAACGACGTCGGCTAATTTCCAACAGGATGGAAATCTTCGATTGCGAACCGAATTTTCAAAAATTCGCTGTAAAGGAGATTTTTGAGTGTAAAGGAGAATCCTTGGAGTGGTCAGGCAAGAGATTTTCTCACTATTTCGCAGACCTATTTAAATAGACAAGCCTTCAAGAGGTACTATTGCAATCTAAAACTTTATAATTTCAGTGTGCATTTGAGATTGCTAATGCATGCATGCATTATGTAATATATAACAATAAAAGATCCTCCAAACTAAGAAACGCTTTGGATGGACTAATTCGAACACACTCTCGGGTTTCTATTAAGAGATAGGATCCTACCGCTATCAATGGACTCCGAGGAAAAGGCTTCTATCGTCTTGATCTTCATCATTTTAGTAATCGATCCAGACATGGAGAACAATCGCCACAGGACTGCACTTTCAATCCGCTACATTCTAGTCTCGATCCCGGGCCAGACGGGTGGTGGGATCTATGTAACTTATCGCAGTAGACTTTAGACATTTACGCGTATATCACTCCGCTTAATCCTCTACCCGTTGGTGGACGGGGGGGGGGAGGGAAAGCGAATGTATTATATGTCAATATTCAATAAGTGATTGTCGAGTTGACTATCAAAATCGCTTGCAAAATGACTGACGGCAGGTACAGTCGAAGATCGCTAATTCGGACACGGATCATGAAGATAATGCGGCCTTGGCATTTGCTGTATCTCTTGCATGTATAAGTTGCTGTTTATTTAAGACTTTCGATAATTAAGACATTGAAAGCCTGGCATTTATGGTCTTAATTAACGAGCTTTGACTATCTGATCACTTGTTCAACGGATCATGTCTTTTAATCGATATTTCTCTCCGGTTTTTACTCTTCGCAAATGTTGATTTCTTGATCACTCCAACTGTCGGAAATGAAAGCGCCAGTAGAAAATTCGAGCTGAGACATGACATACTGACGGTACCTCTCAAGCAATTGACCAATAATTCATTAATCAGTTAAAGCAGCTTCAACTTTGGAAAGTCATTTGATAATTCAACATCGGATTCGAAACTGGCGTCCATGATCTGTGCCTTCATTCAGACCTGAAAGACAAGTCCTTGACAAATCTTCACTGAACACCAAGAACATGATATGGCAGCAATGGTATTCGCAGCAGCCATGGATAGGGTGCACTGCATTCTCTGAAAGACCAATTTTTAGCCTCGTTCCCTGCACAGACATGTGCTGCCGGTGTGCCAGTCAATTTTTACTCGCGCCAAAATTTACTCCCCAGTAAATTTTTCCTAGGATATTTTTACTCCACAGTAAATTTTGCCTAGGAAATTTTTACTCCCCCAGTAAATTTTTCCTAGGATATTTTTACTCCACAGTAAATTTTGCCTAGGAAATTTTTACTCCCCCAGTAAATTTTTCCTAGGATATTTTTACTCCCCCCTGGCAAAATTTACTCCCCCAGTCTGACGACTTTGGAGTTAGATATCTCTGATATGAGATAGAATTTCACAATTCTGATTGCAGATTCGTTCTTAGGAACCTCAAATTGATGGGACTAGCATGAATTGAAGAAAACAGTAGTCAGTAACAAAAAATGGTTCCGCTAACTTCACAAACTGACTTCCAAAAAAGTAAAATCTCATTTACTGAGCAAAAACTGGGTTTTTGTGGGATAACAATGGCAGATTTGAAATCAGCGAGTCAAACTGCATCGGATAGGCTAAATTTACTAGGGAGTAGAATATTCTAGGCCAAATTTACTGGGGGAGTAAATTTTGTCAGGGAGTAAAAATAAACTGTTACACCGGTCAGACGAGACGAGATGATTCAACCACTTAGTTGTCAGAGCTCTAATATTCATCAATCAAGTGAAACATATTCCCACATTGAACTAAAATTCTTTTTATATCACTTCAGAAGTACTTTAATACCTCATCTAGGTATTTTATTGAGAATGAGATACCTATAAAACAACCTTACATTTTTAAGGGAATAACAATCAAGAATCAATAAGTAAATTAAATTTGTGGCGAGAGTGCATGTGCATGTTTTTCGACAAGAGCCTCTCGCCCAACAGCTGCGTTTTCGGCTGGAGCACAATCTGAAGGAAGTCTACAACGATAACCTGCAATGACGACACACTTGTATTCGTTTCAGCCGCAGCCGCGGTTTTTCCTGTCGGCTCCGGCTCCGACCAGCTACCAAGGTTCCGGGCGGCCCCGGCTCCGAAACTCTGCCTTAAACTAAAAATCAGGGCATCCAGACAAAAGCTGACACAACACTCAACAATAGGTAGATGTGATGCGAAAACTTCAATGCTCCAATAATATTCACATCTTCCTACAACCTGACAGCCATCTGAAATTGTGCAAGCTGTGCACAAGGTTGGGCCGAAACTTGAGTGAAAACCTAAAACATAAGCCCAAATTTGAATAAACCATTGAAATTGAATCAACACACTGCATACTAGGCAGTTTGCGACTACACAGAGGCTTCAGTCTCTCAAATTCGTATTTGACGATAATTGGATCACTATATTGTTGAATATTGTTGTCATAAAAGACATAAATGACATATAATGCAGGCCTAAACATTTTGTTTTTGATTAGCTCCTTATAATCTGCATCTGAGTTCAAGAATTTTTAGGCATTGACCATAGTTATCATTCTTCATTATGAGGATTATAATGCTTTACAATTATCATTACTTATGAAGGCATGGTCCCTGTTTGAAGAAATCTGATCGTGAAAGTTAGTTGATCACTTGCGACTAACACGAGTTGACACTCACTGAGCATCTTATTACCTAGTGGTAAATATAAATAATGGAAACGATGTTTTCATTGCAGAAACTGGTGAATATGTGATTCAATAATGCATTTCATTATAAAGCTTACATTTGATTTTGTCTGAATTTAATTATTCAAGTTTTTCAGCCTTCACATTGTTCACAGGAAAGTCATAAAATTTTCACCTATCATTTAGAAATATAATCCGAGATTTTGCAGACAACGGCAAGATCTTCTACATGTAAATTGAAATATGCTGCATGGAAAAATGTAGCATTGAAAGAAAACCCCAAGTTTTGTATCATTGACTAAAGCTACAACCTTGCCGTACATGGCATTTAGTCTGGACTCTTACAGTTGTGGCGAGGAGTCTCTTCTCACTGGTGTCATGAAAGTGAACGCCTCTGTAAATCCTCGAGAGGCATCCAGTTATTTAGAGGAATTTACTCATTTTCAAGTTATTATCTCACCAACGCCGGCGTTTGAAATGTTAGGTGAAAATGCTCTCATTACAGTGTGCTAGAATCAAAAGAGAGCTGTGCACCTACCATGACATCAACTCGCTCATGCATCTAAATGTGTGCAGTTTTGAATCCTGCTATCATAGATGATTGTTCAATCCTGACAAAATTAGCGAGAGGGGCCAATCGGCCCCAGTGACTTTTAAGCGATGGTTTTCAAAGGAAATCTCAAGAATCTATAAGGGAGAAGAGTCACGAGTTGCTTCGAAATTATATTTGAAGAAATAAGAAAAATGAATATTGAATATTAATGAAATATTAAATCTCAAATAAAATTGCACCACGATCTTTCGTCTGGTCCCTTCGAGGTGGATCAAGATGTAGAAGTGAATGCTAAACAAACTTGACAAAAGTGATAACAGCTGAATACATTTTACATTAACCGAGGCAGTGACAGCCGCAAAGCAAATTCCTGTTGTGCTCGACTTTTGTCTCTCTTAATGCATAATGCCTCCAGAAGCAACAGAAGGCTTTTCGATCTTGCTAGCGATAAACCAAAAACTTACTTCTATTAGGTTCACAGAATTAGATTGTTTAATCGTATCACTTTGCTAGAAGTGCAAACTGATTCAAACAGATGGCACATGCAGGAACTTAATAAGTGGGCAAAAAGAAATTTTTAATACCTTACAGAGATAGGAAAAATAGTCGTGCGTCACTTGCGGATTGCTCTGAATTCCTTCAAAATGCTCCGATCGCCACGATACTTTAAGATTCGAAGAATTCAGATCATTGAGGAAAAGTTTTCTCGATAATGTTGGGTCCTCCGATCATTTTAAAAAAGTTAGCAGGCGCATGAAAAAAACGTTCACAAACTTCTCTGTAGAACTTGACATCGTCTGTGTCTCTTTGCTGTATGATCCGGTTGATAACAGTCACTGAAACTTCGAACAATTTGGCGTGTTTAATGTTGAACTGGGTGCTCAATGTTCGATTGCTATGGTAGGAGAGTGTGCCATTTTATTTACGTTACATGTTCCAATGTTTCCCTTCTAGTCAAACGGAAGAAGAGACGACCTGTCTAATTCTGTGATTAGGTTACTTCGTCACATTGAGCCAAAGAACATTAAAAGAAATTTTGAATAAGAATAGCTTTGAGAACATCAGGCGAAATTTATTGAAGACAATTAAAGTACGTGTAAAATAAATTAATTAAAACCTCGACATGTTTCGGTATGAACTCTCTAAGTTAGTGTCTTTCCTTTCATGACTACTATTTACTTTGATGTACATGCCATGTCCAAATCACTTGTTGGCTTCGCCTGATGTTTTCAAACGCTATTCTTATTCAAAATTATCAATCGGCACAACTGCTTTAATAAAAGAAATGACGAATCACAAAGTCACAAACCTTCCCTGCTCGACCACTTGCTACCCAAAGAGACACGGATTCCTTGACTCACATCGCAAAAGCCTACAAGTTCTGCCAATATAATTATCTCCACAGTTACAAGCTTGTGCAACATTCACTTTAGGATCTGGATCCACCTTGAAAGCAAAAGACTAAAGATCTTTGTACAATTATGATTATTTAAATGATTACGAGGCTCGTGATTCCTTTCCCTCATGAAATTCGAATTCTTTGATGTAATATTTTTCGCAGAACAACAACCACATTACTGGCCATCGGATGTGTCCCCCAAGATCAACAAATATTCCATCCAGCAGTGTTACGCGACATCTTCAAATTTGCGATGTTTCCTCGACTGATGCCAGAAGAAGGTTTTCTGTGGCTCACAAGTGCACGCGGTATGGCATCCTTTCAATTATAGAGACTACTCTCATTATCAAACGAAGTAGTCCAGATCTTTGTGCTCAAAAGGACTTTATAGTTAGGGTTTTCCTTCCGTGGTAGATTTCTTTCTTTTTTTCATTTTTTATGCTTTCCATGAGTACTAGGTTGTATAGTTTATGTCTTGCAGTATTGCTATGCTTTGATTTCTATCTGTTCGTTTATAAGGACATCTCTATATTTTCCTAAGTATCTGTTATGAATGATTCAAATTTTATATCTAAGTTTTATCTAAGATTTGTTTCTGTCCACAGTTAGCACCCGTTGAGATTGGACGAAACGCCTCGTGCTAATAGATCATTATGAATTTCGTGACTCTTTTTATTTATAAACACATAAATCTAGTTGAATTCTATCTGTATAGAGTTACTATCATTAATTACTATCAAAAATTCAATTAAATGTTAGTCCAACATAATCATCGGTGAAGCTTCGATATTCAAAAAAATGTTTTCAAATTGAACGTTTTCTATCTATTTGAGGGATAGGTGAAGCATACATGCAATTAGAAATCGGATATCAGCTATAGCTTGGAATCAAGAGGTTGATTTAGCAGCACTTCGGATATCCTGCGTGTGGGCACATGTGTGCACTTTAATGTAGGCCGAGTTGAATCTTCATTATCAAATGGTTAACAATAATTGACTGAAATATGCGACAACAATTTTTCATAAATGTTTAATTGGTAAATTAGCGACACATGCACACCCTATATATGATAGAAAAATGGACATTTTCAAGAAAGTAATCGTAATTCTCATACTATCCCAGCAGCCATTTACAATAGAATATAATGCTTACCAACTTGAATTATTAATTGAAGTAGTCCTAATGAGGACTGATGGCGTTCTCCAATCCGCAGGTGTACAAATGCAATGCTACTGTAACCAATGGATTAATCAGTTCTTAAAGTGGAGGAAAAGTGGAGGTAAAGCATAGAAATACAATGATACTACTACACCAATTACCAGTGAATTGATGCTATACTATATCTGACACTACACATGGTGGATAATGGTAATAGTGGATAAGTGGAAAGTGGATAATGGAGGTAAACAATAGAACTACAATGACACTCTACTACACCGAAAGCAATGAAACTATACACACTATACCTAAGACAACAAATGGAAAAAACTATTTCTTCACTTGAATTTGTTAACCAGTTTCTTAATAGTAGTAGTAGGTAGCAAGAAGCGTCGCCCAACTAATGGTCGACGCATGTCACTCACTCTGCCCCCGCCTTAGTCACCAAAATCTTCCAAGTCAAGCAAGAGTCGAGCTGATGGCACCAGATATATTTCGCCACGTAAGGCTTCGTCTGTGGTGTTATACAAACTGAATACACAATCGGATAGATGGACAATTCATACGAGACTCAGGCTGACAGAGAAATGTTCACAATGCTTCGTGTGTTTCTTGATTATGACGTAGTCATCGCATATGACATGACAAGGTGCAGTATTGCTTTTGACATAGATATGCAAGAGACACAAGCGATTAACATGAATGCAACAATAAAGAATGAAATGATAAATGACAATGAAATATAATAAAACAGTCAGTGACTCAACAGTAAAAGTTTGTAAAACTAAAATACAATGACATAGCAAAATGCCATATAAATAAAGTGCACCAAAGGAGAGATGTGAGCATGAAGAACAATAGAAAGAAGAACATAACAAACATCAGACAAAAGATTATGCCAAAGATTGAAGAGTCTGGCGGTTGCACATGTACGAGTACACTGCTACATCAAAAAGAGGTAAAAGTAAATGCAAATATGTACGAATTAAATGAGACATTTCTTAATAGTAGTAGTAGGTAGTAAAAAGCGGCGACCAGGTCGACGCATGTCGCGCACTCTGCCCCGTTCAAACCCATGTGAACGATCAAGTTCGAGCACCATATACAGATTGTTTCATAAAAAATGGATCACCCTTAAACATCGCCTTAACTTCAACTTTGTCTAACTCCGCCAAACTTGAACGAATTTCTCTGAAATTTGGAAGATATGTCAGTTGTGCTTACTAATATCATTGTTGGAAATTTCAAGCATGAATATTGATTTGTTTTCCTGATATAGATAAAAAAGTAGTAGATAATTTGATCTTCATTTAGCAGTGTTGCACAAAATCATACCTCACTCTTATAAAATTACATTTGTTTCCTTTGTTATGTTATATGCTGTTCTACAAGCCAAAAGCTATCAAGCAAAACAAAAATAGAGAAAATCGGTCAGTCAGAGCCAGTATAGCACCATTATTCATCAACAATAATGTAACTGCTACATGTGATTAACTGGACTTCATGTTCCATAGCTTCCTGACTTCGTTGCGGTGGTATTGGCAGCACTCCTGATTGCTTTCAGCTAGAAATCTATCTCTTACCGGTTGAAAACAATACAAAGCACAAATGAACAATAACGAGATCGCATTCACAAAAGGCAAAGTGTCAGCCTTCTTAGAACTAGGGTTTTCTTTGCGAGCTACAAGCAAGCGACTAAATGTCCCCTACACAAATGTGCATCGATGGCATAATGATGATTTTCGACTCTGTCGTAAAGAGGGCTCTGGCCGTCCACGCAAAACATCCAAACGGAGAGACCGCCTAATTTTGAGATTTTTTAAAGTTGATCCAAGTCTCTCGTTAACTGAGATGGCTGCACTAGACTCGTCTATTTCTAAGTCCACTATTCGTAGAAGACTTATTGAGTCGAATTTCAAGAGCTGTAAGTGGCCCTCTCAGATCGAATTATCAGATCAGCATACAAAAAGACGTCTCAGATGGGCAATGAGTCATTGTCACTGGCGAAATCAATGGGATCGGGCTGTCTGGTCTGATGAGGCATCAGTCCGTCTAAAGGATAGTGATGGTCGATTGAGATTATGGATAAAATCTGATCAGGAAATTCCGAGACATTTACATCGTCCCCGGGTACAAGGTGGTGCGACTCTACTGATTTGGGCTGGCATTTGAACCAATGGCCGCTCTGAACTTCACATACAGCAAGGAACCATGAATTCTGAACGCTATGTGAATGTTTTACGAATGAACATTGGCCAAATGACAGATCAACTTGGTGATCCATCGACTTGGTTATTTATGGATGATAATGCTACGTGTCACTGGAGTAGTAGAGTCAACTTATGCAAGTCTCAATTAGGGCTTAGGACATTATCTTGGCCAGCTCGTTCTCCTGATCTGAATCCCATAGAAAATGTATGGAGTATTCTAAAACGTAACGTTCGTCGTTCACTGCTACCTACAGATGGCGTATCACAACTTACGTCACTGTTAAAAAGTGAGTGGAGAAAGTTAGATCAGTCAAAAATCAACGATATCATCGAATCAATGCCTAGACGAATTGGTAATGTCATTGACAATAAGGGTAGGGCCACAAAATATTAGCTTCTTAAGAACCATTACTGTATCATAGCTTATCAGATTATATAAAGACATTTAAATATATTAGGGACATGAAATAACATGAAAAATGCTTTCTGTATCATACTTATGTTTTATTTAGTCAAATTTTAGGATGATCCACTTTTTATGAAACCGACTGTATATTGCGCCTGTTCGGCTTCGTCAGTGGTGTCAGTAAAGCAACTGAAAGATACACAATCGGCTGACTTAAAGGACGAGAAACGTTCAAGTAGGCTAGACGTGCGTGAGAGGCAGGCAGACACAGTCATGCCGGCAGACAATACATAGATAGCGGAGCATGTAAATAACAATAGGACAATGAGATTGACGTGTCTAAGAGAGCGATGCAAAATAGTCTGCAAATTACAAATGATAAATGCTGAGTAAAATAATAATTACAATAATAACGATAAATACTGATGGTAAGAGACAGTTCAAGATAAAAAAGAGCGCAGATTCTTGTCAGTGCGATAAGAAAATCTGACTTCTACGTCCGATACTTCTCTACAGGCTTGGTGGATGAATGAATTCAGTCTCGCTGTGCAGGCTCCTGGAAATGTGGATAAATGTAGAGTTCTGGACGGGGCATTCTTTATTCGGTTGAGTCCTTGTGGCAGCGCAGTATGCAGGCGCTTAATCCAGCTAGATTCTTTAGCGAGTCGCTGTGAGTCAGAAAATGATCTGTCGATGGCAGTGAAAGTCAGACTTGAAAGTGGGTGAGCCGCGCCAAAATGGGGCACAAGGGGTGACGAAGAGGGATTGCTCGCAATATCACGGAGATGCTGTCCGATTCTTACGCGTAGCTGATTGCTGGTTTGGCCGACGTAGCGCAATGGACAATCTTTGCATTCGATGATGTATACGCAGTGGGTTGAGTCGCAAGATAAATTGTACATAATCGGAAACAGTTCTGATTGAGTCCTCCCGTGGATAAGAGATGCTTCAGAAGCGAAAGAGCAAGCTCTACAACGTCGGCCATTGCATTTGGTGAAGCCAAATTGCCATCTGAGAGAAAGATTGCTGATGGTCATTACACGTCTTCTGGCGCATCTGATGACTGAACGAGTTGCTCCTTGCGAGCGCCATATTGGGAAAACGTTATGACAAGTCTGTGTGAAATCTTCACGTGTTGATGAGTAAGTGGCCCACCTTAGTACTTGGGAATAAATGACTCCTCTATACACATGTGGTGCGTGGTGTGAGTCACGAGGCAGTAGGTTATGGCTGGCTGTATCTTTGAAGTGAATGCGATGGAAAAGCTTCGTGCTGTCGTCAGGGGAGCGGTAAACGTTGAGATCCAGGAAGTTGATACTGTCGGCGTGATAACTCATTTCGACTTGGATGCTGGGGTCTTGGCTGTTGAGATGATTGGCGAAGGTGTGGAGAGATTCCTGGCTGTGCGGCCAAACAGCGAACACGTCATCCTGGAAACGTACCCAGATGGATGGTTGAAGGCTCGAAGATGTAAGAGCAAGCCTTTCCCATTCTCCCATGTAAATATTGGCGAATGATCCGCCGAACGCTTTACCCATCGCAACACCGGAGATTTGGAGAAAATGATTGTTTTCGAAGCTGAAATCGTTGCATTCAAGAGAGTGGCGAAGCAGTTGGAGTACGATGCCATCAGGTCGTGCATTGTTAGGGGTACGAGAGAAGGCCCTCTGTACTCGTCGTAATCCTTCCTGTATTGGAATGTTCGTATAAAGGGATTTCACGTCAAAGGTGCATAACAGGCTGTCCGGGGAAATCTCGTGAGTACGCAGAACGGCTATGAAATGACGAGAGTCTAGTAGGAAACTAGGCAACTGTCTAGCTAACGGAAAAAGAAAAAATTCCACGAAACGGGCGATTTTGCTGGAATCCATGTCGATGTCGGATACGATTGGCCTGCCTGGTGGTGTGTTGGCAGAGGGCCAACATGTTTTATGCAATTTTGGGAGAGTGTAGAATCTTCGATTTTTAGGAGTAACAGGAGCAGATAAGAAGTTGAATTCTCTTCGATTAATAGCACCAGAAGAGAGTAAGTTTCTGAGAATGCTGGAGTAGAAGGTTTGACTGTCATTGAGAGGTTCGTTGATTCTGGTATAGAACGCCGCGTCATTCAATTGGCGATGAGCTTCTTCTACATAGTCAGTCTTATCCATTAAGACCCATCTGCCACCCTTGTCAGCAGGTCGGATCACAAGCTGATGGTTAGACACTAGCGAATTAAGACAGCTCCTTTCGCTAACTGACAGGTTGTCTGTGGTATAGCAGGCATGGTCATGGAACAGAAAATTGCGGGATGCGGAAAAATGCGTTGAGAGAGCACCTACCATGACATCAACTCGCTCATGCATCTAAATGTGTGCAGTTTTGAATCCTGCTATCATAGATGATTGTTCAATCCTGACAAAATTAGCGAGAGGGGCTAATCGGCCCCAGTGACTTTTAAGCGATGGTTTTCAAAGGAAATCTCAAGAATCTATAAGGGAGAAGAGTCACGAGTTGCTTCGAAATTATATTTGAAGAAATAAGAAAAATGAATATTGAATGTTAATGAAATATTAAATCTCAAATAAAATTGCACCGCGATCTTTCGTCTGGTCCCTTCGAGGTGGATCAAGATGTAGAAGTGAATGCTAAAAAAACTTGACAAAAGTGATAACAACTGAATACATTTTACATTAACCGAGGCAGTGACAGCCGCAAAGCAAATTCCTGTTGTGCTCGACTTTTGTCTCTCTTAATGCATAATGCCTCCAGAAGCAACAGAAGGCTTTTCGATCTTGCTAGCGATAAACCAAAAACTTACTTCTATTAGGTTCACAGAATTAGATTGTTTAATCGTATCACTTTGCTAGAAGTGCAAACTGATTCAAACAGATGGCACATGCAGGAACTTAATAAGTGGGCAAAAAGAAATTTTTAATACCTTACAGAGATAGGAAAAATAGTCGTGCGTCACTTGCGGATTGCTCTGAATTCTTTCAAAATGCTCCGATCGCCACGATACTTTAAGATTCGAAGAATTCAGATCATTGAGGAAAAGTTTTCTCGATAATGTTGGGTCCTCCGATCATTTTAAAAAAAGTTAGCAGGCGCATGAAAAAAACGTTCACAAACTTCTATGTAGAACTTGACATCGTCTGTGTCTCTTTGCTGTATGATCCGGTTGATAACAGTCACTGAAACTTCGAACAATTTGGCGTGTTTAATGTTGAACTGGGTGCTCAATGTTCGATTGCTATGGTATTTAGTCAGCAGAGTGTGCCATTTTATTTACGTTACATGTTCCAATGTTTCCCTTCTAGTCAAACGGAAGAAGAGACGACCTGTCTAATTCTGTGATTAGGTTACTTCGTCACATTGAGCCAAAGAACAATAAAAGAAATTTTGAATAAGAATAGCGTTGAGAACATCAGGCGAAATTTATTGAAGACAATTAAAGTACGTGTAAAATAAATTAATTAAAACCTCGACATGTTTCGGTATGAACTCTCTAAGTTAGTGTCTTTCCTTTCATGACTACTATTTACTTTGATGTACATGCTATGTCCAAATCACTTGTTGGGTTCGCCTGATGTTTTCAAACGCTATTCTTATTCAAAATTATCAATCGGCACAACTGCTTTAATAAAAGAAATGACGAATCACAAAGTCACAAACCTTCCCTGCTCGACCACTTGCTACCCAAAGAGACACGGATTCCTTGACTCACATCGCAAAAGCCTACAAGTTCTGCCAATATAATTATCTCCACAGTTACAAGCTTGTGCAACATTCACTTTAGGATCTGGATCCACCTTGAAAGCAAAAGACTAAAGATCTTTGTACAATTATGATTATTTAAATGATTACGAGGCTCGTGATTCCTTTCCCTCATGAAATTCGAATTCTTTGATGTAATATTTTTCGCAGAACAACAACCACATTACTGGCCATCGGATGTGTCCCCCAAGATCAACAAATATTCCATCCAGCCGTGTTACGCGACATCTCAAATTTGCGATGTTTCCTCGACTGATGCCAGAAGAAGGTTTTCTGTGGCTCACAAGTGCACGCGGTATGACATCCTTTCAATTATAGAGACTACTCTCATTATCAAACGAAGTAGTCCAGATCTTTGTGCTCAAAAGGACTTTATAGTTAGGGTTTTCCTTCCGTGGTAGATTTCTTTCTTTTTTTTCATTTTTTATGCTTTCCATGAGTACTAGGTTGTATAGTTTATGTCTTGCAGTATTGCTATGCTTTGATTTCTATCTGTTCGTTTATAAGGACATCTCTATATTTTCCTAAGTATCTGTTATGAATGATTCAAATTTTATATCTAAGTTTTATCTAAGATTTGTTTCTGTCCACAGTTAGCACCCGTTGAGATTGGACGAAACGCCTCGTGCTAATAGATCATTATGAATTTCGTGACTCTTTTTATTTATAAACACATAAATCTAGTTGAATTCTATCTGTATAGAGTTACTATCATTAATTACTATCAAAAATTCAATTAAATGTTAGTCCAACATAATCATCGGTGAAGCTTCGATATTCAAAAAAATGTTTTCAAATTGAACGTTTTCTATCTATTTGAGGGATAGGTGAAGCATACATGCAATTAGAAATCGGATATCAGCTATAGCTTGGAATCAAGAGGTTGATTTAGCAGCACTTCGGATATCCTGCGTGTGGGCACATGTGTGCACTTTAATGTAGGCCGAGTTGAATCTTCATTATCAAATGGTTAACAATAATTGACTGAAATATGCGACAACAATTTTTCATAAATGTTTAATTGGTAAATTAGCGACACATGCACACCCTATATATGATAGAAAAATGGACATTTTCAAGAAAGTAATCGTAATTCTCATACTATCCCAGCAGCCATTTACAATAGAATATAATGCTTACCAACTTGAATTATTAATTGAAGTAGTCCTAATGAGGACTGATGGCGTTCTCCAATCCGCAGGTGTACAAATGCAATGCTACTGTAACCAATGGATTAATCAGTTCTTAAAGTGGAGGAAAAGTGGAGGTAAAGCATAGAAACACAATGATACTACTACACCAATTACCAGTGAATTGATGCTATACTATATCTGACACTACACATGGTGGATAATGGTAATAGTGGATAAGTGGAAAGTGGATAATGGAGGTAAACAATAGAACTACAATGACACTCTACTACACCGAAAGCAATGAAACTATACACACTATACCTAAGACAACAAATGGAAAGAACTATTTCTTCACTTGAATTTGTTAACCAGTTTCTTAATAGTAGTAGTAGGTAGCAAGAAGCGTCGCCCAACTAATGGTCGACGCATGTCACTCACTCTGCCCCCGCCTTAGTCACCAAAATCTTCCAAGTCAAGCAAGAGTCGAGCTGATGGCACCAGATATATTTCGCCACGTAAGGCTTCGTCTGTGGTGTTATACAAACTGAATACACAATCGGATAGATGGACAATTCATACGAGACTCAGGCTGACAGAGAAATGTTCACAATGCTTCGTGTGTTTCTTGATTATGACGTAGTCATCGCATATGACATGACAAGGTGCAGTATTGCTTTTGACATAGATATGCAAGAGACACAAGCGATTAACATGAATGCAACAATAAAGAATGAAATGATAAATGACAATGAAATATAATAAAACAGTCAGTGACTCAACAGTAAAAGTTTGTAAAACTAAAATACAATGACATAGCAAAATGCCATATAAATAAAGTGCACCAAAGGAGAGATGTGAGCATGAAGAACAATAGAAAGAAGAACATAACAAACATCAGACAAAAGATTATGCCAAAGATTGAAGAGTCTGGCGGTTGCACATGTACGAGTACACTGCTACATCAAAAAGAGGTAAAAGTAAATGCAAATATGTACGAATTAAATGAGACATTTCTTAATAGTAGTAGTAGTAGTAGTAGTAGTAGTAGTAAAGCGTTTTATTCATGGATTAATGGAAAGCAATTATACAAATAATAGACAAGAAATAGCAAAGTTTCGGATAATGTTCACAAAGTCATACAAAAATCAATCTAATATTTACAATTGTTCAAAAGTCGGGGCCCAAAGGAAGAATGAATTGTCTCTTCGTTTCGAAAAGGTTTTCGGAAGGAGGTATTTGTTGCAATGCGGCAAACGTTCTGAGTAGTGAAAACTGTGCCCTACTTGCCACGGATAGGTACATGGATAGGTACATGTAAAGTTTAGTGTTATCAATAGGTACATGGATAGGTACCTGTAAAGTTTAGTGTTGTCAATAGGAACATGGATAGGTACATGGATAGGTACATGTATACTTTAGTTATCGATAGGCACATGGATAGGTACATGTATAATTCAGTGTTATGAATAAGAACTTGTATGAGATCTGTTTTACTGGATAGGTACATGTGTTTGGTACACTGTGTTTCGGAACGTCTATGATCGAACTTGTGTGGTTTGGTTCTGAGCACTTGGGTACGTACCGATAGACGTCCGTTGTTTGATTTTGAATGGGTTTGCTCAATTGCGACTATTGTGACAATTATTTTTAATGTAGCACTATTTAGATGTGAAACTTTACTGTGCAGTTATGATTTAGTTGCTCCCCAATAAGAAAACCAATTCCAGAACTATGTTTAAAATGAAAAGACAAGAGATTTACAATGTAAGTTTAATTTAAGCGTGAAAAATAAATGAGGGGTGCAAATCACGTCCCTCAGGCGACTCCATGATCTTCAAGAAGTCATCACACCACTCATGGAATGTCGGATTTTTACTAAAGTCATGGTCACATTCGTGTACCGGACACTTCACCGGTAGTCCATTCCGCCTTTGAAGTGCAGAGACAGTCAAGGTCTTCCATAGGGCCACTTTGCAGCCGCAAGACAGATGCATGGTCATGTCCAACTGACCTCCCATAATGACTTGGCTGTCATTTTGAAAATAAAATAGTGGTTTTGAGGACATGCTTCTTGTTATGGAACGTTGAGGATAAGTACTTAACAGTTTGGAACAATGTCATCCTTTATATAGTTATATATATTCTTTAGGGAAGTTCGGTACCTCTCTGATTGGCTGTTAGGATTTCCTTTGTTTAAAAAGTATATAAGTCCGAGGTTTGTACCAATTCTTATCAAAGGTTCTAATCCTCACGTTTACAAGTTACAATTATTTTAAATCTACAAGTCATAATGGATCGCAAACAGAAAGCCGCAGTTGAGAACGGTACTGCTGATCGTACCACTTCGCCAGTGGAACGTACCAATACACCTCCCCAATCTCCGATGGAGCGATCGACAACACCAAACGAGCCGGTGGTGTTCACCCAAGCCCCTGCATCGCCCGACTACTCGAGTGATGAGGATAGTGACGTATCAATTGAGACGATGCGTCACATGAATAAGAAGTCCATGCGAACGCCACTTTATGGACGGGTCACGGTCAAAGTCAAGAACGCCCCGAAAAAGTATCACACCAAACGGGTGTTCATGAGGATGGAGCCGAACGAGCGGAACCTCACAACCGCTCTCGAATTTTCGGTCATCGACCTTGACACACCACGTCGCTGTCCCTGTGCGCCCAAGAAGACCAGGATCCATGTGCAAGTGGACTTGAAAAAACTTGTACCCTTTCCTTACCTTGATGACATTTAGTGTGTTTTTTCTTAATCTCTTTATTTAATATTTATTTGTATATATGAACAGACTTGTTTTATCATTTCACAAATCGGTCTTCAATTAAGGTCTGAATGGGAAAGGGGAATAACTATCTACAATTAATGATGTTCAATAACTGAATTGAAACAAAAAATCAAGTATGAAGACTTCAACTTGAAATAAATAGGAACATATAACTTTTAAAGAAACAGTTATGTTGTTAATTTTAAAATGCTTGTAGCAGTCCAGGATGATATCATACATGTGTCATACACGACACCATAAGAATGAGAATGAAAAGACCTTTAGAATGATATAAGGTATGTACCTATTCGATGGGAAAATCCTAGTTGTATGCAACTGTATGCAAGCAGACAAATGTTAGATTTTTAAATTCACTAAGTTTTTAGCCCATTCTTTAAAGACATGTAGCTCTCTAGTTTTATGTCATACATGTGTCATACAATACACCATTAGAATCAGCATGAAAAGAGCATTCGAATGATATATTGTATGTACCCATTTGATGAAAAAATCCTAGTTGTATGCATCGGTATGCAACTTGAAAAATTCCAAGTTTTTTTACAAAAATGACTAAGTTTTCAAATTTTCAAAGTTAAAGTTTTACAACCAAAAATGATCATAATATACAAACCTCTACACTTGACCTTGACCTTAGACCTGACCTTGACCTTTGACCTTCATACACTTCATACACTTCATACACTTCATACACTTCATACACTTCATACACTTCATACACTTCATAAACGGCGGGGGGGGGGGGGGCTCAAAATTTCTCGGGCGCTTCGCGCCCTCGAAATTTTTCGGATTATAGGGTAAATAAATTTTCTCGTGCGCTTCGCGCACTCGAAAATTTATTTACCCATGGGTTCCGGGTGCCATAGATACTCTTCTTGCTTCCCTAACCCTAACCCTAACCCTAACCTTAACCCTAACCCTAACCCTAACCCTAACCTTAACCCTAACCCTAACCCTAACCTTAACCCTAACCCTAACCCTAACCTTAACCCTAACCCTAACCCTAACCCTAACCTTAACCCTAACCCTAACCCTAACCCTAACCTTAGTATTTTAATTTTGGCGCGAAATTCAAATTTTCGAAAAAAAGTCTTTAAATTTGATTATTCACATTTTGGCGCGAAATTTGAATTTTCGAAATTTAGCGCTTAATTCAAATTTAATGTTCTATTCAAATCACACGTTTATATCTTCAATTCAAATATGAATCATTATATGACTATTAATAATAACATGTATATCAAATAATACATCAGTCCATCAGTTCATATTACTTTGAATTCACTCTACTGTTTACATGTAGAAATCTTTCAACACATATGATGGCACTTCCATTTCTAAGGTTAAAAATAAACCAGCTGTTCCAATTCTTGTTTGAGTTATCAATTTTGTTTAACCGTACCAATTCCAAGATGTGATGTCATAAGGTCTTTGTTCATAGTTGCTTTGTCAATTTCATATATAAAGAAGTTGTACACAACGAATTTTCACTCATTTTCAAATTATTTAGTGTCCATAACAGACGTCGTTCTTCGTTCCTCCGTTCTCCGGTTCTTATTACAATTCTAAAGTGAGTTTCATTGTCATGTTCTGCTACTTTATAGGATATTCGGGAGTAGGAACATTATTAAGTTTTTATAACCAAATAGCTTTAAATATAGAAGCTTGGGTTTTTAGGATAGGAACACTTTATGTTATATTATTAACCATGTTTTTTTATTTTAATTTTTCATCCTATATTAAGTCACTGAGCGAGAGACATGAATATATCAGTTTAAATGTAAGTGTATTTGAATCAACAAGATTTTCACAGTTTGTAAATAAATAAAATGATACCTAAATAAAGCCTTCATCCATTTTAAATATTCAGTCTGTCATCTGCTAACAGATGTATAAAATTCAAGCTTGTTTAATTAAACAAATTGAGGATTGGTTGAAATTTTCGAAATTTCACTTTCATTTCATTAAATTAATTTCGAAATTAAATAATAGTAAATCAGCTGTTTCCAAATTTCAACTCTTCTTATGAGCTAACCCTTTTCGAATAAATATTTAATTTTCGACTTTCGGTTTCAATTTCAACTTCAAATTTTATTTCTTCTTAAGATTTGTCAAATATTAATCTAGTACTTAATAAAGGTTTGAAGATGGTACATAAATGATTTCTCATTTAAAAAGAGATTAAATTATAATAAAATTTTTTTATCCTCTACAGAAATGGTTCGACAAGAAAGCATCGCACGGCAACGTCTCATCTTCCATTTCTGTGAGACTTGCCAACTGCCCGTTCGACATGCGAACAAAAGCGGGCACAAGGAGTGCACCTTCCGAGAAGACTGCTCCTACATCTACTGCCTTTCCTGTAGGACGTATGAAAGGAGTGATATGAAGGCTAACACCGATTCGGCGAAGGCCTTCATTGTTCGTCATACCCCCTGTGCTCTTGAGAATGGACGGAAAGGGATCAATTTGACTTCTAGTCATGAAAAAAAGAAGTTGCAACGCCTCTTTTCGAAGGACAGGCCGGTGGAAGGTGTTCTATCCCAGGTGGACGAACCTCAACAGCCTCCCAAGAAAGCCCCTAAGTCTTGCGCTCCCAAGAAGGCCCCTAAGTCCCGAGAATTTGTCGACGAGACCTTGAGCGATTTTGAGGTAAGTGATGTCAATCCTAGTTTCAACGAATAACTGATCCACTGGGGATAGATAAAATGCTACTTCATTAAGTCAATATAAGCATATGTCGTTTACACATTTCAGGATTTGGTGATGCCCCCACCGAAGAAGACAAAGGTGTTGGTGCAGAAAAAACTCATCGTTAAAGATGTGAGAATCTATTTACTTGGGTTATCATTCATATGCATAATTAAATCAATGTTGTTAAAACATTTCAGACTGAACCACCTCAAGCGATGACAGTCGGGTTTGAAGATGGAAACGTGGTGGAAAACTTGCGAAAGGTAACAAATTAATTTGCTTAATAGTTTCTAAGGAGAAATCAAATATGAATCTCTTTTTTAGCTGTTTCCAAGTGTTCAATCAATCCCCGCATGCCCGAAGCTGCCTCGAGGGAATTCCCCAGGAGACAAAAAACTCGCTTCTAGCCCCGTAAATGTGATTGCTGTGGTCTACGCTCAGATAACAGACAACAACAACACATTGAAAACCTGTCTATGTCTATCTCTTTATATAAACATATTGTCACATTTTTCCGCTGCAGGCTGTGCGATCTCTATCCCTTAAAAAGCATAGGAGCTTTTTAAGCACGCCAGCGACAACCACGTCCATTGAGGACAATGAGGAGAGGCCCTACTCCATACGCGAATCATCCTCATCCGAGGATTCTCCAACATCATCCTCATCCGACGATTCTCCAACATCGTCATCCGATGATGACGATGAATCTGTTACTAATGTAAGTATGAAGCTTGGTTAACTGCTTCAGTGTAGAATTTTCTATTAAAACATTTTGAAACTTACTTTGTTGACAATTATCCTAATAAACAATTGTTTCCTTTGTTTACAGGAGTCCGTCATGTGTGCCTCACAGGCAGAGGTGTCCTTCAGCCACATCCGGGCATCCCCCAGCTGGAGCGTCCGCCTGCCGCTGTCCCCGATGATGACGCTTGCTCCTCCATCCCCTGTGCGTCCTCTATCGCCCGCAGTTCCTTCTTGTCCGGCACCTCCGATCCCACCCCCTCCAACGCCCGCAGCTCCTTCCTCTCCGTCACCTCCGATCCCAGCCGCAGCTCCTTCCTCCGCGACACCTCCTATCCCCGCCGCAGCTCCTGCTACAGTTCCCAAGGCCCCTCTCCCAGTGCGAGAGTATGATGTCGACCTCGACGCAACGACGGAGGAAGACATTGAGTCCAAGCTACGGCGTTGCCAAGAGCGTCTGAAGGAGTCCGAGGCTCGTGAGGCTCAGCTAATGCACGACAACAGAGGTTTGGTTGAGTCCTTACAAAATATAACTCAATCAAACCTCCTGTTGGCCTCGCAAGTGACCAACATTCAGAGACATGACAAGGAAACATTGGTGCACATCGAGTGCAGAGACAATGTTATTAGTAAGGTGCGTCTAACGAGGATGGACGACTTGGGTGGCTGCAGTGAAAGCTGCAGCCACTTGAAGTTGTACCACAATGGTATTGTGAAGTGTGTTAAACTTTGACTTTTTTTCTTTGAAAATTAATTACTGAAAATTTTATGTGTTTTCTCTTTACAACAGATCGGAACATACGGTATTGGCTGGTGATGACGCTGACGTCATTAGATGGTAGATGTATATAAGGGCTTGCTAATTTCAATCCTCATCAATAATCATGGTTGTCTGTACCAAGTGTGGAAAAGTGTTCACTCTCATAGGCAATTTGCAACGACATGAAAAATTTTGTAAGTTAGGAAAAACATATCAAAGTAGCAAGTGTCCATATAAGACGAATAGGATGGATAATCTTAAGAGGCATAAACTTGTATGCAATAATAAACCGAATGATAGCATAACAGAGTCAAATTCAAATAATCAAAATAGATCTACTTCTAAGCCAACAACCAGCGCTTCAACTAACATACAAAACTTTATGCAATACTGCTCTCGGTGTGGCAAAACGTATAACTCTATAAGTAGATTTCGACAGCATATGAATGTACATAACACAAATAGTGAGATGAATATGCATAATAACTATGGAACTGTTAGTCTCAGTGAAAGCGCACTCAATGGCCATGCACGTGTGTATGATATCACGCCAACAACACCTACTGTGGACATAACATCATTCTTAGAAAGCATGCGTTCCATGTTAGGGAATTTAGTGTCTGACTTACTAAGGAGCTATCAATTGCGCGGTCGTCTGATTGCACAAATTCGTTATGTCCGTTCTAATCCTCAAGAAGAAGAAACTTTTCTCGCACACTTTACCTCATCATCCTCAAACTATATTTATGACTATGATGCTTGGTTTCAGGATCATCTAAATAGTCTAATAAATCATATTGAAGCCTTCACAAAAAAGGGTAGCAATTGGATTATAGATGATGTACAAAATATAGAGTTCAATGTAATAACAAGTCCAATACTGTCAGGTGGACAATCATTTCCTCTACCAAAGAAGTTAAAAAACTCTAAAGCTGTCATTAATGTTAATTCAAATGCAAATGATTGCTTCCTATATGCAGTTTTATCAATATTGCATTATAATGAAGTACCTTATTCAAGGAATGAAGTAAAATCATATAGTGAGTGGACATCTGAGCTAAATATGGAAGGCATTTCCACACCAGTATCAATCAAAGATATTCCAAAATTTGAGAAAAATAATGATATTAAAATTAACATTCACTTTTATGAAAATGGACTCAAAGGTGTTCGTTACAATAGTAACTTTACTGGTAGGCAAACGGTTAATATTTTGCTAATTCTAAACAATGGAGCAGCACACTATTGTGGAATTCCAAAGCTGTCAAGATTGTATAGGAGAACTTTAAAAAGACATAAATACTTCTGCGAAAGATGCACTCAGTCATTCACATATAAAACAACACTAGAACGACACTTCCAGTTTTGTATTCGAGGAAAAGCACAAATAGAAAAAATGCCATCGGATCTAAAAGTACTAACAAGTAGCATGGAATATCAACTAAGTCCTCCTTTAGTAATTTATGCAGATATAGAGTGCTACATTGATAATAAAATACATAAACCTGCGGCCATTGGAGCTTATCATGTCTGGCATAATGCCCTTCAATCAAAATTTGAAAACAAGTATTACCTCTTTGAAGGTGAAAATTGCATTATTGGTTTCTTGCACCACTTAGAAACTGTAGCCCAAGACTTATATGACAACCAATGTGCAACAACTAGGCAGCCAATGTCACTGTCAGCGGATGAAAAAGCACGCCATGAGAATGCAGAATGTTGCAACAAATGTAAATCAAAATTCAGCGATGAAGTCATAAAAGTTCGTGATCATGATCATATCACCGGACGATATAGGCAAACATTATGTAGGAAATGCAATCTCCGGTTAAGACTTAACAGACGGGAGCTCCCCATATTTTTCCACAATTTTAAAAATTATGATAGCCACATCGTTTGCTATAAAGCGATTGGAAGAATGAAGTCTTGGAAATTAGATGTTGTAGCAGCAACTGCTGAAAAATATATAACTTTATCCGCCAGTGTCCCAGTAAATGAATACAAAGGGAAGACAGTATACTTTAAACTAAAATTCTTAGACTCATATCAATTTCTAAGTGCATCCTTGAGTGAATTAGCCAAGGGTTTGCAAACGTATGAGCATGTAGAGACATTAAGGGTAGAATTTCCACAATTAAGTGATAATGTTTTATATCAGAAGGGAGTGTTTCCATATTCATATTTCAAAAACTTAAACACGTTGACGGAAGACTGTCTACCACCACAATTTGAATTCTATAATGATCTTACTCGTGAGCACTGTTCCGATAGTGAATATGAACACGCTAACAAGGCGTGGATTGAATTTAATTGTAGCACATTTGGTGATTACATGCTGGCATATCTGAAGTTAGATGTTTTATTGTTGGCAGACATATTTGAAGTGTTTAGAGCATTGAGTCAACGTGAGGATGAAGTCGACCCTGTACATTTTGTCAGTCTCCCACATCTTAGCTTTACCTCAGCACTAAATTTCTCTTCCAATGATCCCCCACACTACATACAAGATGAAAATATGTACAATCTATTTGAACGAGGAATTAGAGGGGGTATGACTTTCACCAACATTCACCGAGCGCGTGCACGCATTGAAGAATTAGGAAATAATATACATGAAAGTCGACATTTGACCTACTTAGATGTTAATAACCTTTACGGTTCTTCACTCAGTAGGAATCTACCCCACTCAAATTTCAAATGGTTGAATGAAAGTGAATTAGATAATTTTTTAAATGAAGAAAATGTTCAAAATATAGATGATGATGGTGAAATCGGCTACATTTTTGATTTAGATTTAGAGTATCCTGCAGCCATTCATGATGACACTGCCGATTTCCCATTAGCTCCAGAAATGCAGATGATTGAAAAGAGAATGTTTTCAAACTATATGAAAAATCTATATGAAAAAGTAAGACCAAATACACATTTTTCTTCTATCAAGAAACTTCTGCTCCATCAATTTGATAGGGAAAATTATGTAGTCCACTACTCAATTTTAAAATTTTACTTGACCATGGGCATGAGAATCAAGAAGATTCATAGTGGCATAAAATTCACACAAAAGCCTTGGTTAAAAACATACATTGATATGAACTCTCAAAAGAGGGCCCAATCAAACACTGACTTCGAAAAGTCATTCTACAAATTGAAAAATAATTCTTTATATGGTAAAACAATGGAAAATGTAAGGAGAAGGAAAAAATTTAAACTAGTCAACAATGAGAAACAACTACTGAAATTGTCAAATCATCCTCTCTATGTTCAACACAAAATATTTGATGAAGATCTGGTTGGTATGGAAATGTACAAACCTTCAATAGTTTTAAATAAATTAATATATGTTGGTCAAGCAGTACTTGACTATAGTAAGTTGGAAATGTATCAATTATATTACAATGATCTAAAAGGGTGTCCACTGATAAATAGAACGCGGCTTTGTGGAGGTGATACCGACAGTTTCTTCCTATGTTTATACACATCACCATCTGTCCGTCTGGAAGATATACTTCTATACTTCGGTGAAAAGTTTGACTCTTCAAACTATGACAGTCATCACCGACTATACTCAACTACAAACAAAGCTAGATTAGGTTGTTTTAAGGATGAGTGTGCTGGAAAGTTGCTTGAGGAAATGATCCTACTAAAACCGAAAATGTATTCCATGAAATATCTAGACTCTACGAATCATAGCATCAAACGTGCAAAAGGAATTCAGAGAGCAGCAGTTAAAAAATTGAAACATGATGACTATAGGAGTGTCTATTATAGTGAGAATGATACAACTGAAGATATGACAATTATAAATTCAAAAAATCACATAGTTAGCACAAAATCATTTAGGAAGCGAGGTCTTTCACTTTGGGAGGATAAGCGCTGTTGGCTGGATAAAAATTTATCATTACCATATGGACACTATAGCCTAGGTCTTCCCCCACCGTCGAAGAGAAGGAGATGCCTTCCTGTCACAGGTGATGTAGAATAAGTCTAAATAAAAACAATATAATATTCCACTTGTAATAGATCTTGCGATTGCTACATCTTCCGACATGTAGCAACACTTACTAATACATAAGTAGTCTTACTAAAATTGAAATTTCTACATCTTTCCGATATGTAGAAATGATTACTAATAAATAGGTAGTCCTAATGTGAATGAATATGTGAAGAATTTGTACTCAACATCATTCCGATATGTTGAGCTAATAAAATAACAAACTTTAGGCAAACATTAAACTTAAATTTGAAACATAGCTTTCGGAACATGCCTCATTACATTAGAACATGGAAACTTAGTGACGTTCAAAACGTTCACATAACAAATTCTAAAAGAATAGCATTTCGTCATTCAATAGCAAATAGTGATCGAAAACATCGTGGCGTTTGCATTAGTATTGACTCATTGCCTTCACTGAAAGACTTTGTGGATCTCATTGACAACCATAAGACTCGGATCAAGATTCCTCTCGATGACAAGGTATGGATAAAGTGTGATTCATCAGTCAAACTATACGTCTGTTCACCAAAACGTGAAGATGTTGAATATCGATTTTTTCGTTTCAGTGACGTCACATGGGAAACCTTTACAAGGGAGATACTACCACAGATAACGTCATTCATTAAAGATGGAGGACATCAAACGGTTGGAAGTTGTAAATCGGATGTTAACTACAAAAGCAAAGTCAAAACTCAATCTACAAGAGATCGAGATGAATATACCCAACCGAAAACAATGGTTACTGATAAAACGCAAATTGAAGCCGACAACGAGCTTACATCTTGGAAGACCCTCAATGTTAACATGGAGGATTCAGAGGAAGGATAGATCTCTCACTATCCTATTCTTTCCAAATGGAACAATCCAATGTATTGGAAGGGTCATGGAGGGTGATCTCTCATATTTACACTTAACTTTGGAACATTTACTTGGTGATTCATTATCTGATTGGAAAGTGAAGACAATGACCGTGTTATGTGAATTACACTATCACTATGATTTCCGTAAAGTTACATCATCACATAATCTAACTTATGAAGTGGAGTTATTTCCAGCAGCTCAATTGACTAACTGGCATCCATATCATGTTCATGTGTTCCATAATGGAAAGATTGTGATAACCGGCATTAAAGACATAAGTGATGTGCCTCCCATCATATGTGATTTGAAAAAATGTTTCATGAAAACCAAATTGTAGATTTTGTATATATGTGGATAGATAATGAAATGTGAACATGTTTTTTTGTATATATGTGAATAGATAATGAAATATGAGCATGTTTTTTGTTTTCCTTATAAACCCTTGTTTTGGAAAAAAGAGAGCAAGTTAATGATACAACATAAAACTTTATTTCAAAACTGTTTCAACATATTTAGTAAGAATTACATCATTTTTATCACAGTTTTTTGAAAATAGTTCTAAAGCACTTTTACAGTTATTTTTCAATGGTCTCTCGTTGACAAAATAGAGTACATAGCCACCGCACATTAGAGATGTATTACTTTGAAGTGGGAACGATGTCACTTTCCTAACAGTCCAGGAAAACCTGTTCATCCATAATGCGATATCATGTAAACGAGGTTGATTAAGAGAGTCAAAATATTCGGCAACTTTATAACGATTGATGTATACAGCAATCCAATGTTTTCCGGGAAGATTGTTGGTATCCGTATTGATGATAAGTGAACAAGGATAGAAAGGAATTGAATCAGGTAAATTATCTCTAGAAAAGACATTGAGAAATATTGTCTTGGAGTAGGGATGAGCTTTCCTCATTTTCCTCAAGATTTCTATGTTGCTTAAGTTACTCATCTCTGATAGCTGACAGTCACGTCTCTCATTCTTGTTATCTCAACTTTGCTATCATAGATAGCATAAATGAGACAAGTAATTGTTTTCTTCAAAGGTGACTCAAATGATACCTCCAGTCGTAGATTTCCAGGCTTTGTAACTCCTACGCTTTCACCACCTAGATCTGCATCTGCTGTGAGGTTGTACATAATGAAGAAGTAGCCATTCTTGTACATATCCATTGTAATTCCATTTGAATCGTCTGTATTAAACATGTTGAGGGCGGTGAAAATAGAACCATATTCACGTGCGAATTTGCCATCTTTGAAATTAGGCTCATATGCTTTGCAAGATACAAATTTCCCATCCTGATAGAGTGCTAGTTTGCTAACATTAAAGTGTTGGAAATTGAATGGATTCTTTTCAAAAGCACCAATGAATGCCTCATTTTCCACAAATGTGATATACACCGCCTTTGGCATTGCAGTGGGAAAAAGATTTGGGTAGGCATGTGAGGATGATCCCGCACCAATTGTGAAGTTTGTCAACACACTGTGATTAACTGGATATATTGCATTGTTTTTCCTCAATCCTGTCGCATGCTCGTTGATGACTGACGGGTTCATTGTTACTCGCCTTACATTGAGCACGGCATTACTTATGTTAACTTGATAGTTTGTAGCTCCAAAAGCCATTAACGCGAACTCAGGATTTGCACGAATAAATTTTATTTGCATTTTAACCTGTGATAGCAGATATCTAGATTGACGAAGGAAATCAAGATAGACGGGTCCTTTCAAGTATAATTCCTTTGAATCCGCTGTTAAATCCATTCGTCTTTTCAACCCTGCATTTGAGACATCATCAAATTTCCCTTGCTGATCATCATACCACCCAGAAACTTGCAAGTGTGACTGTTTAGCTTGCTTTTGAAATTGAGTCATTGTATGTATATATGCTCCATATGGATATGCTCGATCCCCTCCTTCAATCTGTTTGTCATTCAATATTAGATACACATCTGAGAACAGACTGGCAATAGGAAGATTTGCTAATCCCACTTTATCCTTGGATGAATCGATATTTGTACCATCAGTCTTCTTAATTTGTATACACAACTCTAAATCAATGGATTGACAGTCAATATAATCTTGAGGATTGGCAGGTATATCAAACTGAATAGGCTGCTGGTTACCATCGATATTTGTTGTGGGGACTATGTCTACAATTGTTGAGGAGATGATGTCTGTCTGATGAGGGGGAGAATCGAAGAAACACAAAGCCGAATTGATACTCTGCATCGTATTAGCTCTACAAATATGTTGTCTTCCTTCGTTTTGACTTGTTTCTAGTAGCTGTGGAATTTCGTTTGCGCTTTCTTGTTTTCACTCGACGTCTAGATTTAGAACGTGCTGCTCTAGTCGGCTTTTTACTTTTCCTGCGTCTTTGCTTAGTAACTCGGCCTGATCCAACTTGTCTTGACTTCCTACGTTTCTTCCGAACTGTACGTCTCGTCTTTGTTAAATCATCTAATGCGTCTATGGCAGATTGCTGCGCGCGCATTTTCATAGATTCACCGATATCCTCACCTTGAAGCGCATCAGCTGCAACATTTGCACCAAAATCTAAAGCCCTGCTTCCAACACGCTTCATGATTGGTACGCCATACTTTTTGAGTGTTGGAAGAACCATACGTCTTAGTGCACCAAATATGCCTCCTCCAACTTGTCGTCTACCTCCAACAAACACGGGATAACCGCTCTGATATGATGGTCTACTGTAAATGCCTGTCATTATGACAATTGAATAACTATGGAAGTCACAATAGCGTAAAGCCTTATTCTCGTGACCTAATATGTAGGGTCAAAACAGTAACACCACCACAGAACGGTACTACTTCTCCTGCGTCATCATGAATTGATATGTCAATTCTATTGATGAAATTTCGGCTGATTGGTAGATACATTGTATTAAAAAATTCTCGATTGATTAGTTGCTTCCTTACGGATGAGAGAGGAAATGTGCGCAGAAGTGGGGCCTCAATGTCGCCAACCCTTGTATATTCAATAATGTTACAATAGACGTATAAGTTACTTATATCACGCTCTAGTGATGGGGTTGTATCGCCTATTGATGTACCTTCATAAATAGTTGATTTTGAGAATCCCAATGTGGTCGTTAACACGCTATCCAGCTTGATAAGAGAGTTCTTCCCTACCTTTAGAATCATGCGTTTCTTATGTGGGTCATAAGAAAAGTGATATTCATCTGCATCAAGGTAATCTACACCAAACTCATTTAACTTTGTACACAATTCAGATGGCGTTTTCAAGCTTTCAATGTTCAAATTAACTCTTTTTACAAGTTCACTGGAAGTAGACAATTCATCACCCGATATGTCTTCGCTGTATACGTGGATATCCCATGAAGCATTTGTTGATGCTTTGAGTTTAGAAGAGGACAATTGAACCTTGAATGTATCATTTAATTCTGTCAACCAAGGTGCGCTTTCAAGGCCCTTAAACATCCCAATCATTTCAGATCCAAATTCAATAACAGCGGACTCAGACTTTTCCAATGGTGTCTTTTTAGTAAAAACAATAAATTCTGCCTCCGTTTCAACAGTAAATAAAGTTACTTTCTCTTTCTTATATTCACAAGTCATTAACGTTTCTGGCACTGATCCTTGAAACTTTCTTGCAAAGTCTTCAACACTTCTAATGACCTCAAATTTATTTTTTACTCGGATGCTCCTTCTTTGTAATGCATACAATGGCACAATTCTACATTTAAAATCAGTGACTTTCCTCTCCGAATTCCACCCACGTCCATTGTACCAATACCTTGATGAGAAAGTTGTTCTGGAATACCCAAAAGTATGACTCAAATCCTTACCTAATACAAGAAGAACATGCTTCCCTTCCTTCATCAATTTTGTTGACCCCTTTATGACTGGTTTGTAGAATTTATTCAAAGTCAGCTTGAAGAGATCATTTATTCGTTCAAACATTCTACCGATTTCCTTTTCTGTATCTTGCAAGCTCATTGTGGGAACCTTAGAATCAAAAGTTGACGTTGCAAATGCCTTTTGAATTTTAATCATGTTTTGAACAGATGGTAAAGATGTTGAAAAAGGATGTAAAGTTAGATGATGAAAAGCCCATGTACCATGTAGACTATTTTGAAATATGCGAAAGCAATCATCCTTCTCTCGCACTTCTTTATGTAATTCAAAATAGTTGTTCTTTAGCAAACTGATATCGTTGTAATAAGTAATTTCAGTTAGAGCAACTTCATGGGGTCCATGCAGAGTAATTGGATTAGCGAATTCAACAGAGTATAGAGATGGTTTGTTACTTGGGAATATCTTGGGGTTGCTATTGCTTGGAAGAATGATATTGAAGTTAGTAGACATGTTAAAGTCATATATGGAAGAAGTCACATGCTATATTAGCTTAAAAGTTACGAGTGTCTCCCATCTCCACATTTTGTAGATCCTGGTGCGTTATCCAGCTATTGAATGAATCAGGATATCCTTTCCATTTAACTAGATATTTCCTTTGATTGCCATGACCTTTCCTCCTAATTATTTTATCAATCATATACACCTCTTCACTTCTGTCTACTACTTGCAATTCATAAGAGTAAAATTTTCCTTCAATTGGATTGCCATGGTAATCTATTAATTTATACATGGTGGGCCTAAATTTTGTATTTACTTCATCCACAAAAAACTCTTCTTCAGTCCAATTAGGTAGATACCCCTTCTCAAATGTAGACTTGACCTTTGAAATCCGAACTCTATCACCAACATTAATTTTCTTTTCATTGGAAATGTTTTTCGCTTTCTTATCATACAATCGAAGCCATACATCCATCGCATTATCTGGGGTAACATCAACTGGTTTCATCTTAATGATTCGATGGTAGCTTTCATTGTAATTCTTAACAAATTTCTGCAGCTCACCTACCCAAACATGTGTATTTTTTGCAGTGAAATAGCGCCATATTTTTGTCTTCAGTGTGCGATTGAACCTCTCAACCATGGCAGCTTTATAAGCACTTTTGACACTAAACAATTCCACATTATGACTTTTAAGGAGACTTCGTACATGAGAGTTTTCGAATTCCTTCCCTTGATCGGTCTGTATTCTTTGCGGAACACGCCCCTCATCGAAAATGCTCCGAAAAGCCGCTTCAACTTCTGGTCCTCGTTTAGATTTCAGCGCACGTGCCCAAGCATAGCGAGATAAAATATCTATTACGGTTAAGATGTATTTATAGCCATCATTGTACTGTGATATCTGTTGCATGTCAGCCAAGTCCGCTTGCCATTGACTATCTATATTGTTAACAACATATTTTCTTGTTGGAAACCGCTTTCTCGCATTTTTGTGAAGAGTGTAAGTCGGTTGACTCCTCAACCACTTCTTGACTTTCTCTATTCCCACACCTGCTGCACGAGCTAGAACCTCCGGACGACTGAAACTTGCGGGATGATTTAAGTCGTAATAAATCTTTCTGAGTTTCACTGCTGTACTCATCGTCTTTGTTCTGATTTGCACGCGTATTACTCGCACAGCAACTGCTAACACAATTGATATCAACCTCTATGCCCTCTTCTCCTTTGCCTTCGAGCGCAGATTTCAAACAACAGCAAAATTTTTGTAACGACATGATATGAGAGAGGTAAGACTTAATTCATATTTGCTTAATATTTACTATACTCCTTCGCAACACGCATTGAGCGCCTAGTAGCTCTTTTTGGTTGCAGATCATCGGGATCTGCAAGCTCTCGCTTGACCGCCATCGTGGGTGTTTTACTCTTTGATCCATCTTGTAAGTGACCCTTATCCAATTCATTCACAGTCGGTCCTCCAATAATATTGTGAGGTACATTTTGATCAGATAAAATTTTCTGAAAATATGTCCACCCTTGTGGTGCACCTAGTTTTCGCCTTACATCTCTGACAGCATATTGTAGAAGGTCATCTATGTGACTATTTCTAATAACATCACCAGTTGTTTCATCTATTATCTCCCCTCTCTCATTGAACTTCACATGTGGATCAATGAAGTCAAATAATCGCTCAGCGCGCACACGATATGGTCGAGGTGTTGACAAGGTTATAAATCGTCGCAACTTGTCACGAATCTGTCGCCTCTCGTCAATGTTTTCAGCTGCTAACTGCATTCGTCGATAGGGATCCTTAATCTTCTGAATTTCCATATCCTTTTGTGTTAGTTCCTTAAGTTGATTCGTAATAGGTTGATCTATATTTTTGACTTCCTGTGCACTTTGTAATGTAGTCAATTGTACATACTCCTCTTGAGGAATGACTACCATCTTTGAATACGACATGTTTGAAAATAATAAGGCAACAAAGTACATTGCTTAAAACTAACTGTGAACCGAGAAAACTGTCATTGGTTCAGCGGAATTAGGTATGATATTTGTTCGAAATCGAAGTCGTTCCGGACATTCCTGGGTTAGATCAATAAATAGATAACCATGTGGTTTCTTTGTTACATCTTCATATATTTTTGAAAGTACTTTAGGTTGTTGAGGTAATATCTGTCTACTGAGATGATGTATCTGACTGCTATCTCTTGGATTTTTAAATATTGCCAAATAATGTGTATTCAAACTTCTAGTTCTTTGCTCTTTCCCTCCATCGAAGATGTTTTGGGTGATGTAGATAATAAAAGCTTCCCTATGATGTGCAGTTTGAATGAACATTTCAGTTACATCCTTTGAAGATTTGCTTTCTCGTAATAGATCATCTAATACTAGTAAGTCACCTGCTTTGATATCCTCAGTTGATGGCAACCCTTGCTTCACCTCATAACCTTTCTGGCGAAGTGCAGAATGTAGTTGTGGTTGAAATATTCCATAATACCATTTGACTCTCTTAATTTCCTTGTTAAACATTTCATTTCTATATTGTAGCAATTCAGTTACAAATGTAGTTTTACCGGACTGACTTGGTCCAGCGACACACATTGTGCGATCAGTGAATAGACGAAAATCTGTCATCTTATAATTCCATTAACATTAAACTCATCATCCCGCTAATTTTGCTTAGAACAACAAAACAGACACATGTTCCAGATCAAGTTTATTTACATTCAGAATAGAAACTTTCAAGTTACATTTACAAATTAAAACATTTACAAATTAAAACATTTGTGTTTCCTCATCACAATTAGGATTATAGAAAGTTTTCAAGTCAGCATCTTGGCGCTTCAACTTCAATTTAGGATTCCCATCTTTAGATTTCCGACCTCGCTTTTTGCTCTCTTCCTTCCCATCACTTGAAGCAGTCTTATCAATGTTAATTAAACATTTATCAATTGGTAGTGGTTCATAGACTAGTTGAAGAACCTTCATTTGTAAAGATGCGACTTTACCAGTCGAACCATGTGAGCCAATATAAAGTCCGGTAACGTGAACTAAGCCCATATAGCGGCCCCGTTTGAGATCCTCACATTCCATCGCGTTTGTAAAGAGATCGAATGCTTGAAAATGATCAGATAGTTTTAAAAACAGTGTATCGAATTCCGGCAATTCCTTATAACCAACTCCTTCCTCTAATGCCTTTCTCCAATGAGTGGGAGCAATTTCAGGCAGCTCAACACATTCTTTCGCGAAAGAGTCAATAGTTTTAAGAATCACCTGTTGCCATTTTGGAAAAGTCACTCGCATTTGTCTCATATTGCTATACCCTGATGTAGACATACCATTACTGTGGAAGAATGGAACTTGAAGATAAAAGCCATCATCACCATAATTCAAGGTTTGAAAGTAGAACGTATTTCCAATCCCTTGCACCTTTCGTGTCGGACGAAGCTTCAAGAGATCTTGATCAAAAGCGTCACCTTCCTCTCTGATTGTATACATTTTCTGAGTCATGTTTCAACAAGTACTAATTCGGAGCTTTCAACCAGCGCAAATGAATTGTCACTTGAAAGTGGTAAAATATCATTAAAGCGTCTTCCTTATATACACCTATATATGACTCATCAATCAAAGTGATGACGTGTCACTTTATGATTCGCTAACCTTATATTAACATTGCAGCAGTTGCTGCAATCCTTCCAAGCGGACTATTGATAACACCATTAATACTGTTTCCAATATCATTTAACATACTTAGAAACCCACCACCACCGCGCTGAATTAAGTTTCGCCTTTTCTTATCACTACTCCTTGGATTTGAAAACTTTTTTATGCTATTCAAAGAGCCAGCATTCAACAGAGGCTTGTAAATAGGTAGACATTTGTGTATTGCAAAAGCTAAATCACGAATGAAATCATCACTTGAATTTTGAATCAATTTACACTTCTTCTTATTATCATGTATCCTGTTTAACTTTCGCAACGCCTTTTTAAACTGACTTGAAGGTTTGAAGGACCGTTTCGATTGACGAGAAGATGCCTTCCGTTTTACAGACATTTTTATTCTAATATGGAAATAGATAATACAATTACAATTTTTGCTTAGTACTTACAACATTATATACAAAAGTTTACAAGCATTCACACAGAGTTTGTTGCTGGTACGTATAAAATTACATAAAACACTTAGCAAGTTGTAGAGGGAAACTGATATACACTCACATCGGCTAGAGTCTCATTTGTAGCAGTTATGAGCTGCTCAATGTCTTTCATTAGATGTTTTGAAATAGGACAGCACATACAGCAAGGCTTTAAATGGAAAGTCTTTAAAATATTGGCATAGTATGCCCGCAAACTGATCACCTCAGAATGTCCTTGAGCAGCCACATTGATGCTTACTGATGGCGGTCCACTGAACAAGTCCAGTTTGCACTTCTCACCCTTCTCATCATAGTAGCTGGAGGTGATAATGTCATGGAGACATGTGTTGTGTTTCCGTTGGATACTGCTGCACCAACAGCGAGAGTATTCCGGTACAATCTCCGTTTGAGATAGTGGGCGAAATACTTCGTTGAGCCAGAATCTTGCAACTCGTGTAAGAGCGTTGTTCACGACTCTCATCAACATTCTCTGCACCACAACGTCCTCTCCGCAGCGGAAATACTTCACTATTTCCTCCATCAGATCCACCAAATCCGCTTTATAGCCAGTTATATTCACGGCAGAATAAAATATATTGCCCGTGAAGAGTTGACTTCGGTAAATTATTGAAATGGGAATGTTGGTAGTGAACGACATGCTGATTGACATTGTATTAGCTTCAAATTATGCTTGAAATAGAACGGTACAATGTCCTCCTTATATAGAAAAGACACACAAAGACACAAAAGTGACCAATCACAGACCTGCATGATGACTCATCATGTACGATATACAGTGACTGTTGAAGATATTTCTTCATCGCAAAGGGGACAAGATGAAGTTTCAAAGGGTACATAACATGTAGAACACATAACGCTATGACAACATGGCAAAAAGAGAAGGGATCGTTCCTGTTTAAAACATTTAACGCAGTTCCGTTCACATAATAATTTAAATGTCTCTTGTTCTAATTTCCTTCTGAAGTCACTTTTATTGGGAGAACTTTTTATTAAAACACTGTCAGATGTCTCCTCCTTTCCATATCGTTCCAATTTGATCCTCCTAATTTCACTATCATTGCAGTGTAGCATGGAGAAATCCTCTATCCACCTACGATCCAAATTGTGATTCATAGCATGCTCATCTAGATCCATTAGTCGATCAACTAAATCACCAGCGTTGATATTTTCACTGAGATTTGTTACAGTTTCTATGGCTTTGAACGAATATCCAAGGTCTCTTGCGACAACCCACGACGTTGGGATACTAGTCATCATTATGTATGCCATCAAAAACTATATCATATTTATAGCATAGTTTGTCTACGTAAAAGGAAAATCAATGTGTCATCTTGATTACAATGGTTGCAATAGTCACAATAGTCGCAATTGAGCAAACCCATTCAAAATCAAACAACGGACGTCTATCGGTACGTACCCAAGTGCTCAGAACCAAACCACACAAGTTCGATCATAGACGTTCCGAAACACAGTGTACCAAACACATGTACCTATCCAGTAAAACAGATCTCATACAAGTTCTTATTCATAACACTGAATTATACATGTACCTATCCATGTGCCTATCGATAACTAAAGTATACATGTACCTATCCATGTACCTATCCATGTTCCTATTGACAACACTAAACTTTACAGGTACCTATCCATGTACCTATTGATAACACTAAACTTTACATGTACCTATCCATGTACCTATCCGTGGCAAGTAGGGCACAGTTTTCACTACTGTTCTGGTGCATTTCGATGAAGAAGATATGATGGCTTTGCAAACACATTTTCGGCATACTTGTGCGATAGCGAAAGTATTCTATCCTCTATTGATGGAACGATGTCACACTTGCAGTCAAATTGGATTAACTTGCAGTTAATCCGCCTATAATACTTCATGGAAATAATAATACTTCATGCCTATTTGTTCTTCATTTGAAATACAATGCATCGACCACTACTTCTGCTATCGATTAAGGGATATAAAACATGATATTGCAATCCGTCAGTCATCAGCAGGTACTCGTCTAGTTGTGCTTCGACACCTAACCTGAACATTCAAGCCCAGACGAGCGGGGTCCCACACATAGTGGCCGACAAAATACTGAATAGGTAATGATATGTCTTGAAAGATATGTCAAAAAGATAAGTCAGACATCATTCAAATGCTACGTTTCCCACATGTAAACTCATCCTGTCATTAAATCCCATCAGGAAATACAGTATGCTTTTTGTATGTAACAAGTAGTATAGTATGCATGTAAACAAATCCTGTACATCAATATTTGCCTTTTCGATTCCCACAATAAACAGATCCTGTTCATCCTCGATTCCCATAAAGATGCAATCGCTGTGTGATAAATATGTAATCCGCCTTTACACAAACTTCGCCTCATACATGGAGAATTAACAATGGGAGCTCTCTCATATCCCGTAAGCCACACTAAGCGCTCTGCATTCACTCTTCACCGCCCACTGCCCCACAAATCTTAACTGCATCTTCTATCTTCAGCTTCTATCTTCTATCTTCGCAATATCAATCTTAACAGCATTATAGCAAGCTGCGATAAGCACAAAACGTAAATATCATCTTTGACCATCATTGGTTGTGAGAACTAAACAGTCGAAGTAAGTCATTGTTCGATTAAGATTCATAATCTTGAATCTTGCACCTCTTTGGGGAAATGACTGGATTGCGCAGATTCCAGACTACATGGTATCTGTTGGCAAGAAAATTCCAGCAATCGATTAGGATTGAATTTCCTATTTGATATAACATTATCTTTGATTGATGGATGTATGAGAGCAGTCTATTCGAATTAGGGGAAGTAAAATGTCAATGCTCCACTAAAACATTCTCGAAAAAAATCAGAAGGCGAATTCATTTTGTTCATGACCCAGATTTTCTATTATTTAAGTAGAATGATAATGCATATAATTATGACAGTTCCAAGCATGTAGGCCCATCAAGTAAAGAAAACTCAGGTTTGATAAAAATATGACAAGGAAAAGGTATAATAGTACAACTTCAATAACGAGTGTTCTTAGAAACATCTACAACCTATGCCTCTGTTGACGTTTTAGAAGAAAAATCAATTGATTCACAGTTTGAATGTAGGCATTTTTGGGTGAATTTCAATATTGAGATATTGAGATATTCAATTGAGATATTTTTTCTTGAAAATTAAAGTTTTCAAAACCGCGTCGGTTTTGATATTTTTTACACAAATAGTGTATGAAAAGGTCTTGACTGTAACATTATCATTCAAACTTACTTACTTTACTAATTATCGAGTTTTAAATAAATGATAGTATTTCAGCAACTAACTTGCGCTAAATAATTTTGATTAAATGATTTTGGATTATTGCGGAATGTCTGAATTCACATGAACATGGAAATTACTGCTGTAAGTGTGTGCATGTAGCTCATCGCCATGTTAAAGTTAAGAAATTAACTCGATATTGCTTAATTCAGGCTGCCATGACATCCATATTCAAATTTCCGAATTCCGATATGTGACAGTACTAGTACATGTCATATTCTAGTTGAACGTAGTTGCTTTTCATCCTATTCCATTTGTTTCTATTCCTCATGGATGATATTAGGCCTTCATCCTTCGCTATAGGCCTACATGCAACTTTGTTAATGCTTCCAATTTTTTGCCTTCCCAAAATATTGCCTCCCATTTTGTTTGATCTCACTCGTGCAGATTTCGAGAGATTTTTGAAAACGTAAAAACTTAGGAAAATTTGTATTTTTGCCGAGGAGGCCTGAACTAATAGCAATATCTTGATAACGTCGGAAAACCAAAGGCACTGCATGACTTGTCGCAAACAGACAATTCTTCATGATGAACCAAAAGTACGTTGAGGTGTCTTCTTAAAGAATTTATTGGCTATATAAGACTAATAAAAACTGTGTAGGCTTACAGGCCCGACGTTTCGCGTATTCACGCTTCTTCAGGGGCAAAAGAGCTAAAAACAATCAACTAAAAAGTCAGTACAGCGTCAGGAAGGAGAAACATGCAGTGGGATAAAGAATTCTACCCTTACAATAATTGGCCAAAACCTTTTACAGAAGTTGCCAGAAACATAGCGTAATAAGGATTTTTAGGTTTGCTTCATCTTCGAATTGACAATTTTATTATAGAAGAGTAGAGTACATGCCTCATGGAGTAGAGTACATGCTCAATCTAAATAAACTAAAGAAATGTTTCTAACGATGGTGGTGAGTTTGGAAAGACTATGCACGAGTTTCCCAGTAAGATGCATATCCCAGTGTAGGTATCCTCTGCCACTGTAGATTTGGCATCTATGACGACAGTGACATAAACATATTCAATTTATTGACCAACATGTACTATGAGCACCTAAATTTTGTCGAATAGCATCCACTGCCCCTTGATCAAATGACTAAAAGCATATACTAAGATCCAGCGACGATTATTGTCTCTCATTCCCAGGTAAACACCTAAGCCTATCAAACTTAGAATCAATAGGCAAGCGGCAAGTCCAACTATTACGTAATTGTTCGCCTTTTATCATATCGTTCTAAAATGCATGCAAGTATATACATCATCTGTATCACCTTCTAAATGAAGTAAAAACAAAGCATTCCAGTTCAACATTCATTTTTCATCAATTCTATTCTTCTTTCTGACATTGCAAAGATGTCGATCGATGACATCTGAATGGCATTTTTCAGGGACACTTTTTATCATAATTTGTGAGTTCTATTTCAATCGAAAGAAAAGACAAACGACACAATCTCTCATCGGACATACTCGTCCTAGAAAATCTTTTAATTCTTTTGAGACTAGAGAAGGATCTTTCACAACCACAACTAGACATGCTAAGCGTGCTGAGTGTTTTGAGCAGCTTTTCAGTCGTGTGAAAAGCATCAGAAAAATCAGGCATCAACAGGTTCAAAAACCTGCTACACTTGCCAACAAACATGACCAAAAAACTCATCGGATTTATACAAAAATTCAAGCAATTCAGCATGCAATTTGTTTGGCAAAACGTTCATCTTATCTTTATCGATAGAGCAAAACAAATTATTAGGAGATAGGAAAGATGTAGCATTCCCGTAGCACTGGGTAATGTTTGAGAGAAGTCTTTTCCTAGATGTCTGCCAACTCGAGATATCAACATTGATGACGTTTATCAGCAAACGATGTTTCCATTCCAATACATATTCACATCGCATGTGTGTTTATCTTCTTGATATTAAATCTTTCTTCACCATGCAGATTTCGCCACTTTCTGATGTATTACTAATTAGATTCAAATATAGTAGTACAAATATTTATAATTACCTAGAATAAGACTGTAATTTCTAAAATTTACTTCAAGGACGAATTGCTCTATCATCATAGGAATGAAACGGTAAAAGTTGGCCTTAACATGATAATTTGACAGCAAACACTGTCTACCTTTATTACCCTGAGAAATCGCCACTGCTTAGATCTGGTATTTTTAGAATGCCTGAATTCGTTATTTGTCGATGAATTGGACATTTCGATGAAAGGACCACATGCATTCACGATCGACCCCCAGAATTGAACTACGAAATCACTTAAAAATTGTTATACTTTTTGTTGCAGATTCTCTCAAATAACTCTTCTCTGAGAAACCAGAATGCAAATCAAAAAGGACTTCATCGATGTCATCGTCATTTTTCATTCGATTGTTGCTCGCTATCAAGCGAATGTAGAATGCAATTATAATTACGACTTAGAAAAGGTGGAATGTAGTACTAGAGGAATAACCACTGTTCCTGAAAGATCGGAGGAGGATCATTATCCAACGTTGGATGTAAGCAAGAACAAAATCACTGAATTCAAGTCTAAATCGTTTAATCGTTGGTATAATGTGGAAAAATTATCTGCTCAGGAAAATGAGATCAAAACCATTTCACCTGATGCTTTCAAACCTCTAAAGCAATTGACAACGTTGTACTTACAGAAAAACAAGTTGACAATCGGAGGAGGTCTGCAGATCAATACATTTCAAACATTGGATAAATTGGATTTTCTGGATATATCTTACAATCCTCTTGGCACAATTCCAACAAATTTTTTGAAGGAATGTCATGCCTTAAAACATTGAAACTGGAAGCAACCGTTGGCGGTGTCAATCTAAACAATCATTCGTTCGATGGGATGATCTCGATCCAGATTATAGATTTGAAACTAAATTCTCTTACAACTCTTCCAGCGGGATTGAGCAATAGCTTCAAGGGAAGTTCCTTGCCAGAGTTTCAGCTTAGTCAAAATAAATGGAATTGTGATTGCAATCGCAAGTGGCTGGGTGTCGCAGCAATAGATGGCAGTGGTTTTGACGGAGTGGCAACAGCCCTAAAATGTTCAAAACCTATCGAACTAGAAGAGAAGGCTCTTATGGATATTAAAATTGACAAGTTAGTGTGTAATTGAGTAATTACAATGCGTAAAACAAAAATGATCTCATCATCAGAGTGTGTGAAAGTAAACGATGGAGGGAAAATGGCTTCAAATGACTAGATTACCTATCTACACTATAAATCGCTCAATACCAATCACATACGAAGGATGCATGCCAAAATATTTTTTGATATATTTCTGTATTCTCTTGGTATATATTTGTATGCTTTTCGTATATTATTTCAAATGTGGTATGCTTTATATACTAAAGCCATACCAACACAATGTTAAAAGAAAGCATAAATCATTTCCAAAGTGTGTTGATTCAAGGACTTTTGTCGATAACGATCACACTAATGTTACTACTGTTTTGTAAGAAGTGAGATATTGACATTCAAGAGTCATACTTTCAATACTGAATTCGATTTTAATACACGTAAGTCTAAGGCATTTCATGAATAATCAATAAGTATTCAACCATCAACAATTATGCATTATGTAGTTTTGAAATTAAGTCATATTATCAATCCGAAATAAAAACACATCATCATCAAATTATATATCAAAGGCATTATGGTAGGGATCCACGTATCCGGTTTGGTAATGAAAGGAAAAAGAGGTTCAACTTCGACGGATACAATTGTATTAGCAACACAAGACGTTTCGCTCTGAGAGCTTGGTCACTTGTGATTTGACATTTGCACAGAAGCATTGCAAGACCAGCATTGAGGACTGTTTACTACATAGAAAACAATCTATTTCTATGGTTTACTAACTGTTAGATAAAAAGATGATAGGTAGATAGTACTAAGAACAAAGCTAGAGAGTAGAGAGATAAATGAAATTATTTACAAAAAAGTTAGTAAACAATGGAGTTAAGCATGGAAGTACAGAAAAGGTAAAATTCACTTGTACACAACATTTTTACCTATACAATGATTCATAAGTACAGATGGAGGAACTTTGGCTATGTACAACGACTCGAGATTACGTCTCTTATCACAGTTTTTAACATTCTCATGCAAGATGTCCCACAAAATGTTATCACTACAAATAGTATCCCTATAATGTACATCTTTAAAGTGCATCTTAACAGCAGAAAAATTGCTGCTATGAGACGTGTGCTCTTTGATTCTCGTTTGAACCGATCTACCGGTTTCGCCTACATACACCATATGGCAGAGCTTACAAGTAATTTTATAAACAACACATTTTTTATTACAAATTTGCTTGCGAGCAGAAGAAGCACATGTAGCACAGTTGTCTTTGCATCTCTTGGATTCTTTCGGGGGATGACAGAGTCTCTTGACACTGTTTCCAGAGGTGAAACACAACTTCACTTTTTCGTTCAGATTCGTTCTCCTCAGTAAGTCCGACATCCTTCGTTTGTGGATTTCATCCACGAAAGGAACTTTGAGGAAAAACGGTTTCTTCGAATTTGTTTCCTTTTGTTGAGGCCTTCTGCGATCCGATTTGAAAATGGCAATGGTTTTCAGGATGAAATTCAAGGGATAACCATTTCTTAAAAATCTCTGCTTAATCAAATCAATGGAATGGGAATAGTTGATATCGTTTGTTGCACGTGATTTTGCCCTATGCAATTCACCCCACAAAATATTTCTTTTTCGAGAAGTGGGTCCATGAGATTCCCATGGATAAATGGATCCACTATGCAACTCCTTCATGTAAAGCCGCGAATGAAATCGATTGTCGACCATAGCGATTTCACAATCCAGGAAAGGGAGAAATCCATCGGAATTTGGCAATTCACTAGTGAATTTGATGCATTTGCTCACCGTGTTGCATATCTCCAAAATATAATCCAGGGAAATGTTGTTAGGCCATATAACAAATACATCATCTATATAACGCTTCCACAAAATACTGGGACAAGATAAGCAATTCAATATCTTGTTTTCAATGTAATCCATATAGATAATTGCGGCGACCGGAGCCAATGGGTTTCCCCATAGATAATCCACTCGTTTGTTTAAAAACTGATTGTTCAAAGATAATATAGTCATTTTCCAAAGCTAGTTTGATAAGCGCCATTATGTCAGGAATGTGAATTTGCATAAGCATCTCATCCATGCAAGAATAATTTATAAGGAATTCCTCCATTACAGTGTAGATACCAGGCTCATCGTCTGAGTCACAACGATGTCAACCCGATGAGTCAACCCGATGAGCATACAAGAATACAGAATACAAGAATTCTATTTATTTCGAGTGAGCATATAAGTTGTCACAATGCAATAATTTTGTTTATCGAAAATGATTATCTTTTAATTGATATTTTCAAAACATGAAAATTGAAGTTCCTGGATCCTCTTCCAGTTTCTCGACGAATAATAATGTGATTTTCTAATGTCATAGACATTTCTTCGTCAATTTCTTTGAATGAAGTTTTAGAGATGACATGCAAGAAATTGCGCAAGTGTATGATCCATTCATGCTATTTTATTGTTTTCTTTCACACGCAATCGTCACCATCGAGGTTCGTCACACAGTTCAACAGTGATGACTACATACACGCGCGTCGTATAATAGCCTAAAAACCTAAATCTTCTGCTGAGGACAAGCTCATAATACGACATCGATCATTGATTTCCAGCGTTCCCACACCCGGTAGGTTTCTTGGATGTGGTGAGGAAACTTAATTTCTGATGCACTTTGGAGTCGGAGGTGGATGTGGGCTCATGGTATGTGTTGAGGTGGAGGGAATGGATTTCAAGTGTAGGATAGAGTCGAAGCCGTTTTTCTCGTTTCTGCTGGAGGAGGGATAGATTAGAGATAGAAGTGGGGTTGTTTTTTATCTTCGTTTGCAAATTGGATCGGAGGCGGAGGTGGGTTCCTCGCGCAAAGTTGGTGTTGCGCTTCAGGGTAAGGTCAGAGATCAAGACGTGCTTCTGGCAAAGGTTTGTGGTGGAGTTAGAATTAGGTTTCTGGCATAGATTGAACTGTTGGCGGTGTCTTGTTTCTAGCATAAGATGGAGGTCGAATTGGAAGTAGGTTTCTGCTATAGGCTGAAGAAGCAGGGGAGTTATGCTCTGTTGTACGCTCGACGAGGGAAGGGTGGGCTTTTGTTGTAGGTTAGCGCTGGAAGGAGGTGGTTTTCTGGGGTAGGTCTGAGGTGGTCGCGAGACGCCGGGGAACTTAGTTGGGACAAAAATCAAATTTAGCGAACTGATGTTCTTGTTTTCTGCCTTTCTTTTCTATTTTACAGATCAATTTTTGTTGTGGACTGGAAGTCGATGTCTAAATATTATATGTACAAAGGCAACTTCAAATTCGCAAAATATAAATCAACAGAGAAATTCTTAAAACCGTTCTTCACGTTCAGCATTGTTCACCCCATTGTCCCTTGAAATAATGTACTGGAGCGAAAGCTGAGGAGAAAAGGCTAAATGCAATAATCAAGAACAATGTCAAAGGAAACGGTGAAATCGATGTCAAGATCCGCATATATTACCAACAAAAGAAACTCATGCATGCGTTGAAAACCTCCACCAAAAACAAAATTGAGGACCATGTCGTATATCACTTCAAATGTCCTTACAGCACCTGTAATGATGCTGAATACGTGGGATATACGGCAATGACACTCAAGCAACGATGCAAACAGCATGTCTCAAATGGTGCCATCAAACCCCATCTAATCCAACATTCGAACATCAAAATTGGCTACAAATTCATCATGGACAACACTGAGATCATTGCACATTACCATCATCAAAGAGACCTAGAAATTGCTGAAGCTATCTACATCAAAGCTATGAAGCCGACACTAAATCGCCAAGATCAAGGGCTTACCAGACGTTTACTTGTTTTATAAGATTTCTTTGTATTTTCCCTCCAATGATTTCATAGAACCTTCGTGATTTTGAACTCTTTTAAGCTTTACGTAAGAATTTTGTATCAGTCTAGAGTTAATTGTAGTAATTTATTTCCCTGAAGATGGTTACAGTTCATCCAAAATTAATTGCGATATCAGTTTTTGTAACTCCTGCTTATCGAATAATATGCTGCCTCATTTCACAAGTATATATATATATACTAATATATATGTATTATATACTAATTAATGTCAAATAACTTTTTTCAGTAACCAGTCGAGAATATTTCTTTGTGATAACGTGGTATTTAAATAGATCAGATTTAGTGTATAAAAATGGCGACTTTTCTGAGTCCGCTATTATAAATTTTCGGTGTACACCTTCTGGGGAAGCAAAATTGGAAAGGAGACAATTCATTTCAACGGATGTTTGCGGAAACATTTTTTAAAAAATTATAGTAGCTGAAGATATCATTGCATGGAAAAAGACATAGTTTTTCTATAGCATAAATGCATGCGCCAAATGGGAAACCTCTCAGAGGCAGGGAGCCCTAGATAGCGAAAAAGATGCTAGCTAGGGTTCCCTGCCGCAAACGTACCTTCTATAGTAGGTGCAGTTGCACATATAAATATTTTGAAAGAAAAAATAAATTGAGAAAATTACATATATGTCTTATTTTGCACGTTCATTAGCTGCTGTTGAAGTCTGTTCTTAATTTCTTTTTCTTCTACTATTCTACTTGTTGCTGTGTTGATGATTCCTCTGTAAAATTTGCCATTGAATTATATGAGATGCTGTAATCTCGTGTGAAGCTAGATTTTTAAAGACTTCTGATTCAGTGTGTAAATCATCTTCTGAACATCTTAAATGCAAACGAACAAATACGAACAAGAGAGATTCAATTTCAAACATGTTTTAGAATGATTCTTGCATGTTTCTGGAGAGAAGATTGCAGCACACTTGATTATTCCGATAAGCCGAATCAATATTGAATGCATACAGTAGGGATTTATAGCCGAATCAATATTGAATGCATACAGTAGGGATTTATAGGTAGAGTGTCGACTCAAAAAAGTATTTGTATACAGTGAACATTTTTATATCAAAAGATTCAGTTTTTTGCGGAGATTACGTTCTCGTGGACCAAAAAGTTATTTGACCACTTTCGGAAAAGTCAAAATTTTCCAATTTATGTACTACCGAGATGACTCTCCTATATAAGTAGTTGGACTGAAACAAGTTGGATATCAAAAGGAATGAGTATTTGCTGAAAAATATCCTCACTAAGTGGAAATCAAGCTGATTATCAAGGGAATTTCATAATCTGTATTATAATGAAAGTCTTCATGAAAAGATCTTCATGCTTTGGCTGAAAAATTTGAAAAATTTCCACCGGCATGATTTTATGATTCACTAAATTCATGTTTCATTTCTTGAATCTGAATAGTGATATGGACCTATTTACATCTTCCAAAGTTAATTGAAATCATTGTCTTTGATTATGTGATTTTGCTCTGCCAGTGGCAGGTTGCCTATGATATGATCACGCTTAAGAAAATATTCTTGAGGTTGAACATGAAAGTGACAGGAACCCATCGAATTTCTCATTCAACAAACATTAAATCTCCAAGGCTGTCATGAGAGAAATACCATAATTCCTTCTGCATTCCAATCATGATCACTCAATTCCGTTGTAATTTCTGCAAAACTGCAAAAATGTGCATATCACACATTCGATGACAATACCACCTGTATCTCCCTTGAGTTCATTTAATAAAATCGAAAGTGTATACACATTGGGGATCTAATAAATGCCGAGTTACCACTCTACCTAATATACCTACTCTATAGTTGAATGAGCTTTTTTAAAATCAATTTACATCTGTGTTTTTTTCTGAAGTAACCGGGAGATGCAACAAATCGTCAAACTGATTTTATCAAACTTGTCGGCTTACATATCTGTTCAAATTTTCATACAAATTTGACAGGAAATAGCCTTATCAGATATTAAAGAACTTTGAAATTTCTAGCTTCTCAATGCAACAAATAGTCAAAGGAGTTCATGTCTCAAGTTCACTGTCCACTACGAAAATCTTCACCATTGCTTGCAGCTCATGCGATTTCAGCTGTGTTTTAGCAATCCCGTGGCTACGACAGTCAAGATTTGAGGACGGATTGGTGCTGCACCGCTTCGAATCATATTTCTTGTGCATTGGCATGTTAAATGTCGGACGCTCAAATTCACTTTTTGGGAATGAAAGTTGTCCATCAAAAACAAATCAAAAAGGTAGTGACAATTTAGATACATAATGACCCAATGATTATTAAAAGACGAACGGGAAAAAAATGTTGAGCTATTCTCATGGAAACCACATTTTTGATTTTTTTGAGATCTCAACTTTCATATATGGGAAGTAATCCATTCTCATATTCTGGACATCAAATCGAAATTTTTCATCGAAGTGAATAGGAAATTTAGATACATGATCATTCAAATCAACTGAGAACACAACAATTGAGTCGTTCATCTAACAATTGCCATGGAACCGTCGGGCATATATTTGAATATTACAACTTTCATATATGGATGGAAATGTATCCGCATACTCTCAGCATAAATTGATATCTATTGCTTATTCACTTCATCTTACACTGTACATCGCTCGATGCCAATCCCATACAAAGGATGCATACCAAGATACTTTTTTCGGTATATTTTTGTATCTATTTGTATGCTTTTGATATGATTAAAGGCCTTTTGTCAATAAAGATCGCTTTAAGGTTGCATGGCACTTACTACTGTTTTGTGAGTAGCAAATTAATGACATTTAAGAGTCAAACTTACAATACTGAATTCGATTTTAATACACGTAAGTCTAGGGCATTTCATAATCAATAGCTATTCAACAATCAACGTTTGTGGATTATGCCATTTTGAAATCGGCATATTATCTATCCGAAATACAAAACACATTATAATTCATGAAAGTAAATATAGTCATGCTTGAGGTATATAAGTCAACATGGCAGCTCGAAAGATACCGTTTTATTGAAATGATGTTTATCAACTTGGTTCATGGAGTTGAGCTCATTATGAGTCGTATGAATCTTATTAGACAAGTAGCAACGATGACACGGCATTAATTTCAAAGTAAATCGAGTCTAGAACCAATACTCTAAATACCACGCTAATATCTCGACGAAAGTCGAGATAGGCAAGTCAAGCGGTCCGGACATGGTGCCCTCCAAAATTTATCGCACACTGGTCGACGTTCTGGCAAAACCCCTTGCTTCTATTTTCACCAACTCCATCAGTAAAAGGATTTTCCCAGATGTCTGGAAGGCCGCATCCCTTGTTCCGATTCCGAAAACTAATCCCCCGATCTCCAAAATCTGAGGATGATTTGCCTACTTAGTATTCCATCCAAAATTTTCGAGAAGATTATGTTTTCAAGCTTCAGAAGCAAATTCGAAAGTGAGTATGGGCCTTTTGAACATGGCTTTCGCAAGAAGAGTTCTTCCACTACAGCATTAGTTGATCTTATGGACCATCTCACTGCTATTTACGACAATGCATGTTACTTTGGCGTTGGCTTGATTAGCTACGACCTATCGAAGGCATTTGATATGGTTGACTATGACATTGTGCTGAAGCGCCTACACGAGAAAAATTTCCCGACTGGCTTTGTTCTGTGGCTGAAAAATTACTCTGGAAGAACGGCGTGAATAAAGGTCCATGGAAGTCACTCGAACCAAATCGAAGTGAGAAGAGGGGTGGCCCAAGGGTCCGTCCTCGGTCCACCAATTTTCTGCGTATTTATCAGCGATCTTCTGGCGTCTGATAGTCAAGCTGCTACCATCAAGTATGTTGATAACATAAATATTGTGATTCCTTTCCCCCACGAAAATGCCACAGAAATTCACGAACTCATAGATTCTGAGACGAATCATATCAGACAGTGGTGCGATACTAGTAAGCTTCTCTTAAACAGCAATAAATCTAGTGCGATGATCATCTCTAGACGTGATTTCATTCTACCACAAACTATTTTTGTGAAGCAAGTGTCAGAATGCAAGGTTCTTGGTGTTTATCTAGATGATAAGCTGACCTGGAACTCTCACGTGAAATACTTGTGTTCTAAGGCTAACCAGCGATTTCATATTCTTAGACGACTGAAAACATTTTTATCGAAGGATGAACTTCATGATGTGTACATCCATCTCATTCGTTCAGTCCTAGAATACATGTGTCACGTTTTTATCGGCATTAACAAGTCCTTGTCACTCAAGCTACAGAGAGTGGATAATCGCGCCCATCGATTGATCTACAACATATTTTATGGCAATGACAACACTCGCGGCTGCTCATGTGGTAGAGATTCTCTTTTTATCCGAAGGCACCAGATCAGCTCAAGGTTTTTCCACAGAATAAAGCGTCTTCAAGGTCATAACCTTCACAACCGAGTTCCAAGGCTGTCGAGATTTGGAAATAGATTCCTTTTGAGTATTTCCCGAATTGACCGGAGATCCAAGTCCTTCTTTCTTTACATGGCTCAATATGCCAATCGACTGGGTGATGCGAACTGACTTTGTCCGCGATCTACGTAAGCTGTGATGATATGCATGTATGCTAGTCGACTTTTATCTTTCAATGCTTTCATATTTACTTCAGTGATCACTTTCACTACCGTCTACTTCCCATGACTATACATTGCCTCTTCATTGCAAATTGTGTGTGGCATGTACATGATTGTAAAAATGATTTCCATTTTCCAAGAATATATACAATTATTATTATTATTACTTTCCTTTACTCTACTTGCTCTTGACACGATCATGGAGGGTGTGCTTCGCTGGTCTTGGTGATCTACATGCCGCGTTAGCAGTTCGACCAAGTCGTATTATCATATTCGACCTCGTGAAACCCGGAGGCATTGAATTATTAGATCGATTATCCGAGGTAGACTGGAAGAGGTTGCTATTCCATAAATGATCTTGTGAGCACGCTTGTCCACTTATTCCTATTTACAAGAAAGACTTTTATCGAGACCAACAAATACTGGGCAAACATGCTCTAGAGTGGAACGGACAAAAGCTGACCATCACTGTTTAAATAATGCCAAAGTTAACGCAAAACATAAAACGATTGTCCGACTTCTTTCTTAACCAAATTAAAAATGTGACTTTCCCAACTCAAATATTTCGTTATTGTAACACCAAGGATTGTAATAGCTTCAACGGTCTCGATTGGACAATTTCCTTCACAATAGAAATTAACATCATTATTAAAAAGTATGAAACATATGTTCAAACTATGTATGTGATGTCTATTCGATAATTTTGTACAGCAATAAGTAAATTAAATTTCTAAAATTTCTATCGGTATGATTTGGAATTGCCCGAATAGAATATGAGAGAGAGAGAGAGATGATGTTTATTGAATCACAAATTGGAAATCAGAAAATACATATATATTATTATCACATATATATATATATATATATATATATATATATATATATATTATAAATATTATAAAGATACAATAAATAAACGACAAAATAAAATAAAATACAATCAATCACAAAAGGTAGAAGTCATGAGGATACTTATGGCCGGGAAAAAGGAGCTCCTGCGAACTGATGTCCTGCAAAAAGGTACAGATAACCTGTGATATTCTCTTCATGACAGAATGATAAAGCAATGGTAGTCATCCATAGACTACCAGACTTAACCCTTAACTAGTGCGGTGAAAAAACATAACGTAACTAGTGCAGTGAGGTACTTTTTTTCCTCTTCATTTTTCATTCAATTTATGCCGTATTTTTTTAACCGTATTGCTTACGAATTATAAAAAGATTGATGAAACCCTTTTTAATGAATTAAAAACAAAAATCAATTTTCAATCCAATGTATATGTGAGCTATTTTGTCAAATAACTCGTAAATCAGTTCAATCATGATTGCAACGATCACAAATGATGTTTTGGTGATCTTTGCAAGTAAACGGTCCACAGCGATCACATACGGTCTTGCATTTTCTGTCCCGATTTCGAGGACACATGCCACAGCGTCCAGAGCCTGTCACTCGATGGTCTTGCGCAGACGTTTGGGGTGCTTCGATTCCTGTTACCCGATGGATGAGTAAATGCAACGAGATATTTTGATGTTTGCCTTTGAGTCAGATGCGGGAGAGCCAGCTGCTTTCCTAACTCCATCAAAAATTTCCTTCGACAGCTTGTGGAAGCGGTGTTGAACCGATGTAGCACGTATGCGTTTATACCAGCACTGTTCAACATGGCATAGAATATCACCATAGACCATCGTCTGGTACGTCTTGCAACACTGTATGTCGCAACCATTTGATAGTGCGTGTCCACTCCTCCTTTTGTGCTGTTATAGAATTCGATAATTTCCTGTTTCTTTTTGTTTTCCGCATGTGTAGTTGCGTCATGATGCATTGATGATACAGCAGTTACGATTCGCTTTTGTTTCGCTTTATATGATAAGATTGTTACGTCTTTCGTAAATCCGAACAAAGTTGAATGGACCTCACGTTGCTTTGCTGTGGTGAACGATGCGGGCACTTCTCTCCTGTTTTTGCGTATGGTTCTGACTAATGTCAAACGATGACTCTGTTTCAAAGACAGAGCCAGTGGTACGCTCGTATACCAGTTGTCAGCCGTAACATTCCGCCCAGATCCTGATACAGGCTGTATTAGTCGAGTTACAACAGCCGTTGGAGAATTGTCAATTGGATTTTGGCCACCTTGCGATCCAAGGTAAATTTCCATGTTACAGAGATAAAACGTTGTCGAATACACCATGCAATAACCTTTCAGTCCATAGGAAATCGGTTTAGCTGATCCAAAGTAAACTCTGAATGAGTATCGTCCACGGAACGGAAGAACAGATTCATCAATCGTTAGTACCTCAGATTGTGAGTAACTTGACTGACAATTTGCGACAAATTTATCGAATAAAATTCGAATTGCTGCCATTTTATCATTTTCTCGTCTTTGTGCTCGATCTGCACGATTGTCGAATCGTACAACACGGCAAAGGAATAGAAATCGTTGCGACGAGAAGATTGCATGCACAAGGTCACAACCGGTTCAATCTTGTGACCAAATGTTGTCAAAAGATAGATGATTCGAGCGGCAAACACCGGTTATGTATAAACAGCCAATATATGCCAAAATTTCCTGCTTTGTAGTAAGGCGGCTGTGACTGGGATCTGTAAATTGCGTTTGCACAGATGTTGTGTATTCGCTTGTGTGTTCAACAATGATATCAATCATAGAATCATCAAATAAACAGGAAAATGAATCTAGGATATTCATTCTTGGGGTGCGGGCTGCATCTGTTGGACCAGTGGAGTTCGAAACAATGTTGTGAATCCGTGTTCGGCTGACAGGCGGAGGGGTTTTCTTCCAATTAAATTGCGGCCCTCCTTTCCCAATATATAACAAATCTTCATCAATTCCATCATCCTCTGTTTCCGCATCCGTAGATTGTTCAGATTCAGAGTAATGGTCATCTTGATTCTCTCTGTGATCAACTTCCTCTGAGTCAGAATGGTCAACAGGTTCCGGCTCCTCTGGTTTTCTATCACTCCAATTATTGATGCGCAACAAAGTAGTAAGTAAATCTGCACCACTGGACCGTGCAAGATGGCCGCAGTCGCTGACGTCCCCCCTCCTGTCAGACGAGGGCGTCGGTCCTAGTCCGCCGCCGGATTGCTTCGACTGTGACTCCCCCCCTCCTGTCAGACGAGGGCGTCGGTCCTAGTCCGCCACCGGGTTGCTTCGAGTCTGACTCCCCCCCCCTATGGCCCGACGACGTAGCGAGAGGTGGTTCGTGATGCGCTCTCCAGGTTGGCGTGGTGTGCCGGCCAGGTTGGGAGGGTGGAATTTCGGTGCGAGACCCCTCCCATCGTGTTTCTCGTCAAAAGTTGGGTGAACAAAATTTTTCCACCCCCCCCCCCCCGACAGCGATCTTCTAATTTTGCTTCTAGTGGATGGATTTTGTCTTATAGATACTCATTTGAAAGAGGAGAAAAAACTGCTCAATGACATTTTTGTTGCGAGTCAATCGGATGAGCCGTTCAAAAGTTAGAGCTGTTACAAGATTTTTGTGACTGACCTCCGATTTCACGAAAAAATCCTAAGTGTCAGAGTGACTTTGTATGGACAAAATTTTGAAAATTTTTCCAAAGTGTCGCATTTCGACCTCGGACCTTTACAAAAACATTTTTCATCAAATTTCTCCGAACGGTAGGGTGGAGGGGGGTCAGTGAAAAGGGATGAAAAAAGTTTTGGTAAGGGTCCCAGATTGAAATTCGGAAGTTTTAAATTTTTCAAAATTTTCACCACACCGGAGCTCCCACACTTAGGAATTTTTTCACTTGTGGCATGTTACATGGCCATGTGCAGACCCACCAACTTCCCGTGGTCATATGAGAATGGTTCAGGTGTCATATGATAGAAAATGATGAGACGAATCGTTTTCAAGAAACCGCATGTCGCTACGATGAATACTTTCGGAGATAGAGCCATTTTAAGTTTTCTTCTGAGCATATATAAACCCCCGGCAACGTAAGTCTGATCACTTCATCGAAAGACGAGGTAAGCGACGGTCGTCGCTCTGAGCTCCCGATATCGGGTGTTTCAAAGGACTCTATCTTTTGAAGTAGGCAAGCTATCTTCTTACTTCAAAGTTTGTGTGATAGAGTTTGATTATGTCTTTACTACTGATAAAATTTTATAAAAGTAGTATGAGTAGTAAAATGCGGAATTTTTTAAAAATTCTTAATTTTCAGTTTTTCAAAGTTTTAACATGTAGTCTAAGGTTTTCAAGTATGCTGAGTCCAAATCTGCTATCAGATTTGAAATTTAACTAAAGCTAAGGCAGCTTTGAGGGGTTAGATCTCAGCTACTGATCACTACCTTTGACTCGGCGTTGCTGTTACCACTTCGGAGCAGTGACAATGATGTCTTAAGCTGTAAATAGTGGGTATCGGGGAAGATCTCTCACTTCCCTAGTGATCAGTACAAGGCCTTCGGGCTGCCGACGGGATTGAGTGCCACTCACTACACTCAAATCTATCATTCCTCACTAAGTGTAATACTTTAGGAATATGACTATACTACATGATTCCAAACTTATACAAATTTCATTATCTTACAGTTAACGAGAAATCTCAGCCGTGGTCAACAGCGATAAAAACAAAAAATTCCATGTAAAAATGTGTGTATGTGGGCGAATAAATCGCAGTGCGGACGCCATGGCACATGTCAAGAAGGCGGGCACTGACCGCATGATGATCCTGAATAGGGTTGCTAGTGTGAAGTGTAGGGTGTTGAAGGGAGTTGAGGATGAGACAAAGTTTTACCGAGTGCATGCTGACTGTAGTGGAGGTTTTGTGAATGACCATAGATTCACCAAGTTGATTGTTGAAGAGAGGGAGCGAATGTTGGCGATAGAGCGAGACGCCAAGGTGGAGAATGTTGTGGAGAATGATGAGGTGGAGAAAGCTGTTGCTTTGGAGGCTGAGATTCAGCGGAAGAGAGTGCTTGAGAGTGATGATGAGGATGATGTGGATTTAGATACGGAGCGTGTGAGGAAGCGTGTGAGGAAGCGTGTGAGGAAGTTGAGCTCTTCTTCCTCGGAGGTGTCCAACATGGTTGTTGAGGACCCCCCGCAGAGCTCATCTTTCCAAAAAGTGAAGAGTGGTGGGATTCGCGTGCAGTCGGCGAGGTGAATGAAGGATGAAGAAAAGAAGCATGTGTCGCAGCAGATGGCACATGATTTGTTGGTAAATAAGTATGAAAGGTTGAAGAAGGTGAAAGACGAAGTCGTGAATGAGTTGGATGAGTTGAAAAAGAAGGAACTGAAGTCGAAGGAGTTAGCGGATGAGAATATCCGAATGAGGGGTAGTGTCACTGATTTGAAGAAGAAGACGCGAGAGTTGGAAGAGAAGAATGATGACTGTGAGAAGAGGGCGAGTGCTGCGGAGACAAGAATGAGAGATGCAGAAGCGAAGTTTGAGGAGATGATGAAGGAGATGAGTGTGTTGAATGCGAGGAATGTTGAGTTGGAGAGGAATGTGGCTCGGCGGGGTGATGAGAGACAGGCGTTTGAGAAGTTGGAGCGCATGAGGGATGAGTGGAATCGTTTGAATGAGGATAGGTTGTTTGAATTTTACATCCCTATTCGAGATAATCATTTGGACGGCCAGGTCATTGTAGACAAAGACCTTGATGAGTCAATCATTTGTTATAACGGCATCCACAAAAGAAATGCCAACACGCCACACTCGAAATGCGTGGGCACTTGACCGCCTTCTCAGTCAGGAAGCGCTCGAAACTGCCTAAGGATGGCTAACTTGGTAAGTGAAAAGCAAATAAGATAGTATATCCTATTCTAATACATATCATTTTCATTGCAGATTTTTCCCCCTGCCTTCAGTCCCGAGAACGAACCAACGGCTCTCATAAGGGCCACCTAGGGGCAAGACATGATAAAACCTCCACGCGGTTTGCCCTAGGCAGTCTTCAGACTGGCGAATACTATCATTAAGTTGAATCTGCTATCAGTCAACTTGAACGTTGCGTCGCGTTAGAGGGGTATATAAACCACTACCTCTCATTTCATTTCATTTCAATCATGCAGACGCCAAACACTCAAGTCAGCTCTCCTCGCGGACCGCAGTTAAGACCGCGAAATTTATTTAATGAATTTGCTAGAATAGAGGAGCAAGACAGAGTCCACAACAATCTTGCTCGGATTGGCAATGCGATGACAGCAAGTGTTACCAATCCAATGGAATTGCGCTACATTCCACCCTCCACTCACATGCCAACTAGCGTGGGAGTCGACACTGCTACCATGGAGAGAGTCAAAGACTCTCTCAGCAGAATCGGTATGCTGTAAGATGACTGATGACGACCCCCGAGAACGAACCACTGGCCCTGATAAGGGCCACCATGGGGAAAGATTTGATAGAACCTCCTCGCGGTTTGCCCTGGGCAGTCTTCAGACTGGCGAATACTATAATTAAGTTGAATCTGCTATCAGTCAACTTGAACGTTGTGCAGTCGATTGCTATCCCTGAAGCATTCTGATTCGCTGTTGAGCAATTCATTGTTGAAAACCCTGTATAAGCCAGAAGATTGTAGCGCTTCTCATTCAATTTTAAGTCACGATGGAAGCAACATCTCCTGCTAGTACCATTCCCGACTTCATCATCCTCGACGAGTGGGATGAAGAGGATGAGAAGGAGTGTGAGAAGAAGGGGAAGATCAAGAAGATCATTTGGACGGATGAGGTGTGGACTCCAAATACCACCCGCATCCGAAAGGTGCCAGATGCACCACCACGACTTAGGCGGCACAGGGTATACGACAACCTAACGGTCATACCTATTGACTATTCAAGCCAATAGTCAACTTAATTGTCACCGAGAACGAACCACCGGTCCTAATAAGGGCCACCATGGGGCAAGACATGATAGAACCTCCACGCGGTTTGCCCTGAGCAGTCTTTAGACTGGCGAATACTATCATTAAGTTGAATCTGCTATCAGTCAACTTGAACGTTGCAAATGAAGTTCGGTGTAATACTTCCTTTCGACGGGCGTTCCTGTAAAGGGCGGCGGTGAAACCCGTAGCTATGTATACCGCAAAAGACATTCGGCAATGGTCAATCTTGTTAAACCTCTCTGCGTCATGTTTGCAAGTGATTGCCTCTGTCTCAACGTAGTATGCATTCGCGCCATGGCGACATTTAGCCAACTGTCGAAAGTTGTCTTATAAACTTTCCATTGCATACGTTATGAGAACCATGAGTTCTACCTATCTCTATCAATGAGACGAATTGATGAATGGAATGAAATGGGAGGACACTCACGCGCCACACGCAACATAACACACTTCTCTCTTCCGTAGTCTAACAAGCTCTTTACACATGGATCGCAGTCGATTGCTATCCCTGTATCAGAAGTGCAAGCTATCTTAATTTTATTTAACACTATTTCATCTACCATCATCGCCCATATGAAATGTTATAAGATTTACAAGTTAAACTAAGTGTGCTACTATTTCCAAATGAAAAAGTATACATGGTTAAATCATCCACTTGAGCCCATCCGTAGTCTAACAAGCTCTTTACACATGGATCGCAGTCGATTGCTATCCCAGAATCATGTAAGCTATCTGAATTTTATTTAACACTATTTCATCTACCATCATCACCCATATGAAATGTTATAAGATTTACAAGTTAAACTAAGCGTGCTACTATTTCCAAATGAAAAAGTATACATGGTTAAATCATCCACTAAAGCCCCATTCAAGTAAGTCAGTATGAAAGCAAAGATAATACGAAATAAAAATTTATTATGGCATGTATTTCAAAAGATCTTCATCGTCAATATCGTCCCAGAGTCTGGCTTCACATAGATCACAAAAACAGTTCACTTGCTTCAATCGTTCTTCTACCGCGAGCCTCACTTTGTCTATGTACTCCCACTCTGCCATAGTTCGTGGCTGGGAATCAGGGTGTACCATTCCCATAATTGATGGAGGAATTTGGTGCTGGTGATCTCCATCACATCATCAGTATCGTACTGCAGATACTTCCACCTCACGCCTGTTAAGTCGGGACACTCCTTCTCACATACACTCTCCTCTTCGTCATCCGCTGGTAATGACAACTTTCTAATGTTGTCGAGTCGGTATACTTTCTCCACCTTCCCCTTCGTTGGAGCGTTTGGTGCAACGAGCGCCTTTGGCGATGAGCATGGAGAAGAGAACTCCAATTTTGTGTTCGGTGTTGTCGGAGGGCTTGTCATGTGACTGTGAATAATAACTTTGAAATGTTTTCTAATTCTTAAGTATAAACAAGCAACCAATCAGAATGAACAGCCAATGAATGATGAATATGAAAGTATATATGCAAAGTGACATTCGTGTCATTTCACTCTGTCTTTGAGACGTATAAGTGAACTGTCCTCTAGTAAATTCCAAATTTGAGACGTATTATTTGAGTGAAGTCTCTATCTTGTTGAAGAATCAACCTTAAACATAATTTCCTTGAAATGGTAAGTTGAAGATCTCCTCTCTCATCTCCCTCAAACGTGTGGCTAATAGCATCTTCCTCAATTTTAGGCATCTACTTCATCACCAAAGCCCTCCCTTCTCGAGGAAAGTTTAGAGTTGTTGAGTGAAGGTAGGTTGCAACAATACACTGAGACTTAACAGAGATGATAGAATGATTTCTCTTTCAGGTGATGTTAGTTCCAGCTCAGGACTCTCGCGACAAGGCAACGAGTGGGAATGTGCTGACTGCGGACATATTTTTACAAGGAAGCACAGTCTCCTTCGACACATCAAACAACGTGTGTGTCAACGCAAAGCGGCGTCAATCTCCGGAGGTGCCCTCTTTCTTTCGATAGCCCCCTTCAGCGATCTTCGCACAGACTTCAACACACGCATGCAAATGATCACTACACCAACGGTACCTCTACAATCTCCTTCACTAACGTTTCCCATAGTCATTTAGTACGCGACTACTGGATGTAGTCTAATACTCAAATAGTAGATTTTCCTGAGTGGCTCCTTCAAAATTCTAACATTATCGAAGCGCTCTTCAACAATTTAGGCAATTTTAGAATGAAGGCGCTCATCTACCTCAAACTAAAATATATTAAAATAGATTTTCAAACGGGTCAAGTGACGGAGAGAATACAGTTTCATGTTCCTTCCTCTTCCGCAACCGAAGTTGTAGACTGCGAGTCTTGGCTAAATTTCCATATTCGATGTTTAAAATCAAATGTAGATAAGTTCAATCAGCGCGACAGCGGTCTCATTTTTGATGGCGTGGACTCAGCCATGCTCAAAATTTCCCTATTAGAAAGTCATGCAGCTCGAGGTACATTTAAACTACCACAAACGTTGTATAATAAGAAAGCTGTCATCAATGTCGATTGTAAATCGCAGTGTTTCAAATATGCCGTCCTATCCATTCTCCACTATAATGATATCAACGCGCATCGAGATCGCACCTATGGCTATAGACAGTGGGAGGATGAACTAGACTTTGAAGGTTGTGATAGTGACAACATAAAAATCAAAGATGTAGAAACGTTCGAGAAACATAAGAAGATTAAAATTGTCGTTCACGTGTGGGAGAAGGGGTTGAAGGGTGTCCGCTATAATTCACGTTCAACTTGTTATGAACGTGTAGTCACCCTCTTATTAGTAAAACAAGATGATAGCGAGGAATGGCACTACTGTGGTATTCCCAAAAGCTCTCGCTTGTACACACACTTGGGACACTCTAAAAGTGTTAAACATTTTGTATGCGACCGCTGCATCCGCTCCGTTTGGAGTAAAGATAAATTTCTAAGTCATTATGAATGGTGCAAGCGGGGTAAATTACAAATGGAACGCATGCCCAAAGATAAAATATTTTCACATAGGGATAATGGTGACGAGTTAAGTCCCCTGCGTGTCATTTACGCAGACATCGAATGCTACATTGATGGTATCATCCACAAGCCAGCAGCCATATCCTGCTATGAAGTATGGCATGACCACTTTAGGAATAGGCAAAACAAAATGCATACTTGGCAAGGTGAAGATTGCATTTCAAAATTTCTAGAATATCTTGATAAAGCTGCCAAATTTCAGCAATCATATGATTCCCAATTTCAGCGTAAGTCACTACATATGTCAGATGAAGACAAACAAAACTTTGAAAGTTGCACATCGTGCCCTAAATGTCATAAAACGTTTGATGACGATAAAATGAAGAAAGTGCGTGATCATGATCACATCACTGGTAAATTTAGAAACGCGCTTTGCTCCAAATGTAACTTTTCACTTAGGTTGAGACGTCGTGTACTACCCGTCATTTTTCATAACTTTAAGGGCTATGACAGTCATATGCTCATAAGAGGAGGGTTGAGCCAGATGAAATCGTGGCAGTTTAATGTAATAGCGCAAGCGAGAGAAAAATTCATGGCAATGACAGCAAAAGTACCAGTTGATAAAACTAAAGAAAATAAGACAGTCTTCTTCGAAATAAAATTTTTAGATTCATTTCAATTCATGTCAGCGTCACCAGCTTCTCTCGTTCGTAATCTCAAGTTTCTTCCCCATACTCAAACTTTGACGAAACACTATCCAAACTTAACGGATGAGATAATCACTCGCAAAGGAGTCTTTCCTTATGCGTATTTTAGCTCAATGTCTAAACTATATGAAACAACCCTTCCTTCCATTGACAAATTCCAAAACGGTTTGACGGGTGAAGATTGTCCAGTAGAGGATTATGAACATGCTCAAGAGGCATGGATAAAATTTGATTGTAAAACGTTTGGTGATTGTATGATCGCTTACTTAGAATTAGATGTCATTTTGCTGGCTGATGTCTTTCAGGAGTTTCGACGAGTGGCATTAGAAGAAGATAAAATAGATCCCGTCCACTTTGTCAGTCTGCCAGCCATGTCCTTTAAATCAGCCTTTAAAATGACTTGTGAGACCATTCAATTCTTACAAGACCCCGAGATGTATAACATATTTGAGCGCGGAATACGCGGTGGTCTCACATTTGTAAATAAACATCATATAAAATCTGAAACAGTAGGTGATGATCATATCCACCTAAAGTACTATGACCAAAATAATTTATATGGTAGTTCACTGTCTAAACCACTACCTCATTCCGAGTTTAGTTGGTTAAAACAAGATGAGCTTGAGTATTACTCCAACCCTTGAAACATACTGAAGATTCCAGATGAAGGTGATTGGGGATATTATTTTGAAGTGGATTTGATTTATCCAAATAGTATTAAAAATAAAACTGCTGATTTCCCACTCGCACCTGAATCTGGTGAAGTGACTGAAGATATGTTTTCACCATTCATATCACAATTTCATGATAACTTAAGAGAGTGTGGACAGCCAAGGTATAAACCATGCCGCAAACTTTTACTCACCCAATATGATAAGAAAAATTATCTGGTACACTTCTGCATACTAAAATTCTATTTAGAAATGGGCATGCTTCTAAATTCAGTTCACCGCATCATCAAATTTAGACAGAAAGCCTTCCTCAAACCCTACATAGATAGTAACAGCCAGAAACGTGCACTAGCCCAAAATAATTTTGAAAAGGATTTTTATAAGTATAAGAATAATAGTCTATTTGGTAAGACGATGGAGGATGTTAGAAAACGCATGAACTACAAACTAGTCATTGATGATCAAAAATATCACAAATTGACCTCATCACCTCTTTTCATTGATAGAGACATTATCGATGAGGATCTTGTAGGTGTTAAAATGACAAAATCAGAAGTTGAGTTGTGCAAACCCATCTATATTGGGCAAGCCGTTTTAGATTATTCCAAGCTTGAAATGTATCAACTCTTCTACAAAATATTAAAACCGTGCCCTCTTGTAAAAGAGGTTCGCTTGCTGGGTGGTGATACAGACAGTTTCTTTTTAGGAATTACCACTCAAAAAGATTAAAATTCTAATGAAGTAGCTAAGTCATTAGAAAAATATTTCGACACATCTAATTACAATCCCACTCATCCACTCTATTCCATACAGAATAAAGCCAAACTTGGTTGTTTTAAGGATGAAACAGCAGGAAAGGAAATAGATGGAATGATTCTCCTCCGTCCTAAAATGTATTCCATGAAATTAAAAGAATGTGCAGATAGTATTAAGCTAAAGGTATATCAAAGTCCATTGTTTACAAAATGAAACATCGGTCCTATAAGAACGCCTATAAAATTAAAACTATAACGTTTGTCAATATGACAATCTTGAAATCTCAAGTTCATACTGTGAAAACGCACACGTTCAAGAAACGAGCGCTTTCAGCATGGGAGGATAATAGGTGTTGGATAGGACATAACACATCTCTTCCACATGGACATCCTGACAAACATACCTCCACCCAAAAGAATAAAACTCACGCTGCCACATTCAGGAGACGTCTTAGCATAATCAACTTTAACTGAGTATTTTGATGTTGCTTTTTGTAGATATACATGGTTGTTTTATGTATTGCATTAGATCGTTTCTTCCTTGTGAATATGTGTTCACATCTGTACATTCCCCATGTGAAGACTTTCCCGCTGAAAGACATTTTTTCCTACCCCTGTATATTTCCTCACTTTACGAAGTAAAAAGACTTTTGTATATAACAATGTCTATTGAAGTGCGATCATGTACATATTTTCAGTGGATGTTGTATAAACTCTATTGATTCACACATGTATATATTTCAATAAACATATCACAATGACTTCACTTTGTTTTCCGAAACACTAAAGTTACGAGGGATTTAGTATCTTTGACATGGATGCACTCATGTAAACCATTTGTAATTTTGATAGAAATAGAGGGTATAGTTTGTTTGATAACAGGATGGTAGAAAATAGGTTGAAACATCTTCTCGACTATTCCATATAAAGCATCCTTATCATGAATGAAATCACGTAAAATGTTTTCTTTTTTCTCACCAACAGAAATAGGTAGAATCAAATCACTTTGAATGTAAAGGTGTTGTTCATGTTTATCAAGTGCCATTGGTGTTTCTATACCAATCGTATGCGCAGCAGCAAACACAGTTTGTAGCATTGAAAAACCAAAGAGTTTTTTCAAATTTTTACTCAATTGACATTGAATGTCATCACCCAGTTTCAGAACAACGCGTTGATTTTCAATTGAAAACGAAATGTGGTGTGTCTTTACATCATATTTACTTTTCATCACATGCTTCAACTTCTGTTGTATATAAGGATTTACTACATGAATGAAGCTTTCAACTGTATGATATAGACGCGGCATTATATTGATAGCAACTTTAGATTCTTGATAGGGCTGGTAAATTTTCTTGATGCGATCACCATAGATGTCCACCCACCATTCATCATTAACTGAATCAGCTTTAGTGTAATATTCATGGGAAGCATACACCACACCGCTTCCAATAATAGGTGTATAATGTCTTACAAAATGACGCAAGGTTGGAGAAAAATAAACTGTAAGTTTGTCATTATATTTCTGAATAACCAACTTATCTTTGTCCGCCATAATTTTCTCTCCATACTTCTTAGCCACAGTCTCATTCCATCGTTTTACTAACTCAATAAGTGATAAAGGTTGAACACCACGCTTTTTCAAAATGATGCGTTCTTCACATTCTACAACATCTTCATCAAATATTTTAAATTTATAATGAAATTTGTTGATTCGATTTGAATAAACTTTTTTAACATTTGCAGTAGCAATTGACGTTAGATGTAGTCCATGGCCAAAACCGAGATGTGGATAGAATTCATTATCCAACCTCAGTGTAAGACCTTTAGTAAAAGAATGAAAGCGAATGAACTGTCTCTCACTCCAATGATAGATAGTAAACTCATAAGCTTTCTGATTTTTATTCTTCATGATGGAAGTATTACCACTGTTGAATGCCTTAATAATTTTCTTATTCCCAAATGGACCATAATAATCTGATTTTATCTGAATCCATTCATAGTTCCACTTTCCATCTGACGTTAAATTGTATGGGAACTGGAATGCATTATTCATCGTTATTCCATCATGGGTGCGAGGAGTCAATATCATTTCTTCCAAATCATTCACATTCTGAATATTCCTATCATAGCAAATACTAGAAACGCCAACCTCCCATTCACCTTCTAAATGTAGTGGACGATTTAATTCTACTCGATAGTCCGGTGGTCTATTTTTGGGAAATTTATCCATAGAAGCATTACTGGGTAAGTAAATTAGAAACGAATCTCTATTTTCACTTTCCATACTAATCACATTGGAAAAATATATTAGCATACTTTTGCACTAACTCTTCATTCGGAAATGGAGTGTGATACTTGTTACAGCATCTTTATGAAAAGGAATCAACGCACCAGCATCGTCATAAATTGCAATATCAATTTGTGGGATGTAGTTTGATTTCAGCTTTGTATAATGCACTTTCTTGAAAGTATGCTCAGATAAAATACTGCAGCTTTTTGGCTGGTATGGTATCATTGCTAGCAATGGAGCTTCAACATCTCCCACACGTACATCTTCACCAATATTGGAATATATCTGAAAATAGTTAATACGACGCGATGGCGACATGTCTGCGCTAGCTTTGGTTACAGTACCACTTTTAAAGATATTTTGGTCAAAACCCAAAATGTCCATTAGAGTTTTATCCATAATTAGTTCAATACCTTTTCCACTTACAGTGAGAGACAAAGCACCTTCTTTTTCAGAAAATGAAATATGTTGCTCATTAATCACTTCACTTAAATAATCTACAACCAATTTAACTGAAGTAATAATGCGAGGCAACAACACTCTTGTTTCATGTAAGATACCACCAAAAGGCTCTACGCACTTTCTGTATAAATATACGGTCCATTCTGTATCAAATTGATTTGACCTTTCACATGGTAAATGTTGCATATCAAATTTTCCATGAACATCTGCAGAACGATGTCGTAAGAACTGATGAAAATCTTTTGAACAAACTAATACTAGATCATCATCATTTAATTTACTTATTGCAATATGATTAGATGATTTGATATAAGTCAATGTTGCCACTTGTTTACCATCAACTCGAAGGAGATAATTAAATTTCTTCAATAATGTTTCAGTAGTCATTTTTGTCTTTCTTGGCTTAATCACAATCTTCTTCACCAACGTCTTCTCTTTTCTTGGAATACGATCTACATAAAAAGCTTCCTCTCGATATATTAACTGTTTATGACCACTTATGTGGTAATTAACGTTAAAATTATCATAGCTTGTTAAGGCACTAGCGAGGTAACCTAAATCATTTCTTAAACTTGGACTTAAACCAACAATCCAATCTTTCTCAACTACGTGATGTACATAATTATGATCATCATTGTGCGGAGTAAATTGGACAATATGTTTACACGCTTTATTCAGGAAATCATATATAAACTTTTTACATGATAAGAGATCTTTCTTTGGCCACTGTGGAATGCATACTCGGCAGCCCTTTTCACATTGGTAAGCAGCTGTGCGTCTCATACTAATAGTCATCACCTCATGATCAAAAGTATAGACACAGTTGCTATAAACAAGTTGAGTGACACCCACTTCCCGCTTTCCATTTAGCTGTTGTGTATGATCAATGGGAGTAGAAAAGAGTGCGGCTCGATTACTAGCAAATCTATTTGCGGCCGCATTGCTAAGCAAAATATGATAAAACGACATTTTGATATTGCTGATCTGCGGCTTTGCATAACATCATGAAGACTTGGATTTTGGACTCTCTACAATATATCAGAGTTGATCGTAATGGAAACGTACATTTCAAAAATTCTCATGGTCATACTGCAAGAGGCATTACATTAACATGGCGACAATTTGTCAACCTCAATGATATCATGAGGGATTTGGAATATTTTGAAACATAAAGATTCATCTCCTTGGGTGATCACTTTTGGCTTCAACATTACAGAAATGAAATTCAAATCTGCCATTCTCATTTCGCAAATACAATTAGGAGAAGTATAGAAGATACATAAATCGCTCCATCATGACATTTATTCGTCGTGAGTTCATCGCCCTACTATGCAAATCTTAATCAGACATGACTACCACGCAACATGAGTTGGAAATTAGATTTCCTACAACGTATTGAAACGGATCATGATCGAAACGTCTATTTCAAAGATTCAACTGGAAATGTGAGAAGAGAGTTTGCTTTATCTTATCGTCATTTTCAATCACTACATCATATCATGAAGGTTTTGAAATACTTCTATATGAAAAGACATTCACGTATTGGAAATCGCATCTGGTTGCGCGTCAACAAACGGCGAATTCAACTCTATCATTCCCAACTTCATACTAACTTCACATTTCATCAAGGTAGTTGGGAAAAGTATAAAAGGAAGGTAAATCACTCAATTTACTCATTTTTTCATCATGAAGCGCCATCGCTACACCATCGTCAACATTCTCCGTCGCTTCAGACTCTACACCAAAATCGATCTCACAACATTACACCAACACCTTCCAAACAGCAAGTATTACCCGGACCGACCTCAAATGTTAGTGGTGAAGATGAACAATTCACGGAATCTTCAACTCTTCCAAAATGGGACTGTACAGATTTTCGGCGCCCTTTCTCATTCATCGGCGCAGTCAATGCGCTTAGAGCTACAGAGACTACTACGTCGGATATGGAAGAGGGAGAGGTGTGTGATGTCGAATCTGACTGTGGACAATATGGTGATCTCTACTCAATTGAGTGAAAGTGTATCATTTTTGAAGATTCGTACCAGCAGTTACAATTTGTGTTATGAACCCGAACTTTTTCCTGCAGCTCTCATTAGTTGTTGGTTACCTGTGCATGTGGCAATCTTTCATAATAGTAAAGTGATCATTACTGAACTAAAATCTCATGTACAAGCAAATGTGATCCTAGACTATCTCATTGAGTATGTACGTACCCAGCGGATTGTAAAATAAAAAACAATTTTTCCAACATGATGTTTTTATTTCAAATCATGATAGAACTTACAAATCATTTTTTCATTAGAGGATGGATTACATGAAAAGTTTTGAATAACAGATACAAATCGAGATACATGTAAACGTTTTAAGATGAAGTACAGTACAAAAGCACCACACGTTGATGAAAGTGGATGTTGTAGTATGCGTTCATTTCGCTGATATTGACGCGTATGTTTTCTCAACCACTGCTGTGTTGGTATCTTCTCCAATAAAGATCGCTTTCCAATGCTCACCGCCTAAATTCTGCGAATGAGTGTTTAACACAATAAAGATGGGATAGTGATTTACTGCAGGTGGTAAGGTATCGAGCGAATAGACATTATCGAAGGCTTTCAACGTCGCTTCGTCTGCATTACGCTGCACTTTAGTCTTACTATCGTCAGCAGTCAACCAACTCATTAACGATTATACTGAAGAATCACGTCACGATACTTTGTAATTTCAATGTTTGAATCGAAGACTGCATAAATTAATACATTGATCGTCTCAGGTAGTGTTCTTTTGAACGTCAAATCCAAACGAATATTATGAGGCACGTTCGCTTGACGATAGGGTGCACTAATATCGCTGTCAGCAGTCAAATCAAATGCATAAATAGTATATCCACTCTTAAACTCTTTCATAGTGAGTCCGTCGGTATCATCGGCATTGTAAAAGCCAAAGACATTCATGTAGTCAACATAACTGCGCATAAATTGATCCGCAGCAGAATCTGGTTTGTAGGGTGGACCAGGATGACTCACACCATTTACACGTAAAGCAATTTCACTTAACTGATTGTGTTTAAAATTGAAAGGATTCTTCTTTATATTACCATTAAATGCATCATTTTCAACCATTGCCACCATGAGGAGCTTCGGTGCTTCCGATGGAAAGAGGCCATCTTTCATGAAACTCTTTTGATCTTTCGGAATTGTAAAGGTGAGAAGCTTTGTATGCTGAACGGGGTAAATGGCATTTTGGCGGTTACGACCTTCAGCATGTCCTCTAATGACACTTGGATTCGGTACTACTCGACGAATGTAAAGTGCAATATCTTCCACATGAATTCTAAAATTGTCAACTTTACCAAATGCATTCAGCGCAAATTCAGGTTTATTCAATGTCAGTTTGAGTCGCATGCTGGTATTACAGAGTAAAAACTTTGACTGCCTAAAGAAGTCTAAACTCAGGGGACCATATAGCTGACATACTTTACTATCTTTAATCATAACAGATCGCTTTACAAAGCCACTGTTTGTTTCAGCATCAAATTTTCCTGCTTCATCTCTGTACCATCCCATGGCTTTCATATGACTTTTTTGTGCTGCTGGATGAAACTGTGATACATGATTGAAATATGATTTATAGGGATAATCGCTTTGACTACCTTCCACCTGCTGCTCTCCAATCGTTAGAGAAACATCGCGAAGTAATGTAGTCAATGGTAAATTGTTCAGCCCAACTTTATGTGTATCGTCAATAGTAGTTCCATCTGCTTGCTGAATTCTAAACCTCAAATCAACCATCGCATAACTCAACTCTATTTAGTCATCACTACCACCAGGAATAACAAATTCAATGGGGCAAGCATTCTCAGCTGTTCGAGGATGATAATCTACAATACTTGAACTAAGGATATCTGTCTGTATGGCTTGTTGATCAAACAAACAAAGCCCGGAAGTTTTACACTCCATGATTAGAAGTTATGGCAGCGTCGTCGTTTAGCGCCTGATGAATGATTAGAGCCTCTGCGACGTTTGCGTGAATGCCTTTTGACTGAAGATCGCACCTTACCAGCTCCGCGATGTTTCCTTCTTCCTTTATTCATTCGTTTAGGCGATTTCTTTCCTTGAGTAACACCAGCAAAGGTCTGCTTCAATGTTTCTAAACCGCGTTCCTTCCCACGATTCAACAAACTGCTCATAAAACTTCTACCTCTGGAAAGATCACTAGCAACATCACCAGCAAAGCCAACGGCATTACTTAAAACATTTCGTTTTAAAGATCTACCGACATTGGATATGAGAGGTGCTACAACAGATTTCAGTGCACCAAGTATGCTACCTTCACGTTGGCGGCGAGCGCCGATGTAAATTTGTCCTCCACCACTTACATAGGAGGGTCGTGAATAAAATGAGGCAGTTGGATTCATAGCTCAAACCCTAAACATTGTTAGTTACAACTTTGCATGAATCACTGTCGATCACTTAGATGAAAGATGTCGGCATGACGCATCTAAGAGTTCATACTTGAAGGATAACCAGTCCATTTAACAAGACACCATTCTTCACCTTGTCGTTTTTTACATCGAATGATTTTCTCTACCAAATATGTTTCACTTTCAGTGACTACCTCAATCTCATCGCGGTAAAAGATACCCTCAATTTCTTCATTATCATCATCTTTCAACTTGTAGGTGGTGGGAGAGTCTTTTTGATCAATCCTTGATACTGTAAATACCTCCTCTGTCCAATTCGGAAGGTAGCCTTTAGCAAAAACATTCTTCACTTTTGAGATACGAACTTTATCACCAATTTTCACATCACTTTTCACATGAGTGCGTTTACGTTGGAATGATTCGCGAACTTTATCTACATTGTCAGCATTTACATCTACTGGTCTGAGTCCAATAGAACGATGGATAGAGTGATTGTAGGCATGGAGTGTATCTTGTAGAACCTTTGTCCAATTTTGTGTCAAGTTGGCGGTAAAATGTCGCCACAAGCGATTTTTTAATGTGCGATTAAAACGTTCAACGAGTGCAGCTTTATAAGCACTCTTTACACTAAACAACTCAATGTCATGCCTCTCAAATAATCTTCTCACATGCTGATTTTCAAACTCTTTTCCTTGATCACTCTGAATTCTTTTTGGAATGCGGCCTTCTCGAAAAATTGTTTGGAATGCTTTTGCTACTCCTTTCCCTTCTTTAGTTTTTGAAAGTTGAGCCCACGCATAACGCGAGAAAATATCAATGACGGTTAAAATAAAGTTATTGCCCGAGTTACGTTTTGAAATGGAGGCAACATCACACAAATCTGCTTGCCACTGTTCATCGATGTCATGAACAATATAATGGCGGGTGCGGTACTTCTTTTTCGCTTGTTTGTGGAGTGTATAGGTAGCCTGACCCTTTAACCATCGTTTCACTTGTGATTGTGGAAGACCACTCGCTTTTGATAATTTCTTGATAGATGCAAATCCTGCCGGATGTTTTACATCATAATAGATTGACTTCAAACGTTCAGCTGATGACGACTGACTCTTTTCCTCCTTCTCATCTTTTTGTTTTCTTGCCTTTCTACATTTACAACAACTGCAGCATTTAGCTTTAGCGGTTTCGCGATCGTGTTCACATTGCTTAGGGGTTTCATTGTGAGAGCTGGCGCAGCAAGTGCAAGTGACAACGGCATTCACCTGTGGCGGCTCATTACATGGTAAGCAAAACATCTGCTTCATATTAATAGTCTGAGAACATGTATTTCTTGGGAGGAGCTGTTTTACGTTTTCCTTTTACTAGTTTTAGTGGTGGCGTAGATCTACTCCTCTTTTTGGCTTAGTGAGTGTGGGAGGGGATGTAGCAGGTGACGTCTTAAACCAATTTGTTGGCATTTTCATCGTCTGAAGCATTGGAGCAGTAGCCACTGTTGAATCAAGTTCTTTCAATGTCTCATTATTCAAAGCAAATTTTGGCACATTATGCTTTTTCAATAGTTTAAGAAAGTATGTCCAACCAGGTGGAACATAGCCCTGACGGCGCTTTCTACGTGTCGCATACTGAATCAAGTCTTCATAACGCGAAGCATCAATCAAGTTATTTTCATCTGTACTGATTTCTCCTCTATCACTTACATTGAGGTGGGGTTCAATACTGTTGAAAAGAGATATGGCATGTGCACGAGATGCTAATGGTGTAGCAGTCGATACAGAGTCACGCATCTTATTCTTCAAATTTTTCAATTGTTCAACAGTTTCCGATTGTAATAATACAGCACGATGTTGATCTTTGATGTGAACATTTTTCTGATAATCTAATTCTTTCCTATAAATTTGATTTGCAAGAGGTTGCTTTACTTGCTGTATAGCAGTCAATTGTACATATTCATCCTGAGGAATAACAATCATGCGAGAATAAGAACTCATAGTTTGTAGATAATCATGGGAGTTTTCAAAATATCACTTCGAAATCTAAATTCTTCCGGACACTCTTGCGTAAAGTCAGTGAATAAGTAACCGTGTGGTTTTTCAGTAGCTGCTTGAAAAATTTCAATTAAGGCTTTTGATCCTCTTGGTGCAACTTGTCGCGCAAAAATTTCAAATTGACTTTTATCTCGCGGATTCTTGAAAATAGCATAATAGTGTGTATTCAGGTTTCGTGTACGAGCTTCTTTTCCATCAGGAAACAAATTTTGTGTGATATAGATGATAAAGCACCTTTTGTGATGTGCTGCGCGAGTGAACATATCTGTAACATCTTTGGAATTCCCACTTTCTTTTAATAAATCATCTAATACAACAACATCATTAGACTGAAGTTTATCCACTGGAATAATTCCTTCATGTCGAATAAAGTTGCGACTTTGCAATTCCTGAAACAGCGACGGTTGATAAATACCATAACACCAAATCACTCGATTGATAGGTTCCTTAAACAACTCCCTTCTTTTATCCAATAAATTCAGCATTACAACAGTTTTACCTGCATGAGATGGACCTGATAGTCAGAACTTTATCGCATTGAAGTCTGAAATCCATTTTAATACTTTGAGACTCAACATTTGCATAATTAACGCTTAGAGCCAAAGATACTGCCCAATACGTTACCCACGATGGGAGCTAGTATCGGTAGTAACGCTGAAAGGAAACTGCCCTTTTGTGTTAGAGTTTTCCTCTTTCTTTGAAGGATGACTTTAGGATTGGAGATGAAACGCAATTTTGTAGCATATCGCTTAAGTAACTTTCGTTGTTTTGGTGCTAATTTCTTCGTCGTCAACTTTCTCACATGAGAAATAATTTCACAAATGAATTTATCGTTGGCATGTCGTATAGCATTGTATCGCTGATTTGCTTTCATTCGTCGGAGAGCTTGAATGGCTGAAGAAAACTTTGAAGACTTTTGACTTTTACGTTTCGTCGTTTTGCGTTTCGCCATTTTCCGTGTTAGTCTTTGCTAAAACCTGTCTTTACCACATTTGCATAGGTACTAACTATTGTGGCATAAGCGACACTCGAAATGAGCAATATCACAGTGGTTACATTTGCAAAGTTGAATGCAATTACGTATGAAACAGCGTTGACAAAAAGCATGCTTACATCTCTTGAAGATGAGCTTTTCATTTCCATCCTTTCGCTTACATACATCACAACACTTACACGTAGTTTCACCGTTACTGATTGATGTCTATAGCAAGTCTTTTTGAAGATGTGAATTTGCTAGCCTTTTCTAAATAATAGACGCATGTACAGAAGGAATATACTTCGAGAGTGAGCAGGCATAGCTCGAAAACCAGTTGTGCTACAATCAGGTACCACTGCATTTTCAATTTTTCTTTATAGAAAGTTGAATGTGAATATATGAAATCGCTTCAATCACTAGACTGCTACCATGATGGTTAAATGCGTTAAGACGTCCAGCAATTTTTATCATATGCCTTTTAAAAAATTCTTCGGGGTGATCTACCACTTCCATTGAATAAGAAGCAAAATGGATAGAGCGAGTTTCCACCTCCTCCTTTCCAAAATGGTTAAACTTAATTTTCGCAACTAATCGCGCCTTGACAATTCTATCAGATAATGTATTCATTAACTCTAGAAATAGAGTGCTAGCATCATCGATCACTGCTTCGATGTCGGTCTCATCTTTATGAAAATTTATCACATAATCTTGAACAGCTACTTTTAAACTTTGCCTATGAAAATGTAATGTTCCGCAGTCATTTGAGAAAGACATGATCGCCCTTTATCTAACCCATCCATTGCATGAAAACAACTCTTCTCATAGTAACATTTATTGAATAACTGTAACAAGCATGCATTATAAATCAATGGTTTGAAAGAGATAAAATAGATACAGCTGGTAACTATCATACAGCGAGCAATGATAACCATACAGGACTTTGGCAGTGTTGAGGTAAGGAGGAAAGAAGCATTGGTTATGAACGTAGCTACTACAACGAACAGACAAAATAGGAACACACAAATCCTTAAAACGTTTCGTGACTTCATGATAATGTTGATTCACTCTACTATCCCAAGGCGGGAGCAAAATATCATCAATGATTTGATTGGGAAATACTTTCCTCTCCTTACCAGGATTATTACAAAAGATGCGTATAACATTGAAAGCAGCTAACCATCGTTTAAAGTCAATAAGAAGAGCACTGTCACAAGAAAAGCCATAGTCTTGCAAATATTTCAGATTAAGTCCATGAATGTGTTTTCTCGCCCATTGATCAACATTGGGATCGCAGTTGGCATGTTGATGATAGCCACTGACAATCTGATATGTCCAATTGTTCATAGCAATAGCACTGAGCTCCTGTACAGGTTCACCCTCACAATCCATAAAAATGATGATAGAAGCCTAAAACGGAAATTTACACATCTAAGGAAACGTTCTATAACATATTACAAAATGAAGAATTACATCGATGCTTTTCACGACAAAATACACAAATGATATGATGGCAACGAAGAAGTAAAATGTATCTAATAAGACCACGTCTACGACACTCAAAGCACATAAGCGAATTGTCATAGGGTAGAGTTAGGAAAGGACTAGTAATTCTCCTTCTTTGATTTGCGTTTTGAGGCAGCATTCTTCTCCGACTTGCGCTTCGTACCACTGCTGTTAAGGATTTGATCAATTATGTCATCCACGTTGGGTGGTTTTGGAATATATAGGATGGATTCCATATGCATGGAGAGAGAGGCTATTTTATTATCCTTGTGCCGACCATAATATAGCCCATTCACTTTGAAAAGGATATCCCAAGTACCTTCTCCGAGCTCATCGCATGTGATGGATGTTGAATGATCTCCCTCCTTCTTATAGTAAGTGCACCAATGTGATACCGGTAGGCAAATTTGATTACCATCCCAAATCTTTCTATAGGGAGTATCCTTGTCATCTCTCGCCTTCCACTCTTGAGCAAGAGGAGTATAAATGTCCATATTTAATGTCACGTACTCCTCAATAATATCAAGTTGGTGGCGAATGTACGGACTCACGGGGATCAGTATGTAGTCCCATACTGATTGCGCATTATCTTGACATCCGTGGAAGGGAGCATTCCCGTTTGGAGTACTACGCTATGATCGTCATAACGCAAGACTTGTTTAAATTTACGCTGTAGCGGTGTAGGATTATGTACCTTGGTTGTTTCTTCCACTGGCCTCAGTTGTAGATGATCTGATTGTAGCGAACCTTGTAACGTTTGACCGCCATTTTGTCCTACTAGTGCAGCAGATGGAGTAGATGCCTGAAAATGAAAAAGATTGTATTAAGTTTACGTTCAAGGGAGGAGAGGGAGGGAAGTAGCGACTTACCATTTTAGTTGGATAATAGAATGGAGAGAGAAAATGTGCGTCCGTCACTCGTGCGATTCAACGATGGAATGATTCTCACTGTGGAAGGCTCGCTATTTATATAGAAATGCTTGATTCTCATTGGATGATGATCATCATTGGACAATAACATCAAGCTGATTTCAAATCTGGCCTCTGTTTACCAATCCGAGCCTTCATTCTCCCGCTGGAGCTGTTTCTTGGGAAATTCTAATTCTGTCGTTTTTCGCCAATCTCCCAAATCTTAAGTGGCGTCTTACATCTAAACGAAGACAGATATGAACAAGCCGTTTCTTTCACTGAATTTGTTTCACTCTTAGCTTTCAAACGAGCTATTGCAAGACTTTCTACGATCACTAGAACCGAAATTTGAAGATCGGTGCGGGGGGGGAGGTCAGTGAAATTTGATGAAACAAACTTTGGTCGGGGTCCCAGGTCGAAATGCGACACTTTGGAAAAATTTTGTCCATGCAAAGTCACTCTGACACTTATGATTTTTTCAGGTGAGGTCCGACCTAAAGTCTTGTAACAGCTCTAACTTTTGAACGGCTGATCCGATTGACTCGCAACAAAAATGTCGTTGAGCAGTTTTTTCTCCTCTTTCAAATGAGTATCTATAAGACAAAATCCATCCACTAGAAGCAAAATTAGAAGATCGCTGTCGGGGGAGGGGGTGGAAAATTTGTTCACCCAACTTTTGACGAGAAACACGATGGGAGGGGTCTCGCACCGAAATTCCACCCTCCCAACCTGGCCGGCACACCACGCCAACCTGGAGAGCGCATCACGAACCACCTCTCGCTACGTCGTCGAGCCATAGGGGGGGGGGAGTCAGACTCGAAGCAACCCGGTGGCGGACTAGGACCGACGCCCTCGTCTGACAGGAGGGGGGACGTCAGCGACGGGGGCCATCTTGCGCGGTCCAGTGGTGTGGATTTACTTACTACTCAATAGCACTTGCTCTGCTGTAAGCTTTCGACGACCGCCAGACATTCTCACCAAAGCATCCGATTATGAACAATGAAATAGCTTCCCTTTTGTGCTTCACAGGTCGCCTCGATCGATCCAAACGAGAGAAAGAAAGAAAGACAGTCATTGGTCACTGCATCAAAATCAAGCTCGAAGCACTTCATTGTTGTTTTCATACCGCGAGCGCGCGTGCGCACATACATACACACACGAGTGTGCGCACACAAGGCCAAACGCGTGTTCGCGAAGATTAAAAGGAACATTGCATCAATTATGTGTACATTCTGTTTAGAAATGACTAGTTTATGCTTTTACTTCCATTGATTTCTTAAGTACCCGTACAGGCAAACAGGTATTAGGCCCCTATATAACAGTTTTATAGCAATATTAAATCGTTGTATGACATAGCTGGTATCACTATTGAGATGCCTTAGAATAGCTAGAAGAATACATGAAGCGATAGCTTTCAATAGCTAATAAGTAAAAAGTTATGCCACATATGTAGAACTTGGCCATGGAAACTTTTTACCCCACCGTACTAGTTAAGGGTTAAAGAAAGTTGAGAATTTCGAAAAACGCCGTCTCCCGGAATAATAATTTTTATTTCTTGACTCACAATACAAAAGTAATTCGGTGAATGTAATTACAAAAACACAGAAGCGCGTTGCAGGCATATGGTCACAAGAAGTCGTTGGATTGATGCAGGGGAAACACACTGCACACTGCCACACTGCCAAGCGAGTCGATCAAGACGTTGTGTGGTGGATGAGATAAAGGTCAGCAGACGGCAAGCGATGTATCCACTAGGTACAGGGCGAGCGAGGGATTGATAAGCAGTTGCAACGATGAGTGATGACTAAGCAACTATTATGTTTGATCATGACTTGAGAAATGGAAAATGCGAGAAAGCACTTAATGTAAATGAATAAAGTAAATCCATGGTAAAATATCTGTAGAATAGCAAGAAGCTGAGGTTCGTAATTAATAATACAAGGTGGGTCCTGAGGTTGAGGCGGAGAAACTAACACGATGGCGGTTAAGTATAGTTAGCAGAAGCAACAAAGCTGAAAGCAAGCCGCAAACAGGAGCTGCGCGGCAAGACGACCGCACAACAGCCTGCCTAAGTGGCGAATGACCACAGCAATAGCTCAATCTAATCCATCTCTTTTGTTACAATTAAACTTAGGTTAGTGTGCTTCTTCTTTGTGTGCGAATCATTTATCAGGATTTCAAAGGAGATCGCCGACTTCCGATAACAGAGCTGAAAACAAACCTCTCAGGCGAAAAGCTCATGGTGAATAACATACAAGCATTTTCGCCTCAAATTTAGTGCCCTTGTTATCAAAGCACATTTTGCTGTAATTCTTCCTCCATAATGTATGGTTATTTTACAAGTGTTTCATTTGCAATAAAATATTTGTGCTTCTGAAGAAGTGCTACTCACTACTTATCACCACAGCTCCGGCTTCGAAACCTGGCAAATGGCAAGTAGATCCTATTTTTATCAGTCTTAGTTTGGTTTGATAGTCAGAATGAATAGAAAATGCTAAAACGATGTCAAAGCTTTGTGAATCAATGAACCAGAAATCATGACGTAAATATAAAAAGCAATCTCGAATTTGAATTTCTCTTGTTCGAATTCGAATTTATCTTGTTCATAATTGAATCTGTCTTGTTCGGAATTTTATCTCATTAGTATTTTTTAAAGTGACAAGGTATAGAAGTCGAGACCTTGAAGTGTCAGTGGATTTCCACGATTTTCTTTCTCGCTTAGATTCATAAAATGGCTTAATTTCTAAATCTACTAGCAATAAATGTCAAATAACCAATGTGATTCTAAGAAAAGTGAGATAATACTCGTAGCATTGCCCTACAACACTTTTCATATCATGGCAGTTTAGCGTCACACACCTGGACAGAAATCTAAAATAACAGGCATACGAGATGAGGCTGACATTGTATTTCATATTGGTGCATTTATGAATGGATCTGTTCATTAATTTTTGTGATAATGTGCAACTCCATCTGGAAAATTGTGCCGACTTACATCGACTTTGAAGTATAATTCCTATAGCTCCTTTTTCAGTTTGACTTAGGTTTAGTCCACCCTTTGCACACTGGTGAATGAATTATCTGAGGAAACTAATTTATGTATCAATCAGTATTGTTCATACAATTTATTAAAACATTGGAGCACTATCGGCAGACATTACTTGCGAACACGCACAGACTTAAAAAGAGATTTAATCAGTAATTAAAGTCAAATAATCAATCCTTTGGAAACAAACTTGCATTTCAGGTTTACACTTTTTTTCACAAATGCAAAGTCACATCATCCTTATTCCAAGTGAAGCAGTTGATCAAATAACAGAAGCTGGTACGCTGATTTGTAGATAGGTTATTAATTTTGGTATTTCTTCCTGAGATGATTTTATTCATTCATGAATTTTTCGAAGAGCCAGCACCAAACGAAAAATACTTCATCTGTTGCTTTGATTTTTAACGCCATAGCGGTCCATAGAAGCTCAGAATATTGATGCAGCATACACCACGAAAGAATCGAGGTCTGTATTTTATAAAAATTATTCAGAAATTGCCATATCCACACAGGATGCTCATTTGGATTATCTGATACAAGATAATGCAATAGCACCACTGCAAACTTGCATTATATATTTGCCTTGCATCACTTAATGAAATTTCATAATCCATCTCATGAGATATCCATTTTCCACATAGGCTATAAAATCACTGTATAAAGCAGGATAAAAGTATTCATGATCTATATTGTGCTGATTTCCTCGATAGTTGCATTGATAAGTTGAGGGGAATATACTCGTCTGTAATCTTGCAATGATTCTGTTGGCCCAAAATTCGAAAAGTGCGAGTATATGCCTACTCGTAGTCACAGATAGTTGATGACTCTAATTTTGCGGCGACGAACGAAGTCAGCTTTCGATGAACAGTAGAGAATTATGCTTCGGTATCGATTGAGACGCTTTTTCTTCTGCCACTGGAAGATCGATTGAGACTCATCGACTGATTTCACTGTAGCTATCAAATTCAGCAAATGTGATAATGTAATCACTATGCCACCACAGAAGAGAGTCTTGATTTGATTGTCGGTGTAAATAATACTGCTCGCTAATTATCGATCTTATTTCTCATGGCTCAATTGTTATCCATGGCTTATTTTTCAACGGAAAGCAATGAAATGTAGTTGGCAAATTTACTGTAATTGCCATTCTTATACCGATGCCCAAACACAGAATTTACTCAGCGTTTTGCATTGTCTCCACGAACACATCGCTGATGATTTGAAATACACTAATTCACAACGCCTGCAGAGCAAGAGTAGCAAGAACACAATGCATGTAACTTCTGCATGAATGGCATGGATTCAAATAGTCAGCGTCATTTTGTACAGAAGGGTAAAGGATATCTGATCAGATTTCATTCCCGATGCTAGCTATAGATTTTCATGCGTCACAGTTTTAGAAGATAAACAAGTATTTCTATGTACTTTTGCCAATGGATTAGCCATAGACTTCTATGCATTAACAGTACAGCCACGCATTTCTATATGGTATTGTATAGAAAGAAATCCATGGTACAACCTTAAATGATATAAAGGAATGAGAATGAGCGATGATAGTAGATATCTAAGAAGTTTTTGGCAAAGATAAACAAGTTTCCTGACGTTCCTATATCCTTGCTTATGCAGATACGGAACAAATTATGATAGAAGACAAAGAAATTTGAATTTCACATCAGGAATCTCACTCAGTTTTGTAGTCATGGTTAATTGACAAATGGCATAAATGGCGTCCTACTAACAGTAACATCATCATGGTAAAGGACAATTGAAAGGCCAATTAAATTTTGATTAGAGGTTTCCAGCTTCAACATTCGTGGAAAAAGTAAGATTACAAACATTTCCTTGATATTAGAGTTGTAAATACTGCATCACAGTGGATGCGAATTTATAACTTACATGTATGACATCAATTATCATTTAATGGAATATTGATTGCATGAAACTGCAATTGTAGGTATATATGTTTCTGCCTTGAATGACCTAATTCAGATAAGCCAAGTTATAATTTTAGCCAACAGTAGAAATACCAAAAAATTAAATTGAATGATAATGCTTATTGTAGATTCAAAGAAATGAATATTTTTTTACATTCAAATCACACCTGAAAAGAGAAGTGATTACTAATCTTTCGACATTGCCAAGTCAAGATAGCTGCAACAAGGTCATCAAAAATATATTGGTGTTTTAAGATTATCTTTATTGAAAGATAATTTTCGCTGCAAATTTCGTAGATAAATTTGAAAATTTCCCGTCCACTCCTTGTATTATCGTTTCTGTAGGATGTTTCTGTGGGATTCCTTGAAAGTAATTTACGTACTTCCATTCTCCATGCACATTAGAAATTGGACCTACTAGGCCTAATTCCGAGGGCTTCATCGACTCCAGTAAATAATAATGTGGATAAGTGAAATTGACTGAAACTAGACACAATATACTGCATGTTTAGAGTTGGAAAGTTATTTTTTTATAATTTTATTCACGTACTGCTTCAGAGCTATACAAATTTTTTTTTAACCAGCGAATACACTTGCAGACACTAAAACCTGACTCTTTTGAACTCCAAACGCAACATATTTTGACTAGTAGGGGATGCCCCCTCCAATTACTAGACACACGATTAGAGTATCAGACAAAAATGAGATGTTTTCGAAAAACATATCCATTTTTTCAATATCGACAAGCGATATGACCTTGACATCTGCAAGAATGGTATCAGTTTTTGGCAGCATATGTTGCCAGACTTCATAAGTGTTTTTTTTGCAGTAAGGTCCATGCAGCAATGTTCTGCATGATTGCCTCGCATTGATGTTAAAACCAGGTGGTCCATTTTTCTAAATAAGATGCGGTTTCTAATTTGACTATCAAAATCATAGCTGTACTTATAGTCGAAGGACATGAGGAACAGTTTGAAAACTATGCGTCTTCTCATTCAAAAGCACCTGGTATTCGCTGTCGAATTACAGAAGCTGCGCAAATTAAGAATAATTGTCCCACATTTAGTCTCTTTCTGGTATGATATCTATACACAGCAATATGTACTACTTTGCAACGTAGCTTTCATGGGCGGGCTTCTTCTACTCTGCTTTGGGTGGTTGGCGTAGTCTGTGCTGCGTTGACTACTTGAGGCATGGCGAGGAGGCCCACTCAGTGCTGTATTTATTTCCTTACCATCGCGGGCTGGAAAAAAATAATTGCAATTAACTGATTGCATTTTATTAATTGATAAACCATCTTCAATCAATTAATTGGGTCGGCTGCCAATCATTCCAATTAATTGCAATTATTCACAAGTCAAAAAAGCGATTTATTGAGTTATTGTAATCTACATAGTCCTACTCGTGTTTAAAGCGAAAAAAGTCTGATTATATATCCTAATGCGATACATGTTCTTAATAATCTATAGCATTCATTAATACTTTAACTTAAAAGTCTCCAACTAATGTGTCATACAGTGTATATTCTAATTATCTTAGATCAATTCAAATTATGGTGGCCTAATAAAATACATGCTCATCACGATGGCCTGAGTAGCAGTGTTTCAGTGTTTGAAGTGGAAAACATTACGCTCGCATTTAGAATATAGGGGAGAATGTAAAGAGTAGACGAATAGATAAATTATTACGGCCTCATGGACTTGATTTATGTTTCTCTGTCCGTACTCATGTTGATAACTTCAGTGCTTTCTTATAGTACAGCTAAATGTGAAGATACATTGATGAATGGAGATCATTCCTTTTTTCCTAACTCAAACTCTCTGATAAAAAATAATAAGTATGTCGGCCAATATCACGATGGTTATAGTATTTCACCATTTGATATTTTCAGTATCAGTGCACAATTCAGAGGGCTTCCAAATCTGAGAATTCTCTCAGTGAACGATTTCGGCGAAATATGAATAAATTGACTGAACTGAGGTTTAGATAGAGTCATTATATACTTAAAAGTATCTCGTACAAACTATTTTTCGTGTAAAACAGGCTAGAAAGTTTCAATAATTTAACTGATGCCGGATATGATAGTTTGCTTTATGCTGTAAGTCAATGCGATGATGATATTGCAAGAGGAGTTGTCAATGACGTTCAGCTTAAAGGTATTTTCTTTTCTTTCGAAGCGTCAAATTTAAGTACCACGTCAGATGTCGCACACACACCAGCAAAATGATAGTGGAACAGAGGAACTGAAGGCAGATGATACAGATTTTGAAGAACGGGAGTACATTGCGACAAACAAAATCAAGAGTTGTTGAAGTTTATTATAAGACGAATTTTTAATGTAAAAAAGACATGGACAAATCAGAATTTAGTTGCTAGCAGCAAAAGACAAGAATCTATTTTCAGAAAGAACAAGAATTTGGTTGACACTGAAGTTCTACGTAAAATTCTGGACTTTGGTGAATTGAGCAGATTTGATAGTTCATGACTTTCCTTACCACAGAAATTGTTTGAGTAGCTGCATGTTGCATTGTCCTCTTCCGATAATGGCTGCTGGATCGGCAGCGTAAGTGTGTGTCTGACATAGTTGTACGCAATATTCAGGATAAATTACTTCACAAAAATGTTGTGTACTGTGCTTCTCAGCTGCGTGACCGAGCAATAAAGAAATTACAAGAGATGAATGTTGACAACGCCATATTGTATTCATCTAATCAAATGGTGAACGCTTGCAATGCCATTTTCTAAAAAAGTTGTGATTGTTCCTTAGATACAGAGCTGATCATGTAAAAACGGACCACCTACATTTCGAAGAAATTCAATCGATCCTCATGCATCATTCGAGAGCTTGCATTCTCAGCTTTAAAATGAGCTATGATGGACATGCATCCGAAATTTTGGATCTGCTGAGCAGTGCTCAAAAATATAAAAATCTTTCAATTTATAAATCGCAATTTTTTGGTAAGAAAATATGTGAATATGATAATGAATCAGGCACGGGGAGAACGAGGATTTTCTGAGCTCTCTTTTGACATACTGTTCATCAAAATTGGTGGACAAATTATAAAATTAGCGATATCGTGAAATTATCACAAAATCTTGACCTTTTTGGTTGAATATGTCATGTTCTGACTTTCATAGCAGATGTTCTCTTCTAGTTAGAAAAGGATCAAAGAAATACACGTTAATCAAATGAGATGCAGATCGCAGAAGCCCAGAGTCATAATTTCTAAGATGGAATGTCTTCAGGTCCTTTTCTATCATGTTTACTTACCCCCGTGTATGAGTTCCTCTTCTTGTCAGACAGGATCAAAGAAAAACACTTGTAAATCCAATAGGACGCAGATTGCAGTTTTTGGGCTAAAATGAAATTCTGTATGTTTTCTCTGATTAAACGAAAAGTACTAAGCCCAGAGTCATGATTTTTGGCATGGAATGTCTTCAGGTCATTTCCTATGATGTGCAGGTGCTTTTATTATGCATTATATCGGCGATGTATGCAAGAATGTGGTTGAATGTGGATAAAGTAGCTCAAAATGTTTCTTTTTGCCGACATTTAGAGGCTCGCCAAATATAAATGTGTTTAGCTTTAGAGACAGGGGTGCATGAACATGAAAGGAAATGACCTGAAGATATTCCATGCCAAAAATTATGACTCTGGGCTTAGTACTTTTCGTTTAATCAGAGAAAACATAGAAAATTTCATTTTAGCCAAAAACTGCAATCTGCGTCCCATTGGATTTACATGTGTTTTTCTTTGATCTTGTTTGACAAGAAGAGGAACTCACTAGAACTCGGCAGACGTGCCGATTCGTAGTAGGCATAGGGAGTACATCATTCTGTGAAAGTCTCACTTTCGGCCTCGTTCCCTGCAGAAACTCGTTCTGGCTGCCGGACTAAAAAGGCTCCACGACAGTCACTCAAAGCAAAAGAAAACTGTGCACACTTGTAGTGAAGCAATTAAACAGCACAGATATCTATGTCTTTGCTGATTTATGTATGTGCAGGACTTCATTTTTCTAGATCAGTGTCTCTCAAACTTTTTCTCATCACGTACCACTTGACAACCGGAATTTCTGTCGCGCACCACTATGCATAATATTTAAGAAATTAACAGAAATAATTATGATAGTGATACACGTTTAGTAAAGATAATGAAGCTTGATGTTGTAGAGAGATGATAAAGCTTGGGCTATAAGATATCACTAGGTGACATGCCACGCGTGATTCACGCGTAATTACGGAACACCCCAAACATCCGTGGTTAAGGACATTCTATTCTTCTACCCGCGTACATACGCGCTGCACTAAGAGTCAGAAATCACTTGATCTGATGCTGTTAAAACATGGGAAATGTTTATGAATACGCGCGGGCGAGCGTTTATAGTTTGTGCGTCGTCTACGGTTGTCTGCGCTGCCGCTTGAACCACGGATGAACCGCTAAGCATGTTCTGTCTTCCCTGAGCATGAAATTGAGGTCCTATCACATTGTTTAGCCTCTGATACATGCAGACACATGAGACACAAAGTCTATATAACAGGACTGCCATCTATACTAACTTATATAACCACAGAATTAGACAGGTCGTCTCTTCTTCCGTTTGACTAGAAGGGAAGCATTGGAACATGCAACGTTATTGAAATGGCACAATCTACTGACTAAATACCATAGAAATCGAACAATGAGCACCCAGTTCAACATTAAACACGCCAAATTGTGCAAAGTTTCAGTGACTGTTATCAACTGGATCACACAACAAAGAGACGCAGTCGATGTCAAGTTCTATAGAGAAGTTTGTGAACGTTTTTTCATGCGCCTGCTAACTTTTTTTAAAATGATCGCAGGGCCTAACATTATCGAGAAAACTTTTGCGCAATGATCTGAATTCTTCGAATCTGAAGGAATCGTGGCGATCGGAGCATTTTGAAGGAATTCAGAGCAATCCGCAAGTGACGCACGACTATTTTTCCTATCTCTGTAAGGTATTAAAAATTTCTTTTTGCCCACTTATTAAGTTCCTGCATGTGCCATCTGTTTGAATCAGTTTGCACTTCTAGCAAAGCGATACGATTAAACAATCTAATTCTGTGTATATAACAGATGTTGCAGCAATATCCCGCACAGCCACGGATGTTTGGGGTCATGTGTAATTACGCGTGATTGAGCGTGGCATGTCACCTAGTGATATACAACTGTATAGTATCCTAACAATAATTAAAAGTTAAGAGGCTGCCATGATAAAATCAAAAGCTGATAACTACAATTTTCAGCGAGTTAGATAATTATTTGTGTCATATGCACTTTACTGATTAGTTGATAGTTCCAGTTGATATAACAATCACTGACTACCTCTTTGACATGATGTCGTGACAAGCTAATTGTATACCAAGCTAAATTGTGAAAAAAGTGGTGCGGCCATTCCATTGACATAAGCGCTGAAAAGCTATCTATTCATCGATTGGGAGACAGAGTGAGAGAGTGATAGACATAATGCAGATTTATGGGATTGCATTTGATTTGCGCCAGCCGCCAGGATATTGATTTGTTTGTGACGTATTCGAGACACGACGTTAGTATGTCACTTCACGGCTTATCAACAATGCTAATTAAAAATCTAATCAACGATGTAATTTTAAGAATCGTGTATAATTATTATATATACTTGTATATACATACATGCAGTTTTTTCAAACAAATTTTGGCAGAAATCAATGTTGTAGTCCAACTTAGTAATCGTAAAAATAATCCGTTTATACATTTTTAAATCTATTTAATTGAATTAGATAAAAAAAATTTGACAATAAGTGGTGATTCGGAGGGCAGCCGCATCCATCTTCGGGGAAATCGTAAAACTGCACTTGGACCTAATATGTGATGAAAAGATACTTCACAGATTTAAAGACACGCAAATATCATGTAGATGATTGCAAAAGCATGCTGTAATTACAGATGGGATGAATTTAATGACAGGATGAGTTTGCATGTGGGTAGCGCAACCTCTGCATGATGTCTGACTTGTCTTTTTGACATATCTTTCCAAAACAGATCATTAACTATTGAGTATTTTGTCAACAACAATGACTGGACAACGGTCGTCTAAGCGCTAGAGTGTTCATGTTAGGGGTCGAAACACAACTAGACGAGTACCTGCTGATGACTGACGGACAGTGCTACTATGCTTTATGTCCCATATGGCAGAGGCACGCACGTAAGCCATAAGCTGTCAGTGATAAGTCATATGTCATGGTTTGAGGCCAATGGCTGATGGCTTATAAGTTGTGACTTATGGTTTATGGCTAATGAAGGGTCGTGACACGACTTGAGAACGATGGGTGATGTCTTATGACTTATTCTGTGTACCTCCGGCCCTAATCGGTAGCTAAAGTTGTTCGAAGTATTGTATTCCAAATCATTTCATTGTGAATGAAGACAAATGAAGAAGTGTTGAATTACGTGAGTTATTACAGGCGTTTCACGACACCTGCAATAACAAATTGATGCAAGTGAAGAAATAGTATTTTCCATGTTATGTCTAAGTGTGTAGCACTAATTCGATTGTATTCGGTGTAGTTAGTGACATCTATGATTAATAATACAACTCCCATAGCATGTATTGGACTGGAGGCCGGTGTCTTTAGTAGTCTTGATTAATGACGATAGTGTGCATCTGGATAAAGCCTTGGATGAAGCCTTAAACAACTCACTTCATTATCGTGAAATGCATTACAATCCAACAGAAGATTGCTGTACATGCCAATCAACATACCCAGCGCAGCCCTGCAAAGAAATTGTCGGAAATATTCTGTACACTGTAACCTATATCGCCGATGTTTAATTTCAGGTAAATTGTGACTGTCTATACTCATCGATTTTCCCATCAGCACCTGATATAAAACTTCCTCCATCCAAAGCAAGTCATTTGGATTTTATTCAAGGATTTAAGAGCAATGAAGAGATATAACATGCATGATATTTCAGGCTTCGAAGTATTCCATCTTTGACAACTTAAAACAGCCTTTTCTTTTACTGAATTTTAGCAAGGAAAATAAAACTAAACTCATAACAATAGATTTTGTCTTAGGCGCTTTCGATGACTATAATCATAAGATAGCGTCATTTACAAAGTGATTCTAAATAATCTTACACTGAAAGTTATAGACATTCAAATTACATAGCCATGAAAAGAGATTAAGTAAAAAATTATGCATAGGTAAAATCAAGACATCAGACTATCGGAAATTAACATAGACAAGATGAAGGCAAAAATGGGCTAAGACCAAGGCAGGCGCGTCACTTACATATTTTTTCATAACACACAACGAGGGCTTGAGACACTTCAACAAAATGGCCTCAGTGATCTTGATATGGGGCACATTTCTGCAATACGCAGCAACAGAAAATGTAAGTGACTTGCTCCTGTCCTGGTCTTAGCCCATTTTTGCTTTCATCTTATCTACGCTCATTTCCGATAGTCTAATGTCTCGATTTTAGTATGTACCTATACATAATTATTTACTTAATCTCTTTTCATAGCGGGTAATTTGAATGTCTATAACTTTCAGTGCAATATTATTTAGAATCATTTTGTAAATGACGTTATCTTGTGGTTAGAGTCATCGAAAGCGCTTAAGATAAAATTTATTATTACCAGTTTAAATTTATAGTTCATCTTTCATTAAAGTAAAATCGATGGCTATTTTGTCACAGTGATACACAAATGTTTTATATTTACCGAACAAATTTATGTGGATTTAGTGATCAGCTTTATCTGTAGCAATGCTGTTGCTGAATAGGCCAACATGCAAGGAACTCAAAATTGTGAAAGTCATCAATCATTGGAAAATGAGTCGTACAAAGTGTAACGACAACATTGGTTGCACTTTTCCACCAAAACCTGACGGAGGAATGGATCTTTAATCTGCTCTTGCTTAACTTTCAACGTTTTCACTGATCATAATTCAATTTTTGATGCTCCACCAGTTTATCTTTTGTTCTTTTCTGAATAGATCTGTGGATTTTTCTGTAGATTTTGATCATGGTTTTTGCTTACATAATAATAAATTATTCATGGACATTGCTGCAGTGACTGTTGCATGTATAATACTGAATCACTAATTATCACTGATTTAGCAATCGCTTATTCCATGACTTGATTTGAGCAAGAGAAATCGATTATTCAAAATTTTCCAGGAGTCCACAAATTTCCAAAAACACGGCTGAATCAATTTTAGTTAGCAAATCCTTTTGCAATAAGCCTGCTAATTGCACAAAAATAAACATATATAAATGTACAGATCTCCATACCAATGGTCATTGATGATGCTGCGTGCCGTAGGTGTCCAACTTCAGTGACAGTTGTTGTTGCAGTTGCTTCTTCTAATAAGAATCTTGTAATCACCTAGTCCATTCTCGATTGGGTTCCGAATCTTCCTTCAGCAGATTTTCTGTTTGAAGAATGTGCGTATTAAAACATCCATACATATTGAAGTGATCAAGTGAATTGTTTACAACTTGTTCCACAGTTCTATCCAAATGTATCCACAATACCTGCTATGGGAGTTGAGCGTCCCGTAGATAATTTATACTAATCCCAGATGTCCCTGGTGTAGTAGAGTGCCATTGTAGTTCTATTGCTTACCTCGATTATCCACTTTCTATTTCCATTTTCCATGGTCTTCCATTGTTATTATCCACTTCCCATTATGCACCATGTGTAGTGCATGTGGTATTACTATGCAATTGTAATCGGTGTAGTAGTGTCCATGTCGTTCAATTGTTTGCCTCCAGTCTTCCATTTTTATCCATCGGCTTCCTGTCGTTTGATGATATTCATTTTTAATTTCCTAAGCTATTGGTGACCTTTGTCCTTTGCCATTTACACTACCAGCATCTGTAGTATTGCAAATCTATAAGAATTATAAGCATCCTTTATATATAAGTTTCATAGACTTATCAAAGGCTTTTGATTCAATTCCTAAGAAATTAATGATAAATAAACTGCATGCACTACTTCCAAACAGCAATTTTCTCTACCTTCTAATAAAATTGATAACTAAAAAGACATATAAAATATTATTTAATGGCGTAGAATCCGATGCATTTAACTTGCAAAATGAATTGTCTCAAGGAGATAGTTTATCTTCCACCTTATTTTCAATTTTTATGAATGACTTGGCCAAAGAAATTTACTCTAATACTGAACTCCTAAATGCTGCAGTAATCGGAAATTTTCATGTACCATCTTTAATATATGCAGATGACATCCTCTTGATGAGTAATGATGAAGACGGATTAATGAAACAAATAAAAATAGTGCACAAATTTTGTAGCGATAATGGTCTAGAACTAAACTATGATAAAACAAAAATCATGATCCAAAATGTTAAGTATGATGATGACTACATAAGAATTAATTATGATAATGAAATTAAACACATTGAAATAGTTAAGGAATATAAATACTTAGGATTTTGGATCTCTCACAACACTAAGAAGCATCTAATTTCACTTGCTAACAAAGGCAAACAAGCTTCCTATTTGACAGCCAAAAAACTGAAAGAACTTGGAAGTATTAACGGAACAATAGTAAAAATACGTTCGAAATGCTGACTTTATCTAAAATGCAATATGGTGGAGAATTTTGCTTCTATAACAAACTGTCTGAATTGAATAAAATACAGTTTCAATTTTACAAACGTTTCTATCATTTGCAAACTACAACAGCAAACTATTGTTTAATAGGTGAATTTGGACTGCTACCACTTGAATATTATTTTGACAACGCCGCAATCAATCTTTGGATCAAAATCATTTCTAGTAGCAATAACAGCGTCATGAAAATCTGCTTTGATCATATTTTAAGTAATTTGAATAGTTCAAAATACTCATATACATGGTCTTGGAGAATAGAAAAGCTACTCAAACAATTAAATTTATCATATCTATGGGAAAAGCAGCACGCTTAAGTTTCAGCATTAAAGAATACAAGAATATTGTTAAAACTAGATTAGTAGAACATTTCAGAGCTGAATGGATAAATGACGCTAAAAGAAGTCAAACAGGTATTAGCTACTTGGAATCAGCTCAATTTGACTGTACAGTAAAGCATTAGTAATGGGCAAAAGACCGTTCCAGGACACCATAAAATTTGAAAATTGGGTATCTTTAAAAACGACATAAATTCATGAATTTAGACCCTTTTCAGGTTTTTAAGACCTAAATTCATAAATTTAGTCCATTTAAAAAGTATCATTTTTTGAAAAAATAGTATTTTTAAAAACGCCCAAATTTATGAATTTGAACCCTTTTTCAGGTTATGAAGACCTAAATTCATAAATTTGGGCGTTTTTAAAAATACCCAATTTTCAAATTTTTCAAAATCTCAAATTTGAGAATTACAATTTTCTCGCTTAAATCATGACCGTTCCAGGACACCGAAAAAATCATAAAAGTTGAGAATTTCAAATTTGAGAATTACAATTTTTACCTTGTAAATCATGACCGTTCCAGGACACCGAAAATCATAAAAGTTGAGAATTTCAAATTTGAGAATTACAATTTTTTCTCTCTCTTAAATCATGTCCTATAATTGATGTGCGGGTCTCCGATGTATTCAAAAATTCTTCTCATATCCAAGTGTAAGAATATTTTACTTCGTGCTTGCAGATGTATGATTTCCCTTGTTAACTTCTGAATTCTTCTCCGCTTTGTCTCCAATCGAACAGATCTTTCAGTAGATCCAACCATTGTGATGATAAGATTTAAACTAAGATTGTAATGTGTCACGTTTTATGAATTGTGTGTGTTTAAATAGCAAGTTAAAATTATGAATGGTGATCTAAGCAAAGCGGCATTGTAGGTGTATGAAGTTTGCTTGACAACATACGGGTATGACATGACGCGTATGATTAAATGTACTTGAATGACAATGAGGAAATTGCACCGCATTGTAAATCATTTCATCGGCCATAACGCGAGCCAGATCCAAAACCAAACTACCGACCAAAACCAGAAAAGTTGCGGTTTTGGTTCGACAGTCGGTCTCGACTATCAATACTGCGATATTGTATTGAATGCTTGCTATAACAACAGAATATTCCCTCAAAGCAGAGAATGAATTAATAGATTGCTTTTATGCTACTAACGCCAATCTATGAATGCACAACCCTTATGATCCCTAAAACAATCATGCGGTTTGAGAAATGTGGTAACAGATGTTGCCATTGTCTTAATACAGATAAAACAAACAATATCCTCTTAATGAGAGTTCATAAAAATAAAATGTAACAATGTAACGTTTTAATTTAGATTAAATTAAATCATTTCAAAATCGAATAAGTAGTAAGGAAAGTCATCATTAGAGAACAGTTTGAAATCAATACCCCCTCCCTTCTGTCTTCTAGGGGTCCCTTAAGAAATTTTTTTATTATAAAATGAGCAACATAAATGAGTTTTTGAAATTATATGGAACACAAACAACAACGAATTTCGATTTAAAGAAAATCGCAAATCAATTGGGAATAAAGAATTTTCATGTTCTGATGAGAGTCGAATTACAATTCCTAAAAAATAAGCCAACAGGAACCTTCAGTTCCCGAAACAAAGTTCCATCAATAACTATAAATTTCATAACAAATCTTCATACGTCAGATGAAAAAGGAATACATTGGTCTGCAGGTATCTTTAATAAAAATCGAGATAATTACTATTTCGACCGCCCGGAGGCTGAGAATTATTGGTTCGACTCTTATGGACTTCCACCTACAAACGAAGTCAAAAAATTACTTGGCAATGGAATTTATAATACATTTCAAATTCAAAAACCAGGAACTACTTACTGTGGTCAATTATGTCTTTATGTTTTATTTAAATTACAAAAAGGAGTACCATTTCTTGATATTATGTTAGAATTGAACGAACCATAGATTCTATGGCTACGCCTAACAAGGGAATTTCATTCCCGAAACGTTAGTTCCAATAATAATGATAATGATAATTAAAAATCACTTCGTTGTAATTCATTTTGATAAAATCGGCCTCTGATATTTTCATCATCTAAATCTTTGATTTCGTAAGTAATCGGATAAGTTTGATTTATTTTACAAACTTCAAATATTTCTTTAGTCCAGTATCCGACGAAGCCTTTTTCAAATTTATTCTTGTACTTAAATATTCTAACTCTATCTCCAATTTTAAATTTCGGCTTAAGTTTCTGCAAATTCGCATTACTCTCATTCGAATAATTATTCTCGAATATTTTTTTTCTTATCAAATCAGGGTCGTCAGAAGCATTCTTTGGGGTTTCTTCAATACCAGAATGAACTTTATTAGTGTCCTCTTCTACAATTCCTGGTAATATCTTCAACCATTTCTGATTTCTTTGCTCAGTAAATTTCTTGAATAATTTATTTTTTAACGTCCGATTGAATCTTTCTATCACTACGGCCTTCCCTGCATTTTCAGTTGAATAAACAGTTTCAAATAGTGGCTGAACATTTCGGTTATAAAATTCCGATCCTTTATCAACAAACAATTTCCTTGGCTTTCTATTACTTTCTTTAAAGATTTCTTCAAACGCATATTTAACTGATAGACCACTTTTGTTTTTTAAAGGCTTTACCCAAGCGTATCGTGTATATAAATCTATAACGGTCAATGCGTACTTAAACCCTCCTTCATTCGGCATATGAATAAGATCAGCACTCCAAATATCATCTTTATTAAATACTTTTACTTTCAATAAATATTTAGGCCTTCTATATTCCTTGTGAATTTCAGACGCGTAGGTTCCAGCGTTGCTCTCAGACAGCTTTGCTGTCGTTTCATTTGCTGACGGATCAATACCCTGACCGAATAATATTTTAGCTTGTAAAGCTTTTTTAACAAACATTCTTTCAATTCTTTCTCTAAAGGAAGGATTTTGAATACTATCTAATTCTTGAATCATTTTCTTATCAGCTGCATGTCGAGAACTTAGATCATGATTTCGATAAGCTAAATCATACCTGTAAGCTGCGGCATCTACTCTATTTATTGGTTCTTCACCTGGTTTCGGATTATTATTATCATCTAGTCTTATATCTAATCGAGTTCCTGGATCGGTATATGAATGACCAGGAAGATGTTTTTCTTTCGAATATTTACTCCAAATAAAACCAGGAAAGTTTTCAAATGTTTTTTGTATGTCGTTACCGTCATAAATTTTACAATTTGAGTTTCTATTTTTGTTTAATAGATAATTTAATAACTCTAAATTAGCAATTTTTAATTTAATTAAATTTTCTGAATTTGTAGAATTCATTTTTTTAAAGATGAAAAAATTTTAAAGATAAAATAAATGTTTTACCTCATCATACTAGGACTTAGATATATTCCAGAACCATCTTTAGTTTCTTTAATTTCAATTAAATCATCAACATTGTGGAGAATATTTTTAAGAACTCGTTTTCCTTCTTTTTAATTTACTAATAAAATTATCTACTATTCCTTCACCCCTAGCAACTTTCTCTAACTCTCTATTATGACGTTTTTGTTCTTCTAATGCTGCCTTCTCTGATTTATTTTTATTTACTGCTTGGACAATACCAGCTGTCCCACCTGCAACACTTCCTGCTGCTGCTATGCCACCTATTATTAGAGGAATTAATGGGAGAATACCGCCATTCTTTTCTTCTTGTAATTGAATATTCTCTATCATTGGTTTACTTATGTAATACTTTTTTTGTTAATCGTAATAGTTTTAGGGGTATTTTTGTCAACAATATTACGTAATTTTAATTCAACAGTTTTATTATCATTACTTTTCGCTTGCGACATTTTTAATAAAAAAATTTTAAGTTATCAAAAGTTTTAATTAACTTATCCTTGCCATCTTTCCATTAAGAATTTCAATAGAATATTTTAAATCTTCTAGCAATAAACCATAAGCCATCAATGAAGTTGTGGAATCTTTCTTTTCAATATTAATTGTTACATCACAACCAGTCTTCATAATATCTTCAGATTGTGCACTTAAATCGAAACAGAAAACAGGATATAAATGTCTCCAATCTCCAGGAGTTAGTTGTGGTTCAACTCTAAATTCTATACAAAGATTTCGATAAGAATCATATCCTTCCATAAATTGATTATTGGTATCATCGAATCTTAATGGATCAATTGGATATCGGCTTTCATTTAATGAAACTTGTAAACTTCGAATTGTATTAATATGAAAAAGATTGTTGTTCTTATCAAAACTTGGAGAATTATTTCTTTGAAAAGTTAGTAATAAATATCTTGGAGTATTCGCAGTTCTAGTAAAATGCCAGTTAAATCTTTGTTCGGAAAAAGTGACAGAACTCGCAGTACGCTTTAGAAAATTTACTGGAATTGGTTTGTTAGTATTTAATCTTTTTGCAATAGCTGTTTCAACCTCTAAACTAGGAGTAATATGCTTAATTTTTAAATATGCTTTTTTCCAGTCTTACCAAAAAAGATTAATTCATTATTTGCTGTCCGATGAATTATTAACTTAAATTTTAATTGATATGATATTTTATCATAATCTAAATATCCGAATAATGGTGACAATGACCAATTTACTGTCTGTTTACTTTTCTTGTTAAATTCACGTCTTTCTTTATATGCACTATTGTTTGTTTTATTTAAATGTTTTGCAATATTTTCTACATCTTTCGCAATTCCTGCTGCATCTGTTCCAGCGTGAGTTAAATCATCAACAAATATACAATCATTCGTATCAGGAAACCAACCTTCGATTTCATACTTTTTATTATTTTCACCAATTGTTCCAAATCTAAGCATTGTATCAATTACACCTGGAGAATCACTTATTGTTTCTATATTTTGAGTTGCAACATCTAAACGCATTTGTGTAAATAATCTTGGAAAAAAATTATTCTCTAATGCAATATTATCGGTATCTGGTAATGGTGTTGTAAAATTAGCATCACTATATAAAGAATATTCACAATGTAAAAACGAATCAGGTAAATATATATAACTCTGCTGATTATCAACTTCAAAAATTAAATCACCTCCAGTATTTACTCTACTGGAAGATCCGGGATTCATAGCAATTCTTATATAGTCATTCTTTTTTTGATTGTAACTGACGAACGGAGGATCGTCTAATCTAAATTTATTTTCGATCAGCGAAGACATTTTTATAAAAAATAATTTGACTTTTTATTTTTTCACACACACAGAAAAAATTTTGCTGAAAAAATTTTACTAAAAAATTTTAATAAAATATAATTTTAGAATTTTGCTAGATCAGCTCCGCTGCTCACGCCATTACCTCTTATTTCTTCAATTGAACGTTTTATGGCTACGCCTGATTTCTTCTTATGTTTACTATCAGACGGAGCTCCGCTCCTCAAGGTTTCACCCCCTACAACTATGTTAGCAATTTTATTTTTTGTTTCCTCTGAAAGTTTTTTTAAATTTTTTAGTTCTTCAGAATAATTCCTAAGTTTACGAATAGCTTCTAGTTGTTTTAATTCGTTTTGAGATTTAACAGCATTTGATATTGCACTAGCTGTACTACCTATAGCAGCTGCTCCTTTTGCAGCAGATGTAATCAAATCTTTATTATTTTTAATTAAGTTAACGATACTTCCAATACCATAAAATATACCATCCCCTTCTTTTTGGACGGCACCTGCGGTGCCTAGGAACTTTTGTGTTCCGACTGTTTCTACACTGTCATAATGGTAAACAGATTTCATAGATGGTTCATGAGCAATTTTTTGATTTGAAGCAAAATATTTAAGATTGTGTTTATAAATTATAGGCATTTTTTAGGATTAAATTTGACTTTTGGGAAAAAATATTTACGTTAATATTTGACCTAAGATTTACGTTTATGATAAGGTAATAACCTCAGGACCTTTAGTCCGATCGACTAAAGCCTCGAGGAGCTTCGCTCCGATCAAGATTTACGTTTGTGAATGGACAACAACTTCGAGATAACTTTATTAATTGATTGTTGCACTTTATCTATTGCGTCAAGCAGCGTGTGATGTAATTTAATTTCTTTTCTATTAACTTCCATTTTCTACTGATTAATCTTCAATGCCGTTTTAAGTGCATTTAACTTAATTTTAAGAACATCTAATTGTCTTTTAACAGAATCTACCTGTTCTTTATTTTCTTTAGAGTTTTTCTTTAATTCATTTTCTAAATTGATTTTAAGAGTTTTAATTTTATCAACTCTTTGATTAAGTGAGTTTACTTCATTTATTATTCTATTCATCTTTTTCATTTGTTGAGTAATTTTGGAACTTAATTCATCAACACTTTTTTGGAATGTAGTTTGTAACTGCTTTAAATTTTTTTTCAATTCTTTCAGGAAGTTTTTCTATTTCATCTTCTAATTGTTCTTTTAACATTTTTATCTGATGTTTATTTTTAATGACTGCAGATTTTAACTTTATAGAAAGTAATATTAAAATTTTTGATTGTTCTGAAATCTTTTTAAAAAGTTTTGCTATATCTGCTTCTAGCTCTCTATCCTTTTTATCAAGTTTTAATAATTTTTCGTTTAATGATTTGTCATTACGTTTTAGCAACTTTAATTCATTCATCAGTGGAACCAAAACATATTTTATATATTTTTCTTTTAAGTCATTGATTTGTGTATCAACATATTGTTTATTTGTTTACTCTGTATTTTGTTGCGGAAGAATAGAAAGATGCAATGGACCAGGTAAAACGTCTCCAGTTTTCATGATATAATTTTCTATTTCTATTTCTGATTTACGATTATTCGGGATATATGCACCTCCACCAACATTTGGTAACATCATTTTTTAGCAATAAAAAAAATAAAATTTTTTCTAATAAAAATAAAAAAATAAAAAAATAAAAAAATAAAATTTTTTCTAATAAAAATAAAAAAATGGAAAATCCAAATTTAAAAAATTATATTCGCCCGCTTCATCCTGTTCTTCTTATTCGACGAGATCAACGGGATTTGATAATAAATGTTTTGATAATAATAATAATCCATGTATAGATGTAAATCTTTTATTCGAATTACAAGCAGAAATATTTAGAGAACAGACTAAAGGTTTACCTTCTATTGAAACTAATTATTGTATTTTTCCAGGAGATCCATTTATAAAATTTATGGAGATTGTAAGTAAATATAATGATGTTGCGTATGTAGAATTGAATAAAGAAAATATGGTAATCATTGGTCATAATATTGTTTATGGATTCATTAGAGCAGTTTTGACGATTAGTAATACTGAGTGGATAGAAAATGAAATTGTCAATTATATCAATATTAAAGAATTAGTTACAAAATTAAAATCGTTTTCCAGGGAAAAAATTAGATTATTTGTTGATGAACAAAACCAATATAATATTCATATAGAAAGTAAAAAACATAATGAAGAATTATTATGCCAAGTTTATTACAGAGATACAATTTATAAACAAGAAACATTAGAAATGCCCCAAAGATATGATGATGATACTTATATAGGATTATATTCAAATTTAAATATTAATTTGTTAAAATCTTATATAAATGGTTTAGCTCAACAAGAGAAAATTTATATGTGGACAACATCTTATACGTGGACAACACCTTATACTATTAACAATGACCATAATCATAATCATAATAAACGAACCGAAGGTTCTAGGTCTTTGCCCGATCTTAAAGAATCTTATAATAATAAACGAACCGAAAATCTAGGGCTTTGCCCGATCTTAAAGAATCTTATAATAATAATTTTAAAGAATCTTATAATAATAATGATGATGATAATATAGATGATGATAACATAGACGATGATTCTGAAACATCTGAAAAAGGTGTGAATGGTAAAAAAGATTATAAAAATATTAGTAATTATAAAAATTTAAGTGAAGAAAAATTTATATCTCATACTGATATACATGATATTAATACTACATATAATCAAAATTTATCTAAATTTCATTTTCTTACAATTGAAAATAATAATGATGGAATAGTTGAAGATACTATAAAACAACTATGTGTCGGGTCAACAAAATTTAAATTAGGATTTACATCTAATCAATTTAAAATTTTATCATCTTTAATGAAAACTAAAAATGAATCAGATTATGGTGGTGTTATTAAATTTTCCAAAAGAGATCAAAGACCAATATTTTTCTCTATTATATTATTATCAGATAAAAGATGTAATTTAGAGTTAGATATTCCAATAAGAGAATGGTATCCTATCAGGGAATGGCATCCTATACCAAAAAGTGTAATTTATGATGTTGAAGAAACAATTTATGATGATGATGAAGAATCAATTGATAATGATGATGAAGAATCAATAGTTAGTGAAAATAAATTTAAATTATCTTTTGATAAAACGTTATATGATAAAACTTAATGTGATAAAACGTTATATGATAAAACTTAATATTATAAAACATTATATGATATAGAAAATAAAATAACTAAAGAACGTGAAATATATAATAATATGAAATAACTCTCAAGACCTTGATATTAGAATGTTTATATCTAAAATTAAAACACAATTTTTTCTTTAAAAAATAAAAAAATGGAAAATACCAAGTTTTATTGTGTCTTATGTAAAAAAAGTTGCAAACAAAAAGAAGTTATCAATCTCATTTAAATAGTAAATTGCATTTACAAAATGTAGATCGAGTTGATGAAGGAAATATATTAAAATTAAATAGTTATAAAAACTATCTAGAAACATTGCCTACTGATATAAAAGTTAAAAAAATGTTTGATGATTATTCACATTCGGAATATAAAAAAGTTTTTAATAGTGAAGATGAGACCATACAAACCGAAGGTTCTAGGGCTTCGCCCGTACCAGATGGAAGATATTTATTTAGAGATACTGATGAATTTGATGAAGCTGAACGAACCGATGAAGCGGTAACAGATATAAAATATTTATTTAATGAATCTGTTGAACATAATGAAACCGATGAAACTTTTTATAATGTATTAACAAACTTTTATAATATATTTAGAAAATCTTTCAAATGTTATATGAATGTAGAAGTACTTTATACAAAAAATGGACCTGATGGAATTCCTGAAGAAATAATACAAGGACATTTTACAAATTCACAAGAAATTCATAATGTAAATGATATACAACCCATATTTGAATCGATGTTACTTAAATTAGAAAATTGTATAATTGAAGCCCAGTTACGTGAATCTGGTTGGAGATTTGTTAAAATACTATCTAAGAAAAAAGTAATTGGTAAATATAAAAACAATACTGGTAGTAGTTATGTTCCTTTGCCTTTCAGTTCACCACAAATAATCAACATAAAAAATGAAGATGATTATTGTTTTTTGTGGAGTATTATAGCACATTTACATCCTGCAGAATATCACAAAAAAGACTAAGTCATTATAATAAAGAAGAATACATAAATGAATTTGATCTTTCGGATGGTTTAGATGAATTTCCATATGATTATAATCGGTTAAAAAGGTTTCATAAAAAGAATAAAAATTTAATAGAAGTAAATGTTTTTGAATTAAATGTGAATTATGTTTCTATTGGTAAAATTACTCCACTTTACTCAGATTCAAAAAAATTCTATTTGAATAATAAAAATTTATGTCAATCAGAAATAGTATACAATAAAAGAGGAAATTACATGCATCATAATATTTTTTACCAAGGAAAAATAATATGTACTGAAAAATTTGAAATTGTTAAAACATTATCACCAATAATGATTAATCATAATAATTATAAAGGACGTAATGATGATTATAATTACAAATATTCATCTTTATCTTTAGAATATCAACAAAAATTACAAACTTTAAATGAAATTTTACAAAAATGTAAAACAGATTATCAACAACAAACAAAAATATTAGTACAAGAATATGGCCATAAATATCAAAATAAGATAGAAACGATTCGAAAATTAAATGAAGAAAATAATGAAGACAATAAAGAATTAAATAATGAAGAAAATAAAGAATTAAATGAATGTTTAAAAAAATGTCAACAGCAATATAAAGAACAATATAATAAAGAATATGAACAACAGCTACAAATATTAAATCAAAATTTTCATCGAAATACATTTTATCTTACAAAAGAAATTGATGAAACACATGAAATATATCAAGATAAATTTGAAAAACTAGAACAGAGAAAACAACCAGCACAAGCGAATATATTATATTGTGTAAAGTTGTTTCTATATTTACAAAAACTTCAGATAATGCTAATTTTCCTTGTCTCCAATGTATGACAAGTTTTAGAACTAAAGAAGAAATGAATAGACATTTGGAGAATTGTCAACAAAACGAAGCAGTTGAAAATACTTTTCCTAAAGATGATTATTTAGAATACAATAAATGGTATTTCAAAAATAAAGTACCCTTTACAATATATTGTGATTTCGAAGCATATAATGTTAATATGACACAAAAGCACGGGACATCGGAGATGTCTTCTAGTGCTTCGACCGATTCTGATAATGGTACGGACCAATTAGAACCTTCGGTTTGTAAATATGAAAAAAGTGCATCTGAGCAAAGTAAAGAAAAATATTTATTTGAACAAAAACCATTATGTTGGGGAATGTACATTCATTCAAATTATCCTGAATTATTTAAATCAGAATATTATCAATACTATGGTGAAGATAGTTCAGAAATGTTTACAAAGAAAGTAGAAGAATTACAAGGACGTTTTTCACAATTGCTTGAAACAAATATACCAATGCTTCCATTAACGGATGAAGAAAAAATTAATTTTGTTAATGAAACAAAATGTTATTACTATGGAAAAGGTTTTACAAATAATTATAAATCTGGCAGAGATAGATATCTTGATAAGGTAAAAGATCATGATCATCTAAATGGATTATATGGAGGTGCAGCACATAATTCTTGTAATCTTAATGCTAATAAATTTAAATATAACTTTGTTCCTCTATATTTCTACAATGGTTCTAAATATGATTTCCATCTAGTAATGAAAGATTTATTTTCATCTGAAAAATTACAACAACAACAAATAAATGTACTATGTAAAACATAAGAAGAATATTTTTCAATGCAATTAGGTTGTATTAGAATTTTAGATGCATTTAGATTTTTTACTCCTTATTCATTGGATGTTATGGGAAAAACTTTGAAATCTGAACAATGTAAAATATTAAATAAATATAATTTAAAACCTTTAAAAAGCATATTTCCGTATGAGTACATAACTGGAGATAAAACCTGTGGTTCACAGTCGAAGACTGATTTTAATTCTGTGAATAAAATTATGGAAGAAAAACAACTTCCTCCAATAAATAAATTTAAATCAACATTAAAACAATCACAATTATCTAAAGAAGACTATCCAGAAGCTGAAAAGAATTGGAGAGAGTTAAATTGTAAAACAATGTATGATTATACAATGAAATATCTTCAGATAGATGTATTAATCCTTACTGATCTTTTTGAAAACTTTCGTGACATGTGCATAGAATATTACGGAATAGATCCATGTTATTGTTATTCTACACCAGGTTTAACATGGTTACCAGGATTAAAACATACAAATGTTAAACTTAAACATTATAAAGAGAATACATATGATAAATTATTAATTTTTGAATCTGGAATTAGAGGTGGAGTTTCATCAGTTTTAGGTAATAGATATGTTAAATGTTATAATAAGAAAGTAAATCCACAAGAATATGGAATAATGAAACCTTTATCTCCAGAAGAAAAAGAAAAAATATTAGAAATTTTTCGAACGAAACGAGAAGGAGTAGAACGTGAAAATGCAATTGATGAGTTTATGAGAGAGAACTATTTGTTATATTATGATTTTAATAGTTTATATTCTTCTTGCATGATACAAGAATTACCAACAGGTGAGATGGAATGGTGTAATATTCTTGATTATCAAAAAACATATGATGGAAATTATAATCATGGTTATATATATGAAGTTGATTTAGTATACCCTGATGAAATAAAAGGTAAAACAAAATATTTTCCTTTCTGTCCCGAAAACAAAATTCCCAATGTAGAAGATTTTTCAGATTATCAAAAATCTTTAATTCCTAAGAAATACAGACCAACAAAAAAACTTATGTTAACACAAAGTAATAAAGGAAAGTATGTTGTTGAAGGAAGAATGCTAGATTGGTATTTAGAACATGGAATGATTCTCACCAAAATACATCGAAAACTATTTTATCAAAAAACTAAATGGTTAAAAAATTATATAGAGTTCAATATTGAAAAACGTAAAATAGCTAAAAGAAATAAAGATGATTTTGGAAACGTGTTCTTCAAATTAATGAATAATGCATTTTATGGTAAGACTTTAGAAAATGTGCGTAATAGACAAAATATTGAAATAGTTTATGATAAAGATAGGTTTCAAAATTTAACAAGGAAACCTACATATAAAAGAACTACTAGATTTAATGATGAACTATGTGTTGTACATTTACGTCGAATCAGCGTAAAAGATGATAAGTTTAATTTTATTGGATTCAGTATATTAGAATTAGCTAAACTATTTATGTATAGATTTATATATGATTATTTAGCACCTGCTTATGGCAAAAACTATAAATTACACTTTACAGATACCGATTCTGTTTTCTTAGAATTAATAATACCGTATAATTCTGCACTTGTTAAAGAAATAGATAAAATAAAAGATATCATTTATCCTTCTGATTTATGTAAAGTAAAAGATGAATTAGAAGGAAATGAAGATTTCATAACAGAAGCTATATTTTTAAAATCTAAATGTTACTGTTATGATACAACTAATAATATTAAAACACATAAAACATCAAAAGGAATTTCAAAGGCATCAGTGGCTAATCAAATAACATTTCAAGATTATAAAAATGCATTATTTAATAATGAAATAAAAACAGCATGTAATTATAGACTTAATTCAAAGAAACATAAAATGTATTTAAAAGAAAAACATAAATTAGCATTAGATCCATTTGATGATAAAAGAAAAATTTTACCTGATGGAATAACTACTTCACCTTTTTAATTTTCTAATTTCTAAGATAGACAAATTTGATATATATATAAAATGAAAAAATAAAATATTATATCACTATATTTTGTATATTTTTATCACTCGGCGAACAAATGTTCTATAACTCTATCATGAATTTTTTATCAATATTAATTGTGATAAATCCATAATCTTTTGACCAAGCATTGTTACACGATTGTTTAAATTCATCTTTATTTCTTACACATAAATCTCTTAACAAATCACTTAAGTTTCTTGCATTTATTTCAAATAGTATAAATATATTTGCATTCCTTCTAACAACACTTCCGTCTAATGAATACATACTTTGTGTTAAATAAAATACACTACAGTTATTATGTCTACCTCTTGTGAAATAATTTCTCTGAAGTGACTGATTTCTGTCATTAACACAATCATCAAAAATTACACAATGTTTCATTGTTTTATCTAGTTTACTAGGATCTTGCATATTACCACTATCATCTATTAATTGTATCTTTATATGCTTATTTTGATTGGTTTCTACTAACTGATTATTTTTTGCTGCTTCTTCACACCACGAACTTATTTCTTCTTCATCTTCAGATTTTTCATATTCTTTGAATAATGAAGCAATTGCTGTTTTTTTAAGATTATTTTCAAATCCATATTTTAAAAATTGATAGACGGGTTGTTCTGCTGTTGTTGTATAAATTATAAGATTGTTATAATCCAAAAAATTTGGAGTCGTTAAAATTTTAAACAATAGATACGTTTTACCACAACCTGATCTTCCGCAAATAACTGACAAAACTTTATTAGATGAATTTGGATGATGATTAAATTAAAGTTTTTTTTTATTTAATGGTAGTACTTCACTCATTTTTTAACAAAAAAATTATTTTTATTTTAAAAGAAGAAGAAAATTTAACTTCTCTAGCTTTGCGTGGGAGTTTATACCTCCCTAACGGGAGTTTATACCTCTCGAACGGGAGTTTATACCTCTCGAACGGGAGTTTATACCTCCCGAACCAAAAGATCTATCATAATCTCTTCACCTCCAAAATTTATTTCTTGTCCTTTTTCATCAGTGATTCTAATGTTAATGTTGTTAATAGTTTTTCTTGTAATAGGGAAATATATTAATGTTTGTGGAATTACATTTAATCTATAACCAATGGGTACAGTAAAAGCTGGAAAACTGAATATTAAATTTGATAATTTACCATTTATATATCCTCCTTCAATAATGTCACAATGTACAACAATTGAATTTATTTCAGTCATTTTTGGAATCTTCTCACCTAAATGATAACCTTGACTATAGGTTTGTTTATTAAATCCTAATAGCTTTGACAATGATCTATCATGATTAAAATCAACTTGATGATTTTCGTCTAAAGTAAGAGAAAATTTATTAACTGCCAGTTCAACTGCAAAATGTAATTGTTTCTTATCTTTAAATGGTATACCTAAATGTCTCTTAATTTCATTTGATATTGATTCAACTTCGTAAGAACCAGGAAGAAAAGTTAGTATTTTCCATGTTTTGCCTTTATCAGTAGAATATCTAAATTGATCATTCACATCTTTGATAACGTTTTGAATAGTGTTAAATGTGGAGAAACTAGTCAATGCAATTTGATAATTTTTATTTTGTTCTAAATGAAGAATGGGTTCTAAATTACAAGTGTGTGATGAAGTAGTTGTTATAATTTTTAACGTCGTACTAAATTTTGATGAACCCAAAATCTCTGTCAAATTTTCTAAATGATTATTAATTTTGTCTAAATCTGCTGAACACATTTTTTAGTTAAAATTTTAAATTAACATTTTTTATAAAAAAATTAAAAACAACAACATATTTCAGCTACGGGCGAAGCCCTAGAACATTCGGTTCGTTATACATTTATAATCCTCTTCATTTAGAATCTTCTTTTCTAACAGTCTTTTCAATATAGCATGAATTTCATTGAAACTAGAATTATGTCCTTCTTTTATTGCCGATATTAAAATATTTAATCTATTTAGTAATTCTTGTGGATCATCTGGTAAAAATACAGTTGTTTCTGTTTTAAAACTTTTTCCTACTTTAACTCCCGTTGATAATAAATTTTCTAATTGTTTATAACGTCTAAGAGATTTTACTGCACCAACTCTATCTAACATAGCTTTATATTTTATGAGATTTTCTACAGCATAATTATTTAAATCTGCTCCTCTTAAAAGATCAACTAAATTTCTATCTAAATTAAAAGGAGATTTATCTGGTGAAAAAATTAAACCTCGAAATGGTTGTGGAAATATTTCTTTTTGTCCGAGATAAAATCTAGGTATTGTTTTTCCATCTATAAATGAAATAGAATGTTCAAATTGCATAGATTTTGGTAATTTCTTATTAATGTTTGATTCTAGTAATCCATAGTCATCTAATATAGTTTTGTGCTCTGGATCTGTTATATCAATTTGTTTATCATTATTTGTAAGTTCTTTTTCAAGAGTTTTAAATGGTTTCATAGTTTTTTCAAAATCAGTTTTTACTTGCTCGGTTTGCTGCATTTTTTCAAACATATCAGATTGAATACCAGCTTTTATCATTCTATGTTGAAGATGATTTTCTTTCATAATATTTCTTTGTTTTATTAACTCTTCTAATTGTTTAATTCTTTTAAAATTATCAGCTCTAATTTTATCCATTTTTAAAATATAATATTTGAATTTTGTGGTAACATTGGAATACAACAAAAACATTTTACTGAACAAATTATTTTTTTATTGCTTTGTTGTCTGACATCTTTTCGTTTAAAGGTTTTCTCGTTATAAGTTTTGTTTAATAAAGTTTTGCTTAAATTTTCGCTCAAAGTTTTTAGCTCTTCTAAAAAAATTTTGTCATTTTCTTCATTAGAAATTTTACCATCACCAGAAATTTTGCCATCCTGTTTATTCTTATCATCAACTTTTTCTGACTGTAATTGAAATGATATTTGATTTACTTCATTAGCTATTTGATCAAATTTTTCAATCTCATCTAACGTAATAACATTATCATCACATACTCTTTGAAAGTAGTAATGTAGTTTGTCATAGACTTCTTTAATATGTAAATGCTTAGTTTTTAATGATTTTCGTTTCTTAGTTATTAAAGATTTATCTAACATTGTAACAAGTGAAGTTGCAAAAACACCCGCACCTGTTAAAGCTGTAGCAACTACTGGAATTACTAAAACACCTGAAGATATAACAATTGTTAAAGCACCTAAACTTATTGTTAAGAATATGCCAATTCCTTGTGTTACATTCTTAACTTTAGTCCATCTCTTTCTTAATTTTTTATAATGCTCTAATCTTAATAATAATTTAGATTCTTTATCTTTCATATACCTAACTCTGTCTTTATGTTTTTCTTTATTCATCTTTTCGATGTATATCTTTTCAATGTCCATTAAAGTAGAACTACGTTCATATGATAACGAAGGATATATTCTTGCGGTTTCTTCCACTTTTGTTTCATCCACTTTTGTTTCTTCCATTTTTAAAGAAATATTTTTAGTCACATGATATATTTTAAAAACCTGAAAGATGGATAAAATTCATGAATTTGAGATTCTTAACTTTTATGATTTTTTCGGTGTCCTGGAACGGTCATGATTTAAGCGAGAAAATTGTAATTCTCAAATTTGAGATTTTGAAAGATTTGAAAATTGGGTATTTTTAAAAACGCCCAAATTTATGAATTTAGGTCTTCATAACCTGAAAAAGGGTTCAAATTCATAAATTTGGGCGTTTTTAAAAATACTATTTTTTCAAAAAATGATACTTTTTAAATGGACTAAATTTATGAATTTAGGTCTTAAAAACCTGAAAAAGGGTCTAAATTCATGAATTTATGTCGTTTTTAAAGATACCCAATTTTCAAATTTTATGGTGTCCTGGAACGGTCTTTTGCCCATTACTAGCATTATTTGACATTTAACATAAGACAGAAAGATATCGAACCATTGCTGAAAATGATGTGTGGAAATCATGATTTATCGGTAAGAACAAGAGCTTATAGAAGTAGATTAGAATATGAAGACAGAATATGTAGCATCTGCAATGATGGAACAATAGAAACTGTATTTCATTTTATCTGTGAATGTTCGATGTACAACAAAATAAAGTCACAAATAACACCATTTCTTGTCAATATCACAAAGCGAGATTTCTATGGAATGCTTCAGAAAATTGATATTGGAGGTATTGTGAAGTTAAGCAAAATCATAAAAGCAGCAAATGAAGCCAGATCTAAAGCATTGTTACAGCAACGAATGATTGCATGAATATCATTCAACTGCATAAAACCGAGACACGCAATAACGCTCTCAGTCGAATTTACTGAAGTCTATATCAGCCAAAGAGGTCCAGAACATTGAGTCTGAATTGTATGCAATTGTGCTTCAACATTGAATGCTCCATTTCATGCAAGCAGCTGCTCAATATCATTTATATGTATGATTTCAGTAAATATGCGAGAATATTTATACTTTAATAAAATTCTGTTCCGGACCTCCTAATAATTAGACCTCCTACTAAATAGGTATGTAAAATATGCTTTGGGATACTTTCAATAATTAAAAACTTGACAATGTGATATCAGGCCGCTTATATTTATTAATGTTTATAACCTATTCTCTAAATATCATTCATCCACTTCTTGCTATAATAAAATAGTACTGTATTCAAATGCAGTTTGTGCAATGTCAATGTCCTCTCCTTCCAGAGCTATCCTAATTTCTCCATCGTTGTCTGCTTCATGATATTGTCATCCATCTTGTAAATATTTCCATGACATTATCATAGTCGTAATTCTAACATTGTTCACCATATTTTGTATTCGTGTTCTCGATTGAGAAATAAACGTTATGATATTTTGTAGTCGGTACACTATATTAGACATCTGTTGAACGTGTTTGCGGATATAGTTTGCGGATGAAAGAGAGTGGATAGACAAACCCATACCAGTATAGAGCCACAGGACGCCGAGACAGTTTTCAATCTTGCTTATCTAATTAGCATTGACTCTTTCATTTGGATTAGTATTTACTCAGCTACATGCATTTCAAGATCGAGATGTGTATGGTATCTAGCAATTGCTTTGCTGTCATCACGAATAGGCTTATATCAAATTTTGATGTTATTGTGTTGTTGCAGGTTAGTTTTGATTGAGTTGTTCGAAACATGCTGCTTGCAACGACCAACAAGCGCGTTTGTTGCATATGCAAATGATCAGACACCACTACAAGTGTCTTGTGGGTACAGCAACATTATTTCTACTACCAGACTGCAGCTGGAAAGAAACAGTGTTGAATTCGTAATTCAATGAACAATATTGAAAGATATGCGAAAATCCACCGACAAATTGTTGAACTAATATGCTGAAGGTGCGTTTACATTAGACTGATAAAGAAAACGACAAATATAACGATTAATGGAAACAAAATCACTCTACATGTGAGAAAATATAGTTGTTGCTCACATTGTCCCGATTTTCTCGATGACAAATAGTTGCAATATGAACAGCGGAATACATTCAACGACAAAAGTGAAATATCGTCACGATTTTATTGCTATCATTGTCGGCCGAACGATCGGTGTGATCGCACCGTAGGTTCCTACTAATAGAATTCTGGGATTTCCGCAAAGCAAGCTAAAGTCCAAATCAAACATATTTTCTTGTCATTTCTGAACTTTAAAGTAAAGACTTTCTGAGGAAATACGTGCATTCATGATTGCTTTGTTTTCTTACAGCTCAGCGAGAATATTCTACACAAAAATCCCTACAATGAATCTCAACCATATTGTCATGGGTGTCATCGCCAGTTTCCTTGCTGTGATTTCTCCAATTCTCGTCAGTGGATCTGGGAATTGTGATTACGAAAAATCGGAAGCTAAATGTCATAATAAAAATCTAACGTGTGTTCCTGACAGATCGAATAAAATAATCATAACCAAGTTAGACATCTCCAACAACAAGATCGAAGAATTCAACGACACTTCTTTTTCAACTTGGTCAGGAATTAAGAAATTGGTAGCGAAAAATAATAAGATCCGATTTATTTCCGAGAAAGCTTTCATCCCAATTAAGAGTTTAGAAAAATTACTTTTGTCAAATAACAAACTGAAAATAGGAGACGGTTTGAAGATCAATGCACTTCAGGAAATGCCTCAATTGAAATATCTAGATCTCTATCAAAATCCTCTCGGCGAGATTCCGGATTGCTTTTTCGACGGATTGAGTAACATTACACAGCTTTTTCTCAATAGTGCAGAAGGTGGACTTAAACTGAATAACAACTCATTTGAAGGATTGGATTCCCTTACTAAGCTTTCTTTATCAGATAATGGTCTTACAAATCTACCAGTAGGAATGAAACGAATTTTAGAAAAACTGAGCTATCTCATTTTGTTTAATAATGAATGGAGGTGTAACTGCGAATTACAATGGTTTGTTGTTTTCGCGAAAGCCGCAAATACATTGAAGGTATTGGGATTCAAATGCAGATCACCTTCAAATCTACGAAGCAAAAGTCTTGACCAGGTATATTTGAAATGCAATCAAACCTCTCCTCCCACAGAATTCCCACAGTGCATCAGAAGGAAGCAAAAGAAATTGAACAAAGACTGGATTAAAGACTTGAACAAAACCGTGAATAAAGAAGTTAACGAAACGGATAGAAAGATGCTTTCTTCATTTAATTTTAACGATGGAAGCAAAACGGCAGCAAATTTCAAGATAATTGATCTCTTATTCTTCACATTTCAATTCATGATTAGACTTTAACCTGAACAACAATTTAGAAGCAATAACTGACATTCTTTCCTTTTTCTTTTCTGAATATCTTAACTTGCGACATTAATTTCGAAAATATTTTTCTTACAACCAGTTTCAACTTGTCAATAATACAAGCGAGTATTTTATTTGTCATAAAAATTTCATTTAATCAAATGTGTGTTCGATTACAGTAAGGGTGAGAAATGAGTCTAGGAGTGATTGCTGATGGGATCTACTGTATAATTGATGGTTAAGGAAATCAAAGAAAAGACGGTGTAATCTAACTTCTTACTAATCAATTAGGATAATGGCACACCGCATAATTTTTACTCAATACATTATGAATTTGCTCATGACAAAGTAGTACGTTGATACAAAAGACGTTAGGTGTTGCAAAACGAATTTTTAGACGGCTAAAGGAGGCATACTACTCACTCTGGCTTGGCGGAAACTGCATTCTTCGGGGTTGAAACTCTGATATTTCCTTTACTATTTCTTTGCACATTCAAGCTGAATCTTGTTATTAAGTTTTGGCTTCAGCTTTTTTTATCATCATGGCCTCCCGCTATCTTGATAAGGGATAGGGGGCTCACTCTCCAAAGTACATGCGCTCCATAACAGCATGCATATCAATCCACATTTTATTATAGCAGTGAAGATATAAACATATTTTGATTTTACTGTGACCATTCGAATTGGCTTTTTCTTTGACAGGATTAATTCTGGTTGTTTCAATTGTTAGGAAATGGGGATATATTTTTCCAGCAATCCTTCCACTTAAGGAATTTTTTGAACGCGCTTGTTTGCTTTATAAATATTATTTTTGAGTGTTTGACACATAGGCCCTTATATCATTTTGACATTTTTCTACATCAACATGCCTTAGTGTTATCAACAATTGTTTTAGTCCAGTTCATCGGAATCTTTTACTCTTTTTCTCTGTAATATGCAAATATGTGATAGACAACTGCATTACATAATGCAGCTAGAATGATTTTGCAGTATATAATATTACTATGCAGTCGGATAAAGCAGTCGAAGGTTGGAATAGGAAGACAATTCATTTATCAATTTCATTCAAATAATCAATTCAGTATTTGACCTACATTATCGAGATTCAGATGAACTGGATTAAAATGCTTATTGATGATGCTACGGCATGTTGATGAAGAAGCATCACACTTTTATAGGGATTTGGTGAACAATTTGTAAACATTATAATTAGACTCAGTCAATCTTTTATGCACACGTACAGCATGTGAATGAAATTAAATTGCTCGAGTAGGGAGGAAGTTATTGAAGTATAGTGATAAGTTATGCAAATTTCAAATTTCCAACAGTTGCGGAAGTGGTTTCGAATTGCCCCTCCATTTCATTTTTCGCAACTACACCGTTAGCGCGGTATCGTGTATATACTGGGTGTATAGTGTATTATGCTGATAGTACGAATTGTTGACCTCGATCAAATGCGCACAAAAGTCCTGTGATATAATAAGGAAAAAAAGAGTTCCATTTGCAAAATTTTTGCTTTAAATTAGGTCTACAAAAGTTGGAAATCATAACCCCGGTACCTCTAAGAAATTGCCAATTTTTTTGAAAAAATATTGGTGAATTTACATCACTGCCTCATGGGGGGGTCCTCTTTCATATAGTTGTGCTTATGTGCACAAAATCATTGCTTGTCTTTCTCCGTTGCATAATAATTAATTGCATTTCCAATCACCTGGTGATTTACAAGTTCATAGAATTATGTAGTATAACGGATTATTCACTCTAACTTCACAATTTAGCTAAAAGCTTGCTCTGGCTACATAAAAGCAGCTAAGTCAAAAAACCGGTCATTGACTTGGTCACCGAATGATGCTTTTGACCCGCTGTCCCGGTTTCATCGCTGGTATGTAAACTTGAAAACTATCATGTTCTAGCTTTTTGCCTTGGCAAAGATTTCAGCAAGCGATTTCCTTAAACTGGTCGACAAAATTGCAGAAAAAATGCAATAAGAACATAAAACTGAGGTCCTTATTGCAATTTATACACGTTATTTAAAAAATTGCAATTTAGATACGTACATTTATTGCAATAATGCAAAATGACGATGTATGTTAATTGCAACTTTAAAAAAGTGATAATAAATTTCCGTAAAATGATATCAAAACACCGCTATCAGGTCTAGAAAATAGTGGAAAATGTTTATCCAAAGTTTCAGAGCAAATAGTCACGTTAAACCAATTAAAAATAAAATATCAACTTTTTATATGAAAATTGCAATTAATTCATGTATAGGAATTTGTACTAGGAATATAACAGAAGTATAGCTTCCTACAAAGTAATGGGCGAAATTGGTAATGAAATTCGTTGAATGTTAAATCATGAAAATCATGAAGTTGTTAGTTCAAAAGTAAAGGCTCATTTCACAATTTCTTGTCTGAATGTTCAAAGTCGTCGTGAAAAAACAATACATTCCATTTATTGAAGCGAAATTGCAAATTATCAGTAAAATCAAGTTCAATCAATATGTTATACACCATATTTTCCTCATTTATGCGATTGATCTTCTATGTATGATAGTATAAGTAAATTTCATAAATAATCAAACAAATAAATCGTTGGAAAACTGGTCACATGTTGCATTAGTCGACTTTCTGTAAACTACACACACGATAGGCTGATGATTTATTGATTTAATGGATATATTTTGCATATTTATACGTAAAACATTAAGAAAGACAGGCAGAGCATTCACAGCGCCTTCAACAAGTACAAGGAAAAGTAAAAATGACATCAGATCGAACGACTTACGAGATTGAATATAATCGAGCAGCCAATTAGATGCTTAATGTCTCTGCTAAATTATTGCCGTACTTATTTGGATATAAGTACTATATTTTGAAGAAATAAGCAGTAAATTAGCAAAAACCAGTTCGCAAAATCATTACTGTCTGTTTGTTGACAGCGTTTCTATGTTACTAGAGACATTTAAAATTTCACGTTTTTAAACAAATCGTCAAAGAATTACATATACGGTTCCAATAAATTTGCAAATTTCTAAGCAGATTTTATTTTAAAACATGAATCTTGAAAAATAAAATGGAATAAAGACAATATCACATCTATGTATATTCATTGACTTATTATTTAATTTATAACGTAGGGTTATACTTCGTATATATTAATCGCTTTTCTCCAAATATGAAACCGTACAAAAATTAATAAGTGTGCATAATGCATAATAAATTTCAACTCGCCGTGAAGTGAAATTGTCTGTAAATTATGAAGGTGTGTACGAATTAAATATCAGGGCAACAAATTAATTTAAAACATTGATCCTTTCAGTTAGCATAACACATGGTAAAACTATGCGTTTGCGTGTTGCAAGTGAGAATAGTAATTTCTAATAGTATGACGTATGATAGTGATCTAACATTTTTATCATAATCTAAATCTTTTTTGTTTCTTTATTACAGAGTTACATTTTGGTTATCCATTAAGGATTACACACGATTACATGTTTTAAGTATATGAAATGTTGATCAAATTCCAAAACTTTGAAGTCTTTTATATACATTCATTGATATAAGCTGTTAAACTTTATTTATATTTTCATTATTGTGCTACGAGCAAGCCATACTCTGGTTTCATCATATTAAATTCATGATTAAATTTAACCTTTTTACTTAATGTTTGTTTATCTTATATACACTTCAAACCTTCTGACATTTTCAAGAAAGCGTAGCCAACTGCGGGTGTAGATAAAATCCGAACAACAGATCAATTCCGAACAACGAAAATCTAATCGAAACTGGTAAAATATTGCGCCGAACATTCTAGATTTGATTAGAAAATGGTTAATTTTATCTGTCAGTCACCTTTAATCCGCAAAAAGTCATAAAATTATATTCCGAACAAATTCGAAGAAGTCCGAACAACCAAAGGGTAAAAGGAAAATTTTTAGTAGTTCGGAGGGGAATCATAGCACGAAAGCAATGAAGGTCAATCATAATTGCGTAGAACAAAGAACGTCCTGTGCTTGAAACCGCATACTCATTGTTCCGCTTTTGTTCGGTGGTATTATAGATGTTCGGGTTTGATCGGAATGTAATTTTATGAGTTTCTTGCGGATTAAAGTTGACTGACAGATGGAATTAACCACTTTCTAATGAAATCTGGAATGTTCGGCGCAATATTTTACCACCTTCGAGTAGATTTTCGTTGTTCGGAATTCATTTGTTGTTCGGATTTTATCTACACCCGCCAACTGCTTGTTGACACAGCTGCTAGTGCTTTTCTCGTCCATTAATTATTATTGGCTTTAGGGATGATAATTTATTTGATAAATTACAGTATCAATCTTAGATTTATTGTTTCATGTTGTCTCTATTGAAGTAGTCACACGTATTATTATGCTTTTATTGTTGGTAGTTGCTATTCGTCCAACTTAGTTGGATGAATAAGCGTCATTTTTGGCTATTCATCCAACTAAATTTTTTTCAAGAGTGTCAATGTTACGTACATAATTTTTTTTATTTAACTTATAGAACTAGGTTAAAGTAATTTACAGTAAAAATAGCTTGAACAAAATCTTGGTTTTGGGTTATTTATCCTAAGATAATTTAAATTCCCATGACTAACGAATGCATTCAAGGCCGATAAATCAACAATGTTACAAAAGAAAATAACATGCCATCGACGGCTCTTGAATTTTACGCTGTATGTACCGACACGTTCGTCAGCAGCATCCACTCCACCTTTAGTGGTGTTATAATATGTGACAACATCAGGTTTGTGCTTTGGTCCACTTTCAACCATAGATTTGCGATGTACGGCAGATAATAAATTGACAACTCTGTTCCGCTTTGTAACATAAGAAACTAGGAGCACTTGATTCTCACCACTGTTGGTTGTTGCTTGCTTGCTGTGGCCTGTCCCACAATACAACAAGCAACAAGAAACTAGTAAAATTCGTTGACTTGTTGAAAATTAGGGTTTCACAATTAATACGTAGCAAACAACAAGCAACAAGAAAAAATCGTCTTGTTACAAGTCTTTGTGTTCCACAATCACTGTGACAACAAGTTGGCGAATCGATGACACCATCGGTTACCACTCTACCTAATATACCTACTCTATAGTTGAATGAGCTTTTTTAAAATCAATTTACATCTGTGTTTTATTCTGAAGTAACCGGGAGATGCAACAAATCGTCAAACTGATTTTATCAAACTTGTCGGCTTACATATCTGTTCAAATTTTCATACAAATTTGACAGGAAATAGCCTTATCAGATATTAAAGAACTTTGAAATTTCTAGCTTCTCAATGCAACAAATAGTCAAAGGAGTTCATGTCTCAAGTTCACTGTCCACTACGAAAATCTTCACCATTGCTTGCAGCTCATGCGATTTCAGCTGTGTTTTAGCAATCCCATGGCTACGAAAGTCAAGATTTGAGGACGGAATGGTGCTGCGCGCCGCTTCGAATCATATTTCTTGTGCATTGGCATGTTAAATGTCGGACGCTCAAATTCACTTTTTGGGAATGAAAGTTGTCCATCAAAAACAAATCAAAAAGGTAGTGACAATTTAGATACATAATGACCCAATGATTATTAAAAGACGAACGGGAAAAAACTGTTGAGCTATTCTCATGGAAACCACATTTTTGATTTTTTTGAGATCTCAACTTTCATATATGGGAAGTAATCCATTCTCATATTCTGGGCATCAAATCGAAATTTTTCATCGAAGTGAATAGGAAATTTAGATACATGATCATTCAAATCCACTAAAAATACAAAAACTGAGTCGTTCATCTAACAATTGCCATGGAACCGTCGGGCATATATTTGAATATTACAACTTTCATATATGGATGGAAATGTATCCGCATACTCTCAGCATAAATTGATATCTATTGCTTATTCACTTCATCTTACACTGTACATCGCTCGATGACAATCCCATACAAAGGATGCATACCAAGATATTTTTTCGGTATATTTTTGTATCTATTTGTATGCTTTTCATATGAATAAAGGCCTTTTGTCAATAAAGATCGCTTTAAGGTTGCATGGCACTTACTACTGTTTTGTAAGTAGCAAATTAATGACATTTAAGAGTCAAACTTACAATACTGAATTCGATTTTAATACACGTAAGTCTAGGGCATTTCATAATCAATAGCTATTCAACAATCAACGTTTGTGGATTATGCCATTTTGAAATCAGGCATATTATCTATCCGAAATAAAAACACATTATAATTCATGAAAGTAAATATAGTCATGTTTGAGGTATATAAGTCAACATGGCAGCTCGAAAGATACCGTTTTATTGAAATGATGTTTATCAACTTGGTTCATGGAGTTGAGCTCATTATGAGTCGTATGAATCTTATTAGACAAGTGGCAACGATGAGACGGCATTAATTTCAAAGTAAATCGAGTCTAGAACTAATACTCTAAATACCACGCTAATATCTCGACCAAAGTCGAGATAGGCAAGTCAAGCGGTCCGGACATGGTGTCCTCCAAAATTTATCGCACACTGGCCGACGTTCTGGCAAAACCCCTTGCTTCTATTTTCACCAACTCCATCAGTAAAAGGATTTTCCCAGATGTCTGGAAGGCCGCATCTCTTGTTCCGATTCCGAAAACCAATCCCCCGATCTCCAAAACCTGAGGATGATTTGCCTACTTAGTATTCCATCCAAAATTTTCGAGAAGATTATGTTTTCAAGCTTCAGAAGCAAATTCGAAAGTGAGTATGGGCCTTTTGAACATGGCTTTCGCAAGAAGAGTTCTTCCACTACAGCATTAGTTGATCTTATGGACCATCTCACTGCTATTTACGACAATGCGTGCTACTTTGGCGTTGGCTTGATTAGCTACGACCTATCGAAGGCATTTGATATGGTTGACTATGACATTGTGCTGAAGCGCCTACACGAGAAAAATTTCCCGACTGGCTTTGTTCTGTGGCTGAAAAATTACTTTTCTGCAAGAACGGCGTGAATAAAGGTCCATGGAAGTCACTCGAACCAAATCGAAGTGAGAAGAGGGGTGCCCCAAGGGTCCGTCCTCGGTCCACCAATTTTCTGTGTATTTATCAGCGATCTTCTGGCGTCTGATAGTCAAGCTGCTACTATCAAGTATGCTGATAACATAAATATTGTGATTCCTTTCCCCCACGAAAATGCCACAGAAATTCACGAACTCATAGATTCTGAGACGAATCATATCAGACAGTGGTGCGATACTAATAAGCTTCTCTTAAACAGCAATAAATCATGTGCGATGATCATCTCTAGACGTGATTGCATTCTACCACAAACTATTTTTGTGAAGCAAGTGTCAGAATGCAAGGTTCTTGGTGTCTATCTAGATGATAAGCTGACCTGGAACTCTCACGTGAAATACTTGTGTTCTAAGGCTAACCAGCGATTTCATATTCTTAGACGACTGAAAACATTTTTATCGAAGGATGAACTTCATGATGTGTACATCCATCTCATTCGTTCAGTCCTAGAATACACGTGTCCCGTTTTTATCGGCATTAATAAGTCCTTGCCACTCAAGCTACAGAGAGTGGATAATCGCGCCCATCGATTGATCTACAACATATTTTATGGCAATGACAACACTCGCGGCTGCTCATGTGGTAGAGATTCTCTTTTTATCCGAAGGCACCAGATCAGCTCAAGGTTTTTCCACAGAATAAAGCGTCTTCAAGGTCACAATCTTCACAACCGAGTTCCAAGGCTGTCGAGATTTGGAAATAGATTCCTTTTGAGTATTTCCCGAATTGACCGGAGATCCAAGTCCTTCTTCCCTTACATGGCTCGATATGCCAATCGAATGGGTGATGCGAACTGACTTTGTCCGCGATCTACGTAAGCTGTGATGATATGCATGTATGCTAGTCGACTTTTATCTTTCAATGCTTTGATATTTACTTCAGTGATCATTTTCACTACCGTCTACTTCCCATGACTATACATTGCCTCTTCATTGCAAATTGTGTGTGGCATGTACATGATTGTAAAAATGATTTCCATTTTCCAAGAATATACACAATTATTATTATTATTACTTTCCTTTACTCTACTTGCTCTTGACACGATCATGGAGGGTGTGCTTCGCTGGTCTTGGTGATCTTCATGCCGCGTTAGCAGTTCGAGCAAGTCGTAATATCATTTTCGACCTCGTGAAACCCGGAGGCATTGAATTATTAGATCGATCATCCGAGGTCGACTGGAAGAGGTTGCTATTCCATAAATGATCTTGTGAGCACGCTTGTCCACTTATTCCAATTTACAAGAAAGACTTTTATCGAGACCAACAAATACTGGGCAAACATAATCTAGAGTGGAACGGAATAAAGCTGTGTATGAAGATCATCACTGTTTAAATTTCTCAACTCAAATACTTCGTTATTGCAACACTAAGGATTGTAATAGCTTCAACGGCCTCGATTGGACAATTTCCTTCACAATAGAAATTAACATCATTATTAAAAGTATGAAAAATATGTTCAAACTATGCATGTGATGTCTATTCGATAATTTTGTGCAGCAATAAGTAAAACTTACTAAAATTTCTATCTGCATGATTTGGAATTCCCCCGAATAGAATATGAGAGAGAGAGAGATGATGTTTACTGAATCACAAATTGGAAATCGGAAAATACATATCAAATTGTTACTTTACACGGGAAAGACACTGAATATTATTAGGTCACAATAAATAAACGACAAAATAAAATAAAATACAATCAATCACAAAAGGTAGAAGTCATGAGGATACTTATGGCCCGGAAAAAGGAGCTCCTGCGAACTGATGTCCTGCAAAAAGGTACAGATAACCTGTGATATTCTCCTCATGACATAATGATAAAGCAATGGTAATCATCCATAGACTACCAGACTTACCCCTTAACTAGTGCGGTGAAAAAACATAACGTAACTAGTGCAGTGAGGTACTTTTTTTCCTCTTCATTTTTCATTCAATTTATGCCGTATTTTTTAACCGTATTGCTTACGAATTATAAAAAGATTAATGAAACCCGTTTTAATGAATTAAAACTAAGATCAATTTTCAATCCAATGTATATGTGAGCTATTTTGTCAAATAACTCGTAAATCAGTTCAATCATGATTACAACGATCACAAATGATGTTTTGGTGATCTTTGCAAGTAAACGTTCCACAGCGATCACATACGATCTTGCATTTTCTGTCCCGATTTCGAGGACACATGCCACAGCGTCCAGAGCCTGTCACTCGATGGTCTTGCGCAGACGTTTGGGGTGCTTCGATTCCTGTTACCCGCTGGATGAGAAAATGCAACGAGATATTTTGATGTTTGCCTTTGAGTCAGATGCGGGAGAGCCAGCTGCTTTCCTAACTCCATCAAAAATTTCCTTCGACAGCTTGTGGAAGCGTTGTTGAACCGATGTAACACGTATGCATTTATACCAGCTCTGTTCAACATGGCACAGAATATCACCATAGGCCATCGTCTGGTACGTCTTGCAACACTGTATGTCGCAACCATTTGATCGCGTGTGTCCACTCCTCCTTTTGTGCTGTTATAGAATTCGATAATTTCCTGTTTCTTTTTGTTTTCCGCATGTGTAGTTGCGTCATGATGCATTGATGATACAGCAGTTACGATTCGGTTTTGTTTCGTTTTATATGATAAGATTGTTACGTCTTTCGTAAATCCGAACAAAGTTGAATGGACCTCACGTTGCTTTGCTGTGGTGAACGATGCGGGCACTTCTCTCCTGTTTTTGCGTATGGTTCCGACTAATGTCAAACGATGACTCTGTTTCAAAGACAGAGCCAGTGGTACGCTCGTATACCAGTTGTCAGCCGTAACATTCCGCCCAGATCCTGATACAGGCTGTATTAGTCGAGTTACAACAGCCGTTGGAGAATTGTCAATTGGATTTTGGCCACCTTGCGATATAAGGTAAATTTCCATGTTACAGAGATAAAACGTTGTCGAATACACCATGCAATAACCTTTCAGTCCATAGGAAATCGGTTTAGCTGATCCAAAGTAAACTCTGAATGAGTATCGTCCACGGAACGGAAGAACAGATTCATCAATCGTTAGTACCTCAGATTGTGAGTAACTTGACTGACAATTTGCGACAAATTTATCGAATAAAATTCGAATTGCTGCCATTTTATCATTTTCTCGTCTTTGTGCTCGATCTGCACGATTGTCGAATCTCACAACACGGCAAAGGAATAGAAATCGTTGCGACGAGAAGATTGCACGCACAAGGTCACAATCGGTTCAATCTTGTGACCAAATGTTGTCAAAAGATAGATGATTCGAGCGGCAAACACCAGTTATGTACAAACAGCCAATATATGCCAAAATTTCCTGCTTAGTAGTAAGGCGGCTGTGACTGGGATCTGTAAATTGCGTTTTCACAGATGTTATGTATTCGCTTGTGTGTTCAACAATGATATCAATCATAGAATCATCAAATAAACAGGAAAATGAATCTAGGATATTCATTCTTGGGCTACGGGCTGCACCTGTTGGACCAGTGGAGTTCGAAACAATGTTGTGAATCCGTGTTCGGCTGACAGGCGGAGGGGTTTTCTTCCAAGTAAATTGCGGTCCTCCTTTCCCTATATATGTCGAATCTTCATCAATTCCATCATCCTCTGTTTCCGCATCCGTAAATTGTTCAGATTCAGAGTAATGGTCATCTTGATTCTCTCTGTGATCAACTTCCTCTGAGTCAGAATGGTCAACAGGTTCCGGCTCCTCTGGCTCTCTCTCACTCTAATCATTGATGCGCAATAGCACTTGCTCTGCTGTAAGCTTCCGACGACCGCCAGACATTCTCACCAAAGCATCCGATTATGAACAATGAAATAGCTTGCCTTTTGTGCTTCACAGGTCGCCTCGACCGATCCAAACGAGAGGAAGAAAGAAAGACAGTCATTGGTCACTGCATCAAAATCAAGCTCGAAGCACTTCATTGTTGTTTTCATATCGCGAGCGCGCGTGCGCACATACATACACACAGAAGCGCTTTGCAGGCATATGGTCACAAGAAGTCGTTGGATTGATGCAGGGGAAACACACTGCACACTGCCACACTGCCAAGCGAGTCGATCAAGACGTTGTGTGATGGATGAGATAAAGGTCAGCAGACGGCAAGCGATGTATCCACTAGGTACAGGGCGAACGAGGGATTGATAAGCAGTTGCAACGATGAGTGATGACTAAGCAACTATTATGTTTGATCATGACTTGAGAAAGGGAAAATGCGAGAAAGCACTTAATGTAAATGAATAAAGTAAATCCATGGTAAAATATCTGCAGAATAGCAAGAAGCTGAGGTTCGTAATTAATAATACAAGGTGGGTCCTGAGGTTGAGGCGGAGAAACTAACACGATGGCGGTTAAGTATAGTTAGCAGAAGCAACAAAGCTGAAAGCAAGCCGCAAACAGGAGCTGCGCGGCAAGACGACCGCACAACAGCCTGCCTAAGTGGCGAATGACCACAGCAATAGCTCAATCTAATCCATCTCTTTTGTTACAATTAAACTTAGGTTAGTGTGCTTCTTCTTTGTGTGCGAATCATTTATCAGGATTTCAAAAGAGATCGCCGACTTCCGATAACAGAGCTGAAAACAAAACTCTCAGGCGAAAAGCTCATGTTGAATAACATACAAGCATTTTCGCCTCAAATTCAGTGCCCTTGTTATCAAAGCACATTTTACTGTAATTCTTCCTCCATAATGTATGGTTATTTTACAAGTGTTTCATTTGCAATAAAATATTTGTGCTTCTGAAGAAGTGCTACTCACTACTTATCACCACAGCTCCGGCTTCGAACCCTGGCAACTAGCAAGTAGATCCTATTTTTATCAGTCTTAGTTTGGTTTGATAGTCAGAATGAATAGAAAATGTTAAAACGATGTCAAAGCTTTGTGAATCAATGAACCAGAAATCATGACGTAAATATAAAAAGCAATCTCGAATTTGAATTTCTCTTGTTCGAATTCGAATTTATCTTGTTCACAATTGAATCTGTCTTGTTCGGAATTTTATCTCATTAGTATTTTTTAGAGTGACAAGGTGTAGAAGTCGAGACCTTGAAGTGTCAGTGGATTTCTACGATTTTCTTGCTCGCCTAGATTCATAAAATAGCTTAATTTCTAAATCTACTAGCAATAAATGTCAAATAACCAATGTGATTCTAAGAAAAGTGAGATAATAGCATTGCCCTACAACCCTTTTCATATCATGGCAGTTTAGCGTCACACACCTGGACAGAAATCTAAAATAGCAGGCATACGAGATGAGGCTGACATTGTATTTCATATTGGTGCATTTATGAATGGATCTGTTCATTAATTTTTGTGATAATGTGCAACTCCATCTGGAAAATTGTGCCGACTTACATCAACTATGAAGTATAATTCCTATAGCTCCTTTTTCAGTCTGACTTAGGTTTAGTCCGCCCTTTGCACACTGGTGAATGAATTATCTGAGGAAACTAATTCGTGTACCGTAAAATGGGTGAATTGGGACGAACTTTTCAATTATTTCACTTTTTCATATGTTAAACAATTTAAGTTCGTCCATTCTATAGTACTTATATGTATTTCAGAGTTTCATCTAAGGATTGACGTACAATTTGTATAAATTAATGCATGATAACTATCTCAAATATACCATCAAAAATTGTCCCGACTCACCCCTCTTGAGGGTGAATTGGGACATGCCACATAAAAACTAAGCTTATAAGTAAGAGTAACCCAAGCAATGTTTTCTTTAATTACAAACCGTTTTCATATTTTGTTCTTTTCTATTACAAAAACCAAAGCAAAAGTAATTTTATCTAAATTCTTGTTGTGGTTACGAGTTGGTGTGCTTGTTTTCTGCTGTTGATTTCTGTTGATCTTCTTTGTTATTACTCTTAAATGAATATCAGTGGTATCGACTCCAACTCTCAACCAGTAATGGTAACCGACTAATATGGATTTCTATGGCATGTGACCTTTCGATGAACATGACTTTATTTTCCTGATGTCATCCATTGTGCATGTGCTATTTGTCTGACTATAATTCAGGTGCCATATAAATGCATTGTGACCGACGAATAAAGTACGTTTTCGTCCTGCAGCAAGTTGTTTTGACTTCACAAGCTACCACGGCCGTTGAATATGAACCCTTTGAAGTTGATTGACGTCGTGAAGAAGTTCCGAGGGGAACCTGATGAAAATGTGGATCAGTGGACGAAGCAATACGAGACTGCAGTATCCCTAATAGTTGATCCCAAAAACGCATGTGCTGAGATGACAAGAATGATGCCCTTGTTTCTGGATGGGCCGGCTTTCAGCACTTGGGATCAGCTAAGCTCAACTGACAAGGCAGATTTTGATCAGGTAATAAAAGCCTTGAAGCGTGTCTTTGGATTGAGCAAGGCGAGTGCTTGGCAGAAATTGAAGTCACTACATTTGTTTCCTGGTGAACAAATTGATACGGTTGCCGACGAGGCGAAGTCCCTTTTACGAGTTATCACCGGAAAGGCTCCTGAGGAAGAGCTTATTTCTCTGGCTGTTCTCGATTCACTACCAATTGAGATCAAGGAGAAGGTTTACATCCAGCATGGTGAAATGATGAAACTTGATGATCTCTCCTGTGCAAAGGCGTTGTTGGCGACCAGTAATACCTTACCTGCAAGTGTGGCTTTGGTTACAAAGGGAACGCCAAGTCAACAGAAATATCACAATTCAAGATGGAGGGGCACTCGATGTCAAGGCTGCAGACGATTTGGCCATGACAAATCTGAATGTGCAATTGTTTGCTTCAACTGCAATGAGAAGGGCATCTTCAACGCTTCTGCCCGCATCGTGGATCAACTCAAAGGGAACCGGAACCTGGAATCGTAGCGGCTGGTGTAGAACTCAAACGGGCGCTAAACGTTGATGGACAAAGGATGAATGCTTTGATAGACTGTGGAGCTGTGCACACATTCATTGGTAAGAAATTGGTTGGGAGTCGGAGTCGCTATAGGTCAAATTCTCAATTCCAGGTCATAGGTCGTAGGATTATTAGTACTTATATTTCAGTGATATTAAACGATGTTATGACTATGAATGGGGAACAATTAGGTCCTATTGAGGCACGAGTAATTGAGTGAGTTGCCAATAGGCATAGATTTGATTTTGGGTATGAATGTTTTTGCAAGGACTGGTTTAGAGATTATAGCGGCTGAGGGATTACCTGTAAGGTTCCCACAGTGTACTCCTTCGACGGTAGCATCGGTATCGTCTGTCGCTAAACCTATTAATTTACAGGACACAGATTTTGTAGCGAGGTTTCGTGAGAATAAGTGGACGGTTAAGTGGCAGTGGAAGGGTACGATGTCAGAAAACAGTAGGATACCGCGTAATATCGTTAATGATTGTGATGAGATAGCATGCAATAACGAAATAGAGGAATGGATTAGGCAGGGAATCTTGATTGAGTATAAACGAGATAAACATGGTGATATCAAAAGGTACTTACCAGTAATCGCAGTTCGCCAGCAAAAAGGTGACGTTCTGAAAGTTCGTCCAGTTCTCGACTATAGAGAGTTAAATACGCTTGTAGAGTCGCATCCGGCTGGAGTTGCACCCACTTGTGCTGACACGCTCAGACAATGGAGTCAACTAGGGTCTAACTGTTCAATAGTCGACCTTAAACGAGCATCCCGCTAGATCGCCCACCCGCGTAACGAATTCGTAACGAAGCTGGGTAGCGGGAAAACTTCGTGAAGCATGGAATGACTTGAGACGCATTCTGTGCTCACTAGGGCTACTTCCTTTGAAAGCAGGTTGACACTGAAGTGGTTTTAGACCATTTTAAAACAAAAAAAATTGGTCGGGCAGAGGTCGGAATTATAATGGGATAACGGTGGTCGCCGGAAGATATATGTATTGAGTTCGGGCACCCGGCTATTGCTGTACACACGAAGCATTCCCGTCCACATAAAATTTTCTGTTATTATTTGAATACCAACTGAAAATTTTGAGAAAATATGCATTTCTCTCTACAATTTGTACATTTTCAGGAATATGCTGCAAGCGGTAATTTGATTAGCCGTGGCTTGTACCCATTGTCGTTACTAAATGATTGAAATGCTGCAATTAAATCAAGAATTACTATTACAAAATTTCCGCTGTTTTTCAGTCCTTTTACATCATGTCACAGATAAATGGCATCTCACATTGTGGTCTCATCACAGTGGTGCGACAGACGCTTTGTAGAGCTGCAAAAGGATGCGGTTCATATGAATGTTTGGTGTTAATTCTTCGCATAATTTGTAGCCGAACCTAAAATTTTCCGCAATTCTGAATCATTGCCAATTTAGGCAATATAACCGCTGACCGAAGCACTTCTTGGCTAGGACACTCAATCTTATCAAGGAGTTGCATTGGCTTGAACTGGAATTGCATAATCATCTATGGGAACATCAACCTTCCACATTGTGGAAATCAATGCCTTCAACTACAAATGATTTTTGTCGTGCTTGAGTAATCGAAATCCGAGATATTGTGCCGTTATAATTTATTCTTTAGTGCCGGCTAATGTTTTCTCGATCAATTCCAAGCTCTAAAGTCGTGTGAAAATTGTCAAAATAGATTTCTTTCGTGTAATACAATTAAATCAGCTGTGACAGTTCGAATTCAATTACTTTGGTCATTAAAAGAAAAGCAGATAAATAATATAATTGATAAAAGTGGCAATTTTTGTCAAAAGATTGATGTTTTTTGATACAACGCAAAACATCTAAATAATTGAAAACTTCGTAGATCTGTTTTGCTCTCATTCTTATAAAATTATTCAAAATTGTAGCATAGTTTGTTACACAGCTTTTCTCTGCGGCATCTGCTCAAGTACACTTGTTCGTTTCCTGGAATCTTCTAATTCTTTAGCCGCCGAGGTTGAATTCCCGTGGCGAGGTAGAATTTGATCATGAATATTGATGAACCTCTTCTCAATAGTCTTGCTCACAGAAAAGGTACTTACTCTATAGTCTTGCTTTTCTCTCTAACCCTCAGTTCAACAAAGTAATACCCAAAGATATAATGTTCTAGTGATGTAGGTGAATATACTTGCATCGTTGCATCTCAACACTGCTGAAGCATTGCCTAAATGCTAATTCATTCATGAGTGGGCTATCGAGGAAAAGCCTACATGATAAAACCAGAATAAAACTCTATCTGGTTATTTAAAATAATTTTGTTTAAACATATTCGGTTCCTCGGAGATACGAATTTAGGCAGACCACCGTTTTGTCGAGAGCAAGCATGCAGACCTGGAATCAAGTATTATTCGACTGAGATTTATTGCTGTATTTTCATCAATTGTCCGCTGTCACTTACTCCTTGGCGAATGTGAATGAATGCAAGTCATAAGTGGAAAGCAGATTTTTTCAATTCGGTGAGATTGATTCCTATATTGTCATCCACTATCTGCTGTCACTTACTCCTTGATAAATGTGTGACAGCATCAGTAAGTTACCTGCATGTCAAGTGTACAAAGTAGCACTCAGTATGGTTTGTGCTTGAGGTAGGCTATAGCATCTAATCAAGTGAGCTTTGTCTGTGCAAATTGTTGATAGCCGGTTCTAGATGAATAAGTGTTCTCCATTTCGTTCTAAACTTCCCACTTATTGCATGGAACTAGTTAGTGAGACAAATAGGAACCGCCTGAAAATGATTGTCTTCCAAAAGAGTATTTTCATCAGGAGAATGAGTGTTTCTCCTATTCTTATTTTTCCTAGTTCATCAGTCTAGTCCAAACGCGCTCTACAATTTTATTTTAATAGTCATTGTGGGATCCTTCAGTGGTGATACTTACATATTTTCACACAAGGTGAATATTCATAATTGCTGAGTTTTCATGCTCTTCTCTCAAGCAGCTGCTTGAGTGGGTAATATAGGCCTTACTAGCTGTAGCTCTGCATAAATCTTGACTATTTGATTGTGATCACGCTTTGAACTGTCACGACATTCAGAATAGTTGCAAGTGTGATTGAGTAGGCCAACAGTATTAGTAGTCATCTTTGTAATATCTTTGTAAATAAAAAATTGTAGGTGGACACATAAGTAACTTGCGGTTCCCACGCCTAATGCAAATTAGCATAGAATCTGCAACTATTAAGGCCTATCTTTTATTTAGCCTAATCCAAGTCTATAGGTTTATCACTCGTTACTCATCTGGCATGTACATGATTGCAATTTTTTTTTATAAAATAATAGCGTGCAACCGAGATAGTAAAAAGGATGGAACTTAAAAGCCGGTTATCGAGAATTTTTCGGGATCTGACCGGTGTGGTAATTCCAACCAAAAAAAATTACATGGAAATAGACAGTTACCCACAGTGAGGTTATCCGCACGCAACGTTGCGTGGAAATAAGTTGTAGACGCGTTTGTTCCGACGCCAAATTGGTTGGAAAGACCTTAACTAAATACTGATAATTAAGATATATGGTCAATTATGCATATTTTCATGTTTTTGTGATTACCTATTCATTGATAATGGGACTTCAGACTTTTCTATTAAATTTATCTACAGTGAAGTATAAATTGAGTGCTTTGTTAAAGAAAACGATCGTTATTCCAACGTAGCGTGCAAATTCCCTCACTATTGGTAATTGGCTATTCATACTTCATTTAGCGTCGGAGAACACCTGGACGAATCCAATTGTAAAAGTTCATCATAAAGCCATCTGTTTCTTCGAAATATCTGAAAATGAAAAGTCGCTGACATAAGTCATCCGTGTAAGGGTGTTTCCTTAATTTCATAGCAAATTTGGAAGTCCATCGCTGCAAGATTCGACAGGTTGACTTTTTTTGACGAAAATCTCGCACGTTTTGAATTTTAGGATCATGGCTCACACAAAAATTTGAATGATAAATAAGAACTGACTGGACAGTGATATTTTTCGTTTGACTTGCAATTTATCGTTGCATGCAATTTCAGTAAATTCAGTATAATAGATCACAATTATCATAGATGACAAAATACTTTGTTCTGGTTGCTTAGTGTTTAAAATGTGTTTTCTGTCAATGGCCATCTTTTGCAGCACATTAATAATCTAGTAGCTTAACTTTCTCAGAGTCTAGCGATGTAGGTTTAGTTGGCTAAGAAATTCATAAATTGAAAGAATGATGTAGGCCTGCGTAGGTTCTGTGTTATTGGATTACATTTTCAATTTAGGGATTCCTAGATACTTAAAGGATGCCATCAAATCAGATCATTTAGTAATATTAGGATTATTTCGCAGTCGCCTTTTATTAATTCTTTGGGCCACCGCTAGCTGAGCTCGAAGATTCTGGCCTATCTTCTAGTAAATATTCTATACCTAGGTTCAGGATTCACCAAAAACTGATTGAAATATTTGGACGACAGCAATCAATTAGCTGGAATCATCGTATGTCAGCAATCAACTAATTGGATTTTTTTAATCACAATTTGATTAGATTAATTCTTGATTTTAATTTTCGACTTAGATAAAAACATGTGCTACACCTATTTAGGCTTCATAAATTGGCAGATTGTGCAAGTCGTAAACTTGCATACTGCCAATTTGGGCGGTGACTTTCTGCATGAAATATATGTTGCTACATTCTTAGTCGGAGTGACTATTCAAACTAGAGAACAAGAAGTCGCGTGCCTAGATTGACATAAATTTAAGATTTAATGACATAATATAAGATAGGTAGACTAATAATCTTAATCACTGAATGTGTTATGCTTTTCCTATGGTGGTGAGTGTAGGCGGTTTTGCAAGTTAACATTCAACTAAATAACTTCATTACAGATCAATCAATTGATAGCAATTATTGACAGACTGCAATCAATCAATTGCAATTTTTCTGTAACAACAATTAATTAATTGGAATCTTTGGGTTACAGCGATCATTGTGACCAATAAATTGCAATGCAATTATTTTTTGGTTTCCAGGCTGTACTTCAATTTTTTATGATTAGATAGGACACTGACGCCAAAACCGAACAGATTCATAGCATAGTTGTAATTGATAGTTGCACTTCTATCTTAAACATGAAGGTGTTCAGATTATCTTTGAAGTATATATTTGTGAATTTATTTGAATCAATTGATAAAATGCTTGTAATACAGTGCACGGTTATGAAGCCCATAATCATGTGGCTACATTGCGATGCAAGATAGCGCCACAATGTCGCAATCGATATCACATGTCGCAAGACGAAGGATAATTGAGATGGAGTTCATACGGTACTGGAACACAACCTGGGGTTGGAAAAAAATTATTAGCAATTTAATTGGTCTCATTTTTTTTGCTGAGAATCAATTGACTCAATTGGATCACATGAGCAATCAATTAGTTGACAATAATGCAATAATTTTTTATCATTGCCAGATCTAGGTTGATCTTTCCGCTGTTGACGGACACTTGATTGATTAACATTTAGAACGTTAGTTCCACAGCACACAGGTCTACGAAAGTGCATTAAAACACTATAGAATAGAATTTGCAATCACAAGTATGTATTTTCTGCACCACTATGCTCGTTCAACTAATTTGCATGATAAAACATGAAAATGTTCTCATAGCAATATCAAGCAATGACTGATAATTAACATTTATTATATTTTTATAATAATATATAAGCGCAATATTTTTTGGTTCAAACACTGTCACTCTGACCATCGTGACCTTAATTTGACTTTTATCTAAGAGAAAATACGAAGTATTTATATTTACTAGTTAGAGACTTTTAAATTAAAGTTTAAATGAATTGTGTAGATTATTAACAGCAAGTGTCGCATTAGGCTAACATCAAACATTTCTTCGTTTCAAAAACGAGTATATCTACAGAATATCACATCATCGACTGTGTAGAGCTATTAATTATACATTATAACTTGCAGTAATCGTTCAATAAATCGCTTTTTTGCTTGTGAATAATTGCAATTAATTGGCAGCTGATCCAATCAATTAATTGAATTGAAGATGGTTTATCAATCAACTAATTGCAATTAATTTCAATAAATTAATTTTCTTTTCCTTGCAGTGGACTACTTTTTGCATTGTTTATTAAGATATCATATTAAGATAATTTCAAAAAACAGGATAGGTGTCGCAGCTGCAGACTGATGATCAGTTAAACTGTTAACCAAACATGTACCGTACCACTATGCTCGTTCAACTAATTTGCATGATAAAACATGAAAATGTTCTCATAGCAATATCAAGCAATGACTGATAATTAACATTTATTATATTTTTATAATAATATATAAGCGCAATATTTTTTGGTTCAAACACTGTCACTCTGACCATCGTGACCTTAATTTGACTTTTATCTAAGAGAAAATACGAAGTATTTATATTTACTAGTTAGAGACTTTTAAATTAAAGTTTAAATGAATTGTGTAGATTATTAACAGCAAGTGTCGCATTAGGCTAACATCAAACATTTCTTCGTTTCAAAAACGAGTATATCTACAGAATATCACATCATCGACTGTGTAGAGCTATTAATTATACATTATAACTTGCAGTAATCGTTCAATAAATCGCTTTTTTGCTTGTGAATAATTGCAATTAATTGGCAGCTGATCCAATCAATTAATTGAATTGAAGATGGTTTATCAATCAACTAATTGCAATTAATTTCAATAAATTAATTTTCTTTTCCTTGCAGTGGACTACTTTTTGCATTGTTTATTAAGATATCATATTAAGATAATTTCAAAAAAACAGGATAGGTGTCGCAGCTGCAGACTGATGATCAGTTAAACTGTTATGTCGGATTATATGTAGGCCTATGTTTCATCTCTGAAGGTTCTAGTGTTCTGATTGCATCCTTGATCGTTGTAGGCTCATGTATGCACGACTAAGGTTAAGTATAGCCTACGCATTACGTAATAATGATGACCAGGTATAACTTCATTGCAGTCTGATAATTCATGCAATATTGTTTTTTAATTAGTTGAAGTAAATTGTGGCCTGTAAGGTCAACGTCTACTCTACCTTACTTGGGGCTCCACTGTGTTGACACAGAGTCAGACTTTGATCTGGCTGTGACCATTTGGTCCGGATGCCCTTTCTGACGACTTCCTATGACACTTTCGGTGCTCGATTTCTATACCGAAAGATCGCTAACCAAGCACCTAGCCTGCACTGTCACGTAGAACACCAATTTCCGATAATAATCCTGTACTAGTAAGAGAGGATTCTCTTTTAATGACAACATGAGCGGTATTTTGACATAGGAAAGATAAAGTAAAAAGCACAATTATCATTCAATAAATGGACATTGACCGTGCAGTTTCAAACTGCGTGAATATCTTAAGTGTTAATTTATGTACGGTATCCCAAAATACTTCCCACCTGCTTAGTAAATCCTGATTATTAATATGTCCCTAACATGTTTTTATTAGCCATCTTGAGTATTTCATAGCATAATGCATGCAATTTCGAAGCAACAAATGTTAGTCAGAATCTTACCTGCAGTGGAGCAGAACATGCGCATATTATTCTGAGATGGAGGGGCACATTTTCTATCGAGCCATGTACTGCAATCTCATACAATGTCTTCAGCTGACTTCAGTGGCTTGACTGATTTCTCTGGTGCAATGATTCATGCTTTAGAACACCTGAACAACATTCATGTAGTCATTCGCTGTTCACTAATTCAGCAATGCATTTGTTCTATCTTCATTCGCTATTTTGATTAACATGCTTAAATTTTCAACACTTATCGATTTTGCAACATATCGATTTTATGCAGCATTCCATCGAAGTGTTTTGCTCTGTGACATCAATAAGGTATAGTCATGTAGAACTCTATGGGCATAGTGTGGTCTCATCTCTCAGATTTTGTAATGACTAATCGGTCTTGTGGCTTGTTGTCACTTCCACACGCATGTCAGATACACTAATTAGAGCCTATCTTTCGAGTGCGGTCGGGGTACAGAGTTCGGATTGATAGATATCTATGTCATCTTGAGCTGACATGAGACATTTCCAGCATGTATTCATAACGGATACAAATTCAAAGCAGTCATCTGTGAATGTATTACACAGTGTTGTTATGCAGTATGCAAATCTAACTGTATGGACTCATTCGAGGGAAAGCTTTCAATAGGCCTATTCAATATTTAATTACATTGGACGTGCGCTGTACCGACATGAAACAGCATCTCTCATTAACGCTACATCATCGTACCAGTGAATTGTAACTGAATTGTGGACGATTAGTCATGAAATGCCCAACGAGCTGTACAGAAAATTCTTGATAAGCTGGTGAGCAACTGGTCTTTTATTGCATGAGCCTTAGTGTCTTGTCTGAACCTGAAAGATAATTCATTCACAACGATTAGAATAATTTCATAAATAACGCACGAACGTTCTGAAACATTATAGTAGTCCCTTCTATATAATAAGTAAAAGCAATTTAAATAATTAATTTAATGGCAGTCCCTCTTTCGACGCTAGAGGGACTAGTGTTTGAATATTTGAAAAGTGATTAATATTTCATACTATTTTGGCATGGTATGGTGCAATTTTCATAGATAGAATCGCATTGCTTCATGATGAGAAATGAAGATTGTGTGTCAGAACGTACGTGCGTTATTTACGGAATTGCCATTATCAATTTATGAAGATCAATGATGTGCGCTGTGAACAACAAATATCCGTTAAAATTAACAGCTAAAATTACTTTCACGGCTGTTTTTACACTCCGAACAGAAAATATCCGTAGAGACGCTCTATCTGATACTAGCGGATTTTAATTGATATCATCAAATTGTGACTCATCATTTTCAAGTTTCTTACGAATATTTTCTGTTAAGTTTATATATTATTAAAATTATTATTATTATAAGTTTATATATATATTACTGTAACTGCTGTTTTAATGGTGTGCAGTTTACATTGAATTATTTAAATGAAAATCATCATCCTCTAGGAATCTCAGTTACAACTACATAAAATAAACTAAGATTAAGCCTACTGTACAAAACATAACTGTAATGAATAAATTTATAATGAACTTTGAAGAAAAGAAAAAAAATAAAATACATGTGAAACTACAATACGAGTATGGGTACTGAACTTGCTAGAATCAACCTACAACATCTCACCTGGAACTACTCCATGAAGAAAATGAAATAAGGAACTAGACTTGTTATAAATGGACCGATTGGTGTCTAACTATTCTTGAAATTTAATCTATCTCTCAAGAGGACCGGTCTGTGTCCCATCATATCCAGGCTTAATCCGCAAACAAATATGACAAGGGTAATCTGCATACGACGGAAGATGCTATCAATCACCTATTTCACTACAGATGGGAAAGGAGATAATTATTCACATTGTTACCTAACTTAATATAGAAAATAAGCTAACCAAAAAATTATCAAAGTGTAGATCGTGCTAACAATTAAAATACAGAAAAAAAGGGAAAGTGATGGGTAATAAATTCTGAAAGATTAACTGCTGAAATTGATTAGTGAAGTACGAACTGAAATGGAATATTGAAATTGTAACAAAAGAAAAAAAAATTGAATGAATGAATAAATTAATTAATTGAGAAAAAGGAAGGAAATAAGCAGCACAAATGAAAATTACTAGGTAAAATAATCAAAATCTGAATAAATAAATAAAATTGATAGCCACAAGAAACTAGTGTAAAATAAATGAGTAGACTGCAAAAAAAATTAATTAGTACAAACGAATAATGTAATACATACTGAAAATAAAATGAAATTAAATTGAAATTATTCCTTAAAAGGACTGGTTTTGCGTTCCCTGTACCAGCTAGGAAGTCATCAGCAGGAACTCAGGTAGGATTCGTGTTTCGGCCCCAATTCCTGTTACCGTGACTTCGTTTACGTCTCGGTATGGGACTATTAAAATAGCAATCTTTGTTTACATTTCCTTTAGAAACGCAAAAACCTCCCTGCAATTTGTCATTAAGGCCTAGAGGTGAGAGCGTGTTTAAAGTTCTAATAAAGAAGTTCTCTTTCTTATCCTACATCAGACCTACATCAGTAGGGGAGACCTACATCAGTAAAGCTGTACGGTGCACACCTCCCGTATTTAGTAGATACAAATAATTCATCGCATAATTTTTTCTTCATAAAAGATGATTTGATAGGGATTGTAGTGCTTTTCATATTAAGTTCGCTTTTATCATGACTTGTATTAAGTTCTTGAAATGTGTTAATGATCCGATTGAAACAAGCTTAATGTAAAAGGTATTATGCAGGCTTCACGGGGATGCTGCTTCTACTGCTAACTGGTTATTTTATATACTTCATCAGCGACATCATCAATGATCAAGCGTTGGATCGCAAAGCATCTGCACGCATACTTTCGGCCTAGATAGATTTTGTTACGTTTGTTTAAATTTGGGCATCTAACATTATAGGAGAGATCAGTCTTTACATGCGCCTCTTACCTCAATTCATTAGTTCTTACATAAGACAGTTTCAAAATGAAGTTTTAACCTAAATCACACTTGTCTACAGTTCGTTCAGAAAACAGAAGCCAAGTTCATTGGAAAGCAAACTGTAGACAAGTGTGATTTAGGTTAAAACTTCATTTCGAAACTGTCTTATGTAACAACTAATGAATTGAGGTAAGAGGCGCATATAAATACATAAGTAATAATCTCTCCTATAATGTTAGATGCCAAAATTTAAACAAACGTGATAAAATCTATCTAGGCCTAAAGTATGCGTGCAGATGCTTTGCGACATGATTGACGCATTGCTTGTTATTTTAGGTCTACAGAAGCTCTGATTAATCCATACATTGACTTAAATGTTAATCTCATTATAATTTTGCATGCTATTTATAATTGATGCTGGCATAGTAAATACTGCTTAATATAATTTACAGATTTTGTTTCATTTGTGCTTTTATATATAATACATCATGTAATTCTTGCATGGATGCATCCTATACATATCCTTGCTTTTTACGATAGCATGAATCCAGCGTGAAATGTCAATGAAAAATATTTCCTTTTTCAGAGACAATGATTCTCTCATTTCCGGATAAGATTGGGATATCAAACCAAGTAGGCCTATACATGGATTCTGCGTGGAACTGTTAGCAAGTGTGAAGGCAATTACTGCACAAGGAATGGTTAAGTGTTACCGAACTGCTGTCAAACTTTCCAGGTACTGTTATTTTTTATCCCAGGCAGTGTTACTGTGGTACGTGGCTATAATTTCATGAAGAATAAACCTATTATTTGACGTTTGACTTTTCTCTTTAAGTAGGATCCGCCCTGTTGCTTGTAAAAACGGGCTTTCATTTAATCTCCAGCTAAAATACAGAGCACTGGAGATTGAATGAAAGCCCGTAAATCAAGCAGCAGGGCGGATTTTTTTTTTGGAACCTCCTTCGGGTACACGAGCTCGTACCGGTTACGTGACGGTAGGAACGACCCGTTTACCGGGCCGAGTTCGTGTAACGAACACGTACCGGAGGCGGGCGATCTAACGGGATATTTACAAATCCAGATTGACCAAAGTTTGTGGGTTCATCAGGCAATAAGATGGCGAGGTCGTGACTTCCTTTTGACTAGACTAGGATTTGGGTTAGCGTCTGCCCCTAAAATTATGACTGTAATTGTTAACTACGTTTTGAAGACTGATCCCGTCATTCGCGAAGGAACATCTAGCTATATAGATGATATTTATATTTCAGAAACCAAAGTGTCTTCTGAAAAAGTGAGGACTCATTTGAGTAAGTGGGGTCTGGTTTCAAAAGCTCCTGAGAAAGTCGGTAAGGGAGATGTTAGAGTTTTGGGACTTTTGGTGGGACCATCTATGGTTTGGCGTAGAGATGGTGACCTCCCCATCATAGAGGATGACCCAACCCGTAGACAAGTACATAAGTATATTGGATCATGTCTCGGGCATTTTCCAGTAGCGAATTGGCTACGTGTTGCATGTGCATATGTGCAACGAAGTACATCCGCAGATGGTACTGGTTGGGATGAAACCGTTTCCATCAAGGTTATGAATATAATTCGAGAAATAGACCAGAGGTTAAGAGTTTCCGATCCCGTTAAGGGAGTGTGAGGTTGACCCAGAGGCTCCGATAACAGTTTGGACAGATTCTAGTTCCTTAGCTTATGGGGTTGTATTGGAAAGTCGGGGGCAGGTGATTGAGGATGCAGCTTGGCTGCGCCCCGAAAACGATTCAGTACACATCAATCGTAGTGAACTAGACGCAGCCATAAAAGGTCTGAATTTAGCATTAAAGTGGGGCAAAAGAAGTATTACTATAAAGACAGATAATCTTTCAGTCTACAGATGGCTTCAGTCAGTCATCAACAAAACTCATAATGTCAAAACTCGCGCTTTGGCTGAAGTGCTGATTAAACGCCGGCTCGATATCATAAAAGAAATTATTTCTGAAGAGAAGTTATTCCTAAGAGTAGAGTGGGTCAGATCGAGTAGTAACAAAGCAGACAATCTGACTATGGTTCCTCGTTCTTGGACATACAAGAACTCTGAATCCGTTACGTATGAACAAATTAAGCACATTCATGAAATCAGTCACTTTGGCGTTGATCGGACTAATGAGCTTTGTAGAGAAAAATACAGAGATAAGACGGTATCGCTATCAGACGTAAAGAATGTAGTGCAGAGCTGTGACACATGTGCTAGAGTTGACCCATCGCATCATTTCAGATGGATAGTGGTTCGATATCTGATAACGAAATTTGGAAAAAAATAGCTATTGATATTACGCATGTCAGTTGTAAACCGCATTTGTCAGTTATAGATACCGCGTCAAAATTTACTATCTGGCGACCACTCAAAAACGAATCAGCAAAAGATATTACTACTCACATTGAGCAAATTTTTGCGGAGTATGGTCCGCCAGAGATAGTAATGAGTGATAACGGAACAGTTTTTCGGAGCAGGGAATTTTTGGGGCTGTTGGAGAGATGGGAAGTTCGACAGATACTTACCTCTGCTTACAGGCCGCAAGGAAACTCTGTAGTTGAGCGCATTCATAGGACAATTAAGCGAACTGTAAAACGATCAGGCAAATCCGTTTCTGAGGCTGTATTTTGGGTAAATAACACCAAAGGCAAACATGATTTTTCACCATATGAAATGATTTTCTGTGCGACGTCTAGGAGGCCTGGTGTAAACACGAATCGAGTAGAAATAGAGCGACCTCCGCTAGAAAATTGTAGCCCTAATACTGAAGGAGATACTTACCTTGATGCAGATAGAAATCCCTTCTCCGTCGGAGATAAAGTGTATTTGAAGCCGCCTACCTCTCGTCGTTGTGATGATATTTGGGGTGGACCTCATACAGTAACGAGACTATTATCATCTGTGTCTGTTGAGTTAAATGACGATAATGTTTCGCGTCATGTGTCTCACTTACGTCTTGTACCTTGTAGATCATTGTACCTTGTAAATCAGAAGAGCGAATAAATAATGTTCAAAGTGAGGATGAATCAGGAGGGGAAATAGAGGTGGTGAGACGGAGTGGTCGCGTGACTAAAAGACCTGCCTGGCATTCTGATTACGTTGTGGACTATAGGTGATAGAGGCCTACTGATAGTTTAGTTAGTTTCTCCGGAAACTAGGGGGCGTGTTGTGGTTACGAGTTGGTGTGCTTGTTTTCTGCTGTTGATTTCTGTTGATCTTCTTTGTTATTACTCTTAAATGAATATCAGTGGTATCGACTCCAACTCGCAACCAGTAATGGTAACCGACTAATATGGATTTCTATGGCATGTGACCTTTCGATGAACATGACTTTATTTTCCTGATGTCATCCATTGTGCATGTGCTATTTGTCTGACTATAATTCAGGTGCCATATAAATGCATTGTGACCGACGAATAAAGTACGTTTTCGTCCTGCAGCAAGTTGTTTTGACTTCACAATTCTTTATTCTATTAGCTATAAACAGCTACCACAAATGTTTTTCTAAAATATCTATAGAATCGTGCGCATGTAAATACATGTATGTTAAACTCACACCTCGGTGAAGTGCATCACACCCCTATAACACAAAGCGTCCCAAAACTGACGCAGAGTAACCACATAATTGACGCATGCACCCACCGCAGAGTTATCGCATTTGACCGTTAGGGTGTAACACATTTTTGACGCAGATGAGTCAAAAGTCAACTAGCGCAAAACTAACGCATAAGCCCACCGCCGAGCTATCGCATATGACCGTTAAGGTGTAGCACATTCTTGACGCAGATGCATCGCACACAGTTTATCATTGTAATAAACTGTACATACATATTGTAAGTGATCCTATGCTATTAATAATTTATGTTTAGCTTAGATCACCAGTATACAAGAGGAGTATACACACCTGAGTACAACAAGAACCACCTTAAAAGTAACAAACAAATTCTATTAATACTTAAACAAGTTCAGACAACCCACTGCATTATGAAAATAACAAAACACAGTAAAAAAATACAAAAACTTCTAGAACGATTACAAAAATTATAAATCGCATGATTCGTATTGATCCATGATCAAATTACACTGCCCTCTACTAATTTCACTATGTAAACATCTTTTACAGAAACCTTTATGCAAGCCAACAGAGATGAGGCATTTGAAGGGAAATCGAGGAAAAATTGAGTTTTAAACCCGTTATTGTCACAGTGAATCTTCGATTAGCCAAAACAAAAGTAATTGATACTGGAATGATTGCTAGTGAAAAATTTAGAAAGTTCGACTTATAGCTTTACATTATAAAATGAGTCAATCACCCGTTTACGATTACAGGATAATATCGTAAGAAAATAAGTTTTAACGTAATTGCTATCACAATTTCACCATACAAGCACCAGTAAGTGTAGTTTTTGCGGGTAATTCATAGAAATGAAAGATTCAGAATAGCATTGCTATGCTGAGGAACTGACAGTTTCAATGAAAGCAATATACAAAATATCCAAAGCTTTTCAACCAGGACTACAAATTGCCAAATAGGCGCACTTGCAGGGGGCACTGATGATTATTTCATTCAAAAATTACACTTTGAAGATGATCACTGTCACTGGATCTGTAATATTGCGCATCCCATTATCCAGGTACTGTCCTTTATACAGGGAAACAGTAGTCACCCACCAGCTTCTCACAGGGGTAGCCGGAATCAAATGTCGGATGCATCGTCGGCATGATCAATTACTTGTAGAGTACTACTTATCACTGCTGCTGCTGCACTGTCGTTGCTATTGTTAGTCGAAGTATGTCGGGAACGTTGAACACTCCGCGTCGTACTCCTCCCTTGCAGAAGTCGATCTGCCCTCCGTTGAGCCCTCACGACACGTTGAGGCATTCGTCTGAGCGCGTCGCCCAATTCAATTTTATTCTTTTTACGTTTTTGTGTTTTCCGGTTTGAAATCCAGCCGATTTGAAGGTGCCTGTAAGAAATTCAGAATATAAGTTACTTTTCAAAAAGCAAAAGTAAAGCAGGACATTCAAAAAAATAGATTAGATTTTTCTATCGACCATGTTCGCAACTTTTATAACTGATAAAACTCCACAATTTCAGATTAAAAACATTCGCATGTTGTTCATGATCGCTATTCTAAAGGTAACCCAGTCGGTAAATTGAGGGCGCACTATCCTAAGACAATGGAGTTTTCTCCATTTTCAGGTTGTGATGTTGTTGTTTGAGTATATTACTAACCGGACAAATGAAATAAACACTGAAAGTAAGGTGGTAGAAAAGTGAACAGATGGATATGGGGATACAAATTGTATAACTAAATAACTAATAACTGCATAACTCGCAAAGGTAAAAAAATGAAAATCCGAGAAAGACGATAACAGTAAAAATACATGCATCTCATTTAATTGAATTAAGCTTCTAAACACATGATCTTACACTTTTGATGGAATAGCAAATAGTAACTCCTTAAAACTTCACTTTATCACATCGATCCATCAAAAAAGCACTCAAAAAGCTGATACTTTAGCTCATAAGTTTGTTTTCCCTAAGCCTACTTTCAATTACGCCTCGTTAAATGATTTATCAGAAAATTTGTCATTGGTAAATTGTCTTATACAGAAAGCTTGAGATTATATAGAAATATTTGATAATAAACAAACTCTGCCGTATCCATACATCTCGAAAAGAAACTAACAAACTCGTGCACATGTCTCTGTTAAGATTGCAGAATGAGCTTCTATGATATCTTGATCTGCAACCGTAGATAAGCAAATATTATAAAAATTGAAGGAAACAAATTTTGGTATATCCGTAGACTGCACTGCATGTACACACGTCTCCATAAAAATGCAAAAATCTGAATATGGTGAGAATTACATATATTATGATATCTATTGTTGTCTCTAATAGGCTTCTATTGTGAACAGGGCTGCGGAAGCGATCGACTTTCATTCGCTTCCGCTTCCGATTATATGAAACCTTCTATTCTATGCAATTAACTCAGATATTGCATTCTCGGGGCGAAGAAGGGATGACGGCCTTTGTATTTGGTTCTTTTTTCTTTTACGTTTTTTCTTTAGAATGCACCGTGCAGGTACGATATGTTGAATTTATACAGAACTTGATTTGTAAATTTGTTGATATAATTTTGTAAAACAGAAAAATATCAGTTTTTGTAGTTCCATTACACTTTCGAAAATCGGAAGCGGAAGCGATCGTTTGGGAATCGCTTCCGCTTCCATCGCTTCCGCAGCCCTGATTGTGAATCAAAGTTAATCAAAGCGCTTCTGAAATGAATGAGCACGGCATAGATTAACTCATGCTTTTCGACTTTGAATCATAATGACCTATATAAAGCATTTTATTTGATTGATGATAGATAAAGAGAAAACGTCCAAATCGTAAAAAAACCACTCACACGCCCAAATTTAGTAAAAACACGCACAGGCGTGTAAATGCGCGCGAGTCGCTATACTGTCGTGCATCTAAATCATGTCAAACATGCTCAGGTAAAAAAATTAAGAGTCAACTTAAATCATATAAGTGAATTTTTATGCGGTTAAATCAGGAGAAAAGATGAATTTCGCTATCAGAGGTAAAAGCTACAACATACTTTTCAAAGTGGCTCTAGAACTAGCCCTTCCCGACCATTTAATTTAGTGAAATTTAGGCAAAAGTTGAAAAATACCCAAACTAAAAGTCATGAAATCTCAAGTAAATCAGACGTGTTTTACGGATTTGGCAACAAAACTACGCCTGGGGCGGATTCCGTCCTCCCTTGGTGCGAATAGGGTTAAGCCCTTAAGCCTGCCACCCTAGAAAAGCTGTCGTACTCCTTACTGTGATGATGCAATTTTTACATTTCTTCCGCACATGCATGTTGTCAAGCATTTTTAAATGAAAGCAAGAGGGAAGAGGACAAGCCCATACACCAAGGTGTCCCTCAACAGAAGAAAGAAGTCGTAAGACAAAAGGAAATGAAGATGAAAGGGGAATAAAATGGATGTATAAATGGAAACTCGAAGACGGAATATATATTCATCAGTTAATCCAGTTTTCAACTGTGTGAGGAAAGACTAGTTTATGAACTTCCTTCACATGACATCAGCAATTATTTTTGAATTATTACTAATGAACTGAATGGAAAAAATACTTGCCTATTATCAGAGGAAGCAACTCGTGAGGCGCTGTCAATTTTGTGTCTGTGCCTTTGATAGTGAAAGATTGCCATACATCAGCTTCTGCAATTGAGAGTAGTATTTGCTGCACACTGGTCTGAAAATTTGAAATTTGAAAAAATGACGATGCATTACTGGACAAGTATTGTTCCTGAAACACAAGCACACTTAAAGACGTAATACTTACAAAAGTCATGCGCGCAGCCTTAAGATAAGATAAGCCTGTAAGATACATTAAGCATTACAGAAAAATTTATACTGGCAATACTGTCAACCATGCTACCTTGGTGGAGGAGAACCGTTGAAACATGATGCTCATGGTCAAATGTCAACGTAAGGGGAATTCGAATGACGCGACTCGAGCTAGCAACTTCGGATAACACAATTATAATACGTCACTTTGGAGGCGCATTTATTTCACTTCATTTCAATATCTGTAATTTGATTTATTTCATGTCATCCATTGTCTGTCTCTTCTGGTTCACCAAGTAGTCAGGACGACTATTCTGACACTGCTTCCAAAGCGGCTGGAGCCGCGTTGTTATAGACGGGTCGATCGCACGGCTCGAGACCCGTGATTCGAAACGAATCATTAGAAACAATGAAGAGCAGTGCAAGGTGAGAGCCGCACGGTTGGAGTCGTTCGGCTTGAGTGGCTTCAGTCGCGTCATTCGAATTCGACTTTTAGCAAAGCAAATATCTAACTACAAAAATAAAATGCACATGCAATACTTCATGATACTTTCAATGGCTTGACTACGTAGCAATGCAGAATTAAGAATTCAAGAAGATGGGAAGAAAAATACTTCTCAACTATGCATTTTCGGTATATGTGCCTTGTGACGCGCTAGTTGGGGAAGTTATCTTATCCATGGGTCTACTAGTTGGCTTGTAAATGTACTATTTCTTCACATATTCGTGAGAAAACGAAGTGAAATGAGAGCAAGCTCATTCATCTAACTAGTAGATGACCAACCAATTAACCAATTATTTTACTTCGATCTTAAGTACAGAAGAATGGACTCGCAATCACGGAAATAATATAGCACATAGAACACGATTTGTAGTTAACTTAAGAATATAAAATATTCATGCTCGTCAAGAATTCTAACACTTACAAGGGCCACTTTCTTTTTCTTATCATTTCCAATTTGACCAAAATATTCCTGCAGACTTTCCGTGTCTTTCGGCTTCTCAAATTCAGAATCATTCGATGGACGTGGATAGGAAGTCGGCATTTCCGATACTATTTTCTCAATTCTACATAGGATGAGGAACATTTCACGGAACCATTCTGAAAAAAATACCGCCGTAGACTACAAAAGAATACTCGTATTACACAATATTACATATTTATTTTTTACAATTTGCGCTATAATTTACCGAAGAAGTGCTTGTTAATTTAGAAATTGGTAGTGATTAAACTGCGCTCAATCTAGATAAGCCTGCCTTAGTTGGCCAAACCAAAGTCCTGGGGTTTGCAGAATGCGAAAAACTTCAGTATATTCCTAAAAAATATCTCAAAATATTGTTCACAAAAACCAGGGGTGTGAACTCGATTTCATGACCCATTGAGTTCCGAGTCCGGAACCTATACACGCTATGTCGGAGGGTACAACTTATCACTCAATTTCGTCAGACATCCCTTCCCTCGCAATGTTCTGATTTCCCATGGCGATCTAACTTCTTGTTTCTCTTTCGTCATGTGCCCATTGCAGCAATAAAATTCCACCTCCCCATTCGACAATAGCCTTGTTAATTGTTGTAATTAAAAGTAAAATATGTCCGTAGTAATCAACAAGTTATAATTGTTTGAGAGGCTTAGTATGAACACAGTAGACCTATAACAACATGCAGTGATATCAGGGGTGTGAACTCGAACTCGATTTGAATTCAATCGAGTTCACACCCCAAATAAAACGACCACACCTAAATTATATTCATTTCAGTTTTGTCGCATGTCAACGTATCACATACCATTCGATTTTATATCTTTCAAATAAGATATAAAACCTATATCCGAAATTTTGTATGAATATTTGATTATGCAAATGAATTTGGCATGAGAACTAGTCCAGTGAAAGCTGAATCTAATAATAGCATCTAATAGTAGCAATCATATTTTCTCATAAATTGCTTGCTTCCAATATAGTTGCTCTTAAAATTATATCTAACGAGAACGGCATTTAGGAATTAAAAAAATTCATATGAAGAGGATGGTTCATGGGATGGGGACACAATACTCAATGATAATATTAGCTTACTTTCAATAGTTTCCGGCTTTATGAGTGTAGCTGAGGCAGCTGGAGCTGCATGTGCATCGAAATCACTATGAACAGCCGAGCTGATAACTGGAGCTTTATCCTCAGTAACAGTCAAATTGCTTGCTGTATCCCCACTGTCATTTGCTAAAGACGAAGTTATGGGTGAGTGATGTATTTGAAAATGCAAATCTCGCATCGAGGATGACTTGACATAGAAGTTCTTTGTTCTCTTCAATGATGGTCGTTTAGGCGTTGATGTAGGTGTACCATCTGCTGAACTTGTTCTACTTCTTCGGTATCACCACTTTGAACTAGATCAGTCACTCTAAGTTGTGAATGTGATGACGAGGACGAGGAAGATAGAGCAGGTATTGCACTAGGTGGAGGTGGCATGGTGACTTTTCCTTTCTTACACGGAATAAGGTTCTAGTTGATGAAGCGGTCAGGTATTCGCCTCCGGCGAACTCCTTCTGTGTCTGTTGAGTCAACGTTACCATCTTTCAAAAATCGATTAGATTTATGACGCACTTTCATCAGATTTTTCTACAAAACAAAAATTGTCATTTTTGATGGGAAAAAAGTCCAAACATTATTGTGTTACTATGTAGATCCAGACATATGCACACTTGAGAACGTAGTTTTTAACGGACTGTTCGCATGAATTCCGCACCGCAGGTCATCTACATCACAATAAAGCTATGATACTTCTATGACAATTTATCCATAATTTGTGAATTAGAAAATGGACAACTCCTAAATGAAAACACTTTCAACGATAATGATGATGTCAACAGACATATCTCATTCATACAGATTGATCATAGGCCCTACTTATATTTGCATTTCCTAAGATTACCTACCCCGTGTCCTTGACGTATTACTTGCATCTTTGAAAAAAAATCTCGAAACAATGACATTCATCTCAAATTCCTTGTAACTATCAGCCTGATGTGATAGTATACGGATACGATTGCCTTTGCCTAAGACATACCTGCCTATACATTAATGAATTTGAAGCGGTGAAAAATTATCGTATGCATGAATAGGCTCCGACGGATGCTGTCTGCTTTCATATTGAATCGTTCAGATCATAAGCCTACTGCTTCCTTCTGTGAATATTGGCGATTGCTTTCTTACTATATTTCTGTAGTAAAATAAAGTGCACACCTTAGTGACGAGTGTAGAATCTTAAGTTTATTATGAAATTTACAAATTAGCCTAAATTATGCAACAGACTACTAAAATACGATTTTTAACATTATCAACAGAATCTACCTAAGGAAAATATACCGGAGTAGTATGTCCTCATTTAAATCATGACCTACGTATTAAAATCATGTAGCTCATGGATTTGGACTTAACTTACAAGCAAAAAGGAATAACGCAATTATTAGCGCATAAGTAACACAATTCTACCACTTCGAGTGGAAGATGATCATTTTCATTGTGCATTTAGGAGCCTAAAATAGTTTCATGTGCGTGTTTGTTGTACAGTTATCTTTTGCCAACTTTTCTTCACATCCTGCTTGAAATATTTTCCGTAAGATAACATATATTATCTTGGATATTAAACTAAAAACTCTAAACCGCATATGCATGCAGATACAAAATAATTTTGAAGCTTCCTGTCAATCAGTCACACCCTAGAGTTGTAAAGATTTGTTCATAAACAACAAATCAACATTTCATTAATAGATTCAACAAACCAAGTCGGCGACAGCAGCCATGGAAGGGCCTTACTCTACTTACTAACTATAGTGCATGCAGGTGATACTGCACATGCTCATGTAGATGTGTTGCATAATGATATTCACAGATAAATGTTGCATTATAACTGACACAATGAATGAAAGTACATACATCGTCAAACTCACCCGATGTCTCCTCAGGACTTGCCTGTCGATAAGCTCAGCTGATGACCTAATTTCGAAATTCCGGGGAACTGAGTAATTTTAAACAAATTGTTTCAAATAGCGAGTCAAATTTTTTTCTCATATTCACTATCACTTACTTACGTCTGAATGTACGGAAAATGACGACAAATACATTGCATCGTCGAGATGTGGAATTCTTCGCTTCAATGAGTGCATGGATAAAAAAATAGGGTTGACAGCTTCTACAGTTTTAAATAATATACTGTTAATGCAGCATATTTATCACAATAGTCAATTTGATATTTGTGATCAATATTTCTGCACAGATGACTTGCAGGGATCTTAGTTTTCAAATATATATCAGCCATGTGATTAAAATGAAAGAAATGATGAGAACGATTAAAGAAAATGATTTGGCGAAATTGCCCGCAGGCATAAATCACAATCAGAGGCATTCTTTCGCAAAATTCGACCATGAGTGATTTTTGGCCACTAGGGAGTGTCGCAGCATTTCTATGATGTGATAATTCACCTCCAGACAGGACCCACACTGCAATACTATATCTTACAGAATGGGATGGTCCGGAGAATGAGAATGGTTGGAGAACATGACAAAAATATAAAGAAGATAAATATTTTGAACATTCATGAAAGACTAGAGCAAAAAATGCTATCTAGCAATGTTTTCATGTCTTTTCTGTGTTGCATCCGAAAAATCAAATTTTCTGACTGGAGTACGTCAGTTTATTCAATTTCCACATGATGTTTTTCTTTTAATAACTAAAACAGTTGAATTCGTAATGTCACAGCTGATTTGCTTGAATGCTGAATTATTTAACGTGAGGAACTTTCGAAACCGTTAAGAGAAACCGCACAGAAACTGTTAGCAGAAACCGATTGATCACCGGCAATACTTCATGTTCATTGCTTTACTTTTGAAACAAGACTCTTTGTCTACTGTTCTAGCATATGGCAAAACTTCAAGGCATATAATGCAGTATTAGAAAAACGTTTAAACGCGACAAAAATAACCGGGAAATTCAAAATAGACCAATCATTAAACGAAGCGAAAATACCAGCAATAAATATTTTCATGGTGGAAATTACCGATTTTATTAATTATTCAAAAATATTTTTTTATTCTCTGTTTAATAAACAAATGAATTAAAAGATATGTTTCTGAAAAAACAATTTTGTCTTTCGTGATAACGGTCCTGTAACTAAAAATTTAAGCAATTGTTCACCACCATACCCAGTACTGTCTGTCAATGTTTGAGTGCTACCATGTGCTTCTTAGTTGCACATTGAGTGAAAACTCTGAAGAAATTTGAAGAAGGTGGTGCCAGTGCGACACCTCTGGGATCAAGGTCGTCTACATAAGAGAGCAATTTTAGCATGGTTTTTTTAAGAATCAGTAAAATTGGTTCATTTACTTCACTTTTACATTCTATTTTGATTCATGTCCGAAAGATTTGCTTCTATGGAGTCTAGACATTTAGGCCCTAGCATACCTATTCCCCAGAGAGATGGTCATTTAGCACCCACGTTCTTGTGCTATTTCAACCATAAAGTTTCCATCAAAATGAAGAAAATGCTGTGATGCATAGGTGCTACACCAACCCTAAGTATGTTTTGTTTCATCTGAAATGCTGTACTTGATATTGATATATTTCATTCAAGTGATCCTCATGTTATTTTTATCTTGCATAAGATATAAAGCAAACTTGGTATCATTGGACACGGAATTGTTCATTCTACCAGGAAATGTCAACGCTCTTTTGGGAGAATGTTGATATCACTGTAAACTACAGATTGATGTATTCTGTCAACTGATTTACCTCTGTCACAAATTTATTCTAAATTTTTACATGGTTTTGTTTAAATACTAGATGCATTTATATGCGTATCAGCTGGATATGATGAAAACCAAGCAGTTCTTTCCGGCAATTACTGACGCTTCCACTTCTTGAGACTATAAAACGCTTCTTTGGTTGAGTTGGGTCGGAGGAAGATAGATTGATGACCTCTATATTTCAAAGATGAAATGTACTGCAGCGTAAATGTAATTGTGATGTTTGATGAAATTTATAAAACCTTCATTGATATTTTGCTGGAATAAAGTATCGGGATTCTGAAGATCTTCCAGGCCATCCATCTCGAACTGTACTCACTATCGTGTTGAGGACATTCTTGAACGTTATGTGGTGTGACTGATGCCGGTGTTCACATTACATGCCGACTATTTGTACAATAAAGATTATTGTGCATTCCCGCGGTGTCAGTGTGCGTACATCATTATGCGATAGCGCCTCAGTAGATCATAAATTATACGAGAAGCTTCGAATAAATGAAGATGTATCATATAGGTGAGAGAGAACTTTTTCTTTTATTTGACAGTGTCCATATCTCAAAGTCCATTTGAAATAATTGGCAGTCGGAAAAACGGGGTTTAATGAAATGCCAGTTCCTAAATAAAGGGGAAGTTTCCGCTAGATGAGACGATGTAGTAGATCTGCATGTCTGAACGTTCAAATATTGTCAGAAGTACGACATTGACTCACCAAGCCTATCACCCCTCCTCGATTTAGCGTCAGAAAGTTTCACTTGTTCTCAAAACTTGCCTATCCTTGTATCGCTTCTGATGTGTATGCCCCACATCTTCATCGCATTGAAAGCTTTAGAAATGTCTACAGTACCACTAATGATATGCTAACACATTGCACAATCACCATGCTTTAAAAAAGGTTGCATTTAACCTAAATATTCGCTTTACGTGTTCTTCCTCATGCCAAAACACAGATTTCAAACAAATTTTCAGCGTTTTCTGTAATGATCTATGTTGTAATTCTTGTTGCTGATTGTTGAATAAGATGTCTGATATAATTACTTCATTTTTTTACTTCTTAAACAATATTTCGGAGTTATGACTCCATTCTCAAGTTATACAAGATAAGGAGATAAAGGAGTTATTATTGTATTTAGCTTGGTCTTTTTATCTCTCTTTATCTTGAGTCATAACTCCGAAATATCGTTTAGAAAGTAATAAAATAAAATAATTCTATCAAACATCTTATTCAACAATCAGCAGCAAGACCTACAGCATGGATTATAATCAAGGAATACTAGACATTTTAAGTTGGACGCAGAATAAGAAAAACCTGTGAAAAGTTTTGTTGGCCGGTCATACCTGTAGCGCAATTGGACTGATTGGAAACCCTCTTTTTCTTAGAGTGAGATAAACAATTTACTTGAAAATTTTCATTATTTTTCTCTTTTGGCTTCTATCAGAGCACCAGAATCTCTTGACACGAGTCCTTAAAAAACAGTTAAATGATCGATTTTCTGAAGATGGAATCATGGAGTAAAGTTTTCTGTTCACGGAAGCACCATTACAGAGAAGAGTGCTTTAGTTTTACCTCAGCAATTATGTACGATTGTAATAGTGACACCACTTGATAGCGAAAGAAATCCTCAAGTCAATGTAAATAAAGGTATCAACAATTCCATGGTGAGAAAAAATGGCTCCAACATTAATGTCAAAACAGTTCGGGTGGCCTTTTCCCTTTCATCTTCAGCATTACCAATAATGTGAAGACCACGATAGCGAATCGATGGTTAGATGCAAACTTCATCAAAAAGAATCAAACACACTTGTTGCATACCTTTCAACTTTCGGAAACAGTCTTGTATTGTCTCCTTGCCATCAGACTCACTACCAGCACGATGGAAACTTCCGAGATGTTTCTGTATGGTGCGACGGTGTGGAAGAACAAAGAGTTTTCGCTCAAAGGAATAAGCACTTTGACCATGTAACAGCAGTTCCGTACTTATCTTCAAGACAAATGCAGGATATTCACGAGGCCGAGACTTTAAATATGTGAGTTGAAAAGGAAGAAACTCAAAAAGAAAAGAACCCTCCATCATCAGAATCAAACGTAGACGTCGTATTGATATTCTTCACAGACTCTTCAGAAGTAAATGATACTGTGGATGATTTCGCAGTTGAAATGACGGCTTCTAGTTGTGACCATCTGCTTATTTTCTGCCCGGTCCCGTGAAATATTTTATATCAACTGGAGTTTTCAAACACATTGCCGTCGTAACAAATTCCCCAGTAACGGATATACGGTAGTCGATGATTTCTTCGTCGAAATTTAGAAGTTTCACATTTCGATTATCACAATCTTAAGCTATTCACAGATCATTGTTTATCACGATACCAGACGAAAGAAGTTGATTTACAAAACCATGCCATTCCACAATCTTGTCTTATATTTCAAACTCAGCAATTTTATCGCCTACCATATTTTGGGATGAAGACGACACTTAGCGAATGTCTGTATTTATATTAGCAGTTATGTGTGTTTGCACAAACATAGTCGACGCATAATCAAAGAACACTGGAGGTGGATTAGATGGTCGGCGGAATCTCTTGATTTTTACGAAAGTCGCATTGAGAGGCCAGTGTTTCTCACACTCCGATATGCAGCGTAACCTCCTTTATTTGGTAGCGATTGTATCTATCTTCGCCTTTCGATCTGGTGGGAATTCATGTACCGATACTTTTTCTGACGACGAGTCGTAGTTGCCTCTGCATTCTGCCACACAGCACTTTCGAGGCATATCCGAGCAAGCAGATGCCAATTATCAAGCTTACAATGCGTGAATGATCGCCTGACTGCATGTACTTTAGATACATTGAATAAGGTTGATGAGAATGAGTCACAATCATGCATCGGGGAAAATGTAGGTCATTGTCTATTGCAGAAATGTCTAATGTTTGCATGCGCCCCTGCAACTTCTGTTTACAAAACTATTGGATACCAGGCGATTATCATCAGACTTTATTTGCAACATGCATGTTCAGGACATCAGCTTACAAAAAAAATTTCACGGCTTTCTCTTATTCAGTGTCCTGATGCTATTAATATATCTAGACGTCCTTGTTATAATCAACCTAAACTTCTATCAAAATGCTGCTTAAGGAAAATTACGCTTTGCTTTCCATGATGTCTTGCCGATAATTCACTTGAAAATGGATGCACAGCACAAACTCTGCATCGCATGAAATAAACAAGTTTTTTAATAGGAAAGGAAATTATTGACAAACATCAATAAAATTTCTAATGTACAAATCACAAATGTTCGGCTTGGCCGTAGTCATGATCTGTTGAAAGTTTTATACAGCTCATTTCAAAGGCTAGGCCGAGGATATGAGCTTTGTACTCATAAAGTAAAAAAATTATTGATGCTCGTCCAGTCAATTTCTTCCTGTATCATTTTCTGCTCAATATCATTCGTTCATCGCACATATCAATGTCGTATAATTTGTACATGAGGGTTTGATGATAAGCGTGACAAAGCAAGAAGAATATTTAAGTAGCTCTTGCAGAGGTCCAAAAGGTAACAGCGATGGAAACCTCCAAGGTAAATTCACGCAGAAATTCAGGGTTCTACGTAGTTGTAAATTTAAGTTAATCTTCTGACCGGTCAATTTGCTATGGGGATTACACAATTGGTTTGAAATTCGAATCAACTAGTCGCCCATTCATCAGTTAGCGATAGATTCAGTGTTCGTCAAACGACATTGTCTGAATATGGAAGGACTCACAGCATCATCGATCATTAAATTTCCGCTTTCCTATTCTCCCAACATGAAAGCGATTATACTATGATATTTCAGTATACTGCAAATCTGCAATATGTCGAGTAGTTAGCAGAGAACAGTCTGATTAGCATCTTAAAGAAAAATCACATGTTCAGAATTCAAGCGTATTTCATAAAATACAAATATCACGGAAACAATAATGTTGCCGAGCGAATAGGCTATCTGAGAAGATCTGATGTCTTTATTGAATTCAAAATTGATGCTTTATGGTTTTAAATGCTTTAGCTTCTGTTACGGTGGCCCCTCTCCTGTCCAAAATGACCCCCACCTTGTCCATTAACGGTTGGATGACTATGCAGAGGCATTCTACTATATTTTTTTACCATAATTTCATCAAGTGCAATAAATTCAAAACATATTTTAGGTATTCTCTAGCATGCTGCACTGAGATTCCATATTTTATGATAATTACGTGTTAAATAGTGGCACCATATTTTGATGCATATTTGCAGGGGAGTTTGTAATGTAATAGAAGCTTAGTAACAGGATGAGCCCAAAACTTCTCAGAGAGAGAGAGAGAGCGACCATGTTCGTCGATCGATTTCGAGTTTATTTAAAACCCATCTTCAGGACAGTGCAATAGTTGAGACAAGTTATTATACAGGGTGATACAGAAGTAGTCTACTGGTTTCAACTAGCTGTAATTTCTTTAGTACTGCAGATATCAACTTGAAATTTGCTGTGCTTAGGCTGAAGACTGGGAAATTTTGCCTGACAAATCCCTCGTCTATGATAACAGATAAAAGATCTAGTAAAATACAAGTAAAAATTATACATTTACATTAATTAAGAAGTCTCGATAATTTAGCTTAAAAAATATAATTACTAATTAGTCATTAATGCCTGAGTGGTGTCATTCAATATGTCTTCCCTCGACTTGGAGTAGGTGCTGCAGACGACTTTCAAATGCAGTGATAGCATTCCTTCGTGTTTGAGGTGAAATTCTTCTTATTTCCAGCTCAATACGTCTCCTCAACTCATTCAGATTGGCAATGTGAGTTGTGTAAACTTTCGCTTTGATGTCGCCCCAAAGCCAGAAGTCAAGGGGTGTTAAGTCTGGACTCCGAGCTGGCCAGTGGATATCTCCCCTCCGTGAAATTAGTCTGCCGGGGAATATGTCGCGGAGAAACTCGCACGCAATCTTCGAAGTATGGGGTGTAGCACCGTCCTGCTGGAAGAAAAGCGTACCATTCTCAAAGGGTTCGAATTGCTGCAGTTGAGGGTATAGCCATGTCTCAAGCATTTTCCTGTAGCCTTGGCCATCAACGTTGGCGTAATTTCCTTTGTCGTCGGTAAAGAAGTATGGACCGAATATGCGATCCCATGTTACACCCACCCAGACAGACTTTTGGCGAGTGTAGAGGCTTTTGGATAGTGAAATTCGGATCGGAAAGAGCATAATAACGGGTATTCCACTTGTTTACTCCACCACACGTGTGGAACATTGCTTCATCACTGAAAAGAATTTGCCGGAAAAAGTTAGGATTGCGTTCGAGTTCATTTAACATTTCTGAAGCAAAGTCAACACGATTTTCATGATCCTCCTCATTCATGGAATGGACGGCTCGTAGTCTATAGGGATGGAATTTCGCCTCCTTGAGTATGCGATTCACAGTAGGCTGCGATAAGTTGTGCTCGTTCGATAAACGGCGCTGTGAAGTCTGAGGATTATCTTCAATGGATTGAAGGACACGAGAAACGTTCTCATCGCTCCTTGCGTCACGGTCGCGTCCATTCCTCAGTAATGATGCCAGTCCTAATGTGTGGGCATCTTCTTGGGCTTTTCGGATGGTAGCCGGACAGGGTCGAGGATCACGTGATCTGAGTCCAAAACGCTTCGCGAATTCTCTCTGCACTGTCGTTGCACTTTCGTGTGTATCCATCAAATGAGCTGAGAAATAGCGTTCAAATGGAGTACGGCGTTCCATAGCTGACACAATGCTTCTGTCTACTGAACAAGAATGAATAAAAGAGAACGATTCACAGATTCAATTTTGAACTTGAAGCTTAAGCTATCGATTGACAATTATTGTTGATGAATAAGAGACGTCATGAGTGAATTTACATAGATAGCTGATGGCATATGACATAGAAAGCTAACACTTGAAGAGTTGAAACACTGTGGTTGCTCTCAATGCACATAATTGACGATGAAAAGCAGTGTGAGAAACTTCAAATGACTTCATTACTTAAAATCTGCGATTATTACAGGTGTTAATAGCACATGTACATGTACATGTATTTTACTGGGTCAATTATCTGTTATCATAGACGAGGGATTTGTCAGGCAAAATTTCCCAGTCTTCTGCCTAAGCACAACAAATTTCAAGTTGATATCTGCAGTACTAAAGAAATTACAGCTAGTTGAAACCAGTAGACTACTTCTGTATCACCCTGTACATGAATAAATCATCCAATGCTAAAATTAGAACATGTGGAGAGGAAGAGATGAATAGTTGTCATTTATTAGTGCATTAGCACTTGATTTTATGCACGGTCTCTCCGCGTTGCGAGTGTGAACACTTCTGAACATAACTTTGAAGTTCTTTTGGCTTGCTTCATGTGGATGACAACTCACAACGGTAGGAATGGCTTTCCTCTCAGAAGCTCATTCATTCTCCTGATTAGGTACCTCTGTGTCTCACCAATGTAACAGTTTGAGCACTTTTTGCATTCATAGCAATATATCACTTTGGGAGCTGAACACGAACATTTTTTTATCTTTATTCGGAAAAATTGCTGAGGTCTTGAAAGTTTTAAAAGCGATCTGTATTTTAGCGTCATTTTTATGTATAAATGCAGTTAATTATTTGGACTCTTTTTAACGCTTCACGCTCCTTTGCCTTTATAAAAGGAAGGAAACAATATTAGTTTCAGCAGTCTCGCCTCTGCTGTTGCTTTTAATACGTGTATTATTTTTGGTAGGAGAATCAACTTGTGCTGTTGTAGAATCCATCAACTGGATCGGATAATCAATAGAGATGAAAATATGTTGAGCTGTCTACAAGGATTTCCATAGCCATCAAGCGAACTACTGAGGCGCTTGGCCCTAATATATATTCAAAAAAGAATATATGTCACCGTATTCGCAGGTCCAGCTCTCTACTCAATCGCAAAAGAGGAATTTTCAAAACTGACTGTCATATCCATGAAAGTTAATTTTTCTTCCTTTTCACTAGTTAAGTTTAGGCTGTCGTGTATGGAATTTATCAAATTCAAAAAAATATTTTATTGTATTGCTTGTATTACTCCAAGATGACATCACCATAAATTTTCAATTTTTGAAATTTTCTGTTCAAGGGGTCTTCAGCTGGAAAAAACGGATATTTATTAAAATTTTAAGATGCTTGTAGAGTTTAAGTTTGCTGTTATCAGATAGCAGATCATGCATTTTCCCAAGTAATACTGTTTGTACGGATTGCAATTATGCGTGAAGACTATACATATTATGTAAGCCTACCTAAAGATCTTTATCTTCCGCTATCTTTCGTAAATTCAATTAATTTCCTTCATTCTCATCGAAGATATGCTGATTCCATGTCATCAAATTCAGAAATGATTAGTCTCCACCAAGGAACATTTGCCTGGTAGGGTCTACGTGGCCCAAGTGGTATGTGTTAATGACCAGAGCTGTTGGAGACTTCATTCTTATCCAAAAAATTTTGATTCCATGTTCTAATAACAAGTTGTCAGAGAATTGGTCTATGCAGAGGTATATTTACCTGATGCGGCCTAGTTTGTTCAAGTGGCATGTGTTGATGACCAGGTTTGGTAGAGGCTTCATTCTTATCCAAGATGTGGTGATTCTATGTCACATAATCAAATTGTCAGAGAATTGGTCTCAACAGAGGTATATTTACCTGATAAGGCCTAGGTTGTTCAAGTGGCATGTGTTGATGACCAGGTATGATAGAGGCTTCATTCTTATCCAAGATGTGGTGATTCTGTGTTCTAATATCAAATTGTCGGAGAATTGATCTCAACAGACGTATATTTACCTGATAGGGCCTAGGTTGTTCAAGTGGTATGTATTGATGACCAGGTATGTTAGAGGTTTCATTCTTATCCAAGATGCGGTGATTCTATGTCACATAATCAAATTGTCCGAGAATTGGTCTCTACAGACGTATATTTACCTGATACGGCCTAGGTTGTCCAAGTGGCATGTATTGATGACCAGGTATGTTAGAGGTTTCATTCTTATCCAAGATGCGGTGATTCTATGTCACATAATCAAATTGTCCGAGAATTGGTCTCAACAGAGGTATATTTACCTGATAAGGCCTAGGTTGTCTAAGTGGCATGTGTTGATGACCAGGTATGATAGAGGCTTCATTCTTATCCAAAACATCTTGATTCCATGTTCTAATAACAAGTTGTCAGAGAATTGGTCTATACAGAGGTATATTTACCTGATGCGGCCTAGGTTGTCGAAGTGGTTTGTGTTGATGACCAGAGCTGTTGGAGGCTTCAGTGACTCCCCCTGTGCTTTAAATCACACATAGTTAATACATGTCATTGTACATAGCGCGACATAGAATAAAGACTTCAAATGTTAATTGCAGCGAATTCGTAGTAGGTTCAGTTGTCTGCGGTAGCCTTGTTGAGTAACTGCGCATGCATTCAGATATAAAAAATATTCAAATCAGTTGAAGTGGTAGGTTGAATTTTGTGTTCATGCGATCGTCCAGTGGACCTTTTCTTGGATTGATGATTGCATTGCTCATTAATTGACTTATTTGTTTTTCAGGTAATTGACATTTATCTTCTTGTTTTGCAGGATCGGACGACATCATCCATCATTCAGAGGATCGCAGATACTCTTATTCACTCCCCATCCACGTCTCAATTGTCATAAACGGCAACCTCTTGAAATGGTCATCGACTGCTGGACTAGCGGACCTCATCCTACCTCATCTTAACCTGATAACGTGTTAATAATTTATTGAACTTACTTGTTTTTTGAAAGCATTGTTGCTGTAATTTCGAGAGGATACAATGTTGGATATAAATGAAATTGAAAAAATATTCGTTTTTCACTGTTATGATTGATTGAGGTATGGTTATTAATGTTGCTTCGGAAATTTAAAAGTAGATGGTAGGCCCATAACTGTGGATTTTCCACATTGAACACACTACCGAGTTACTCAATACCTGAGAATGGCTGGCTATAGTGGAATGTTCAGATAAATGTGAGGAGATAGGTGTCGAATTAATAACACACGATAACTTCCGTTCAAGCTTAATTTCTGATCCTTTCAGAATCGGTCTATTGTGAAGTAGCTGCTGATTATTATAGAAATATTTCGCATAAAATAAACGACCAAATGTCGCTGCTGATCGAGCGTTTCCACAGATCTTATTATCGTTATTTTGAAGATTCGCTATAATGAATGAAGCGGATTGAATCTTCATACATAACTTGTACGTGAAAATCATACTTGAACCGTCATCAATATAGAGGGACTGCTCATGCTGGTTAGTTTTTTATATTGTGTCCAAACTTGAATGCATTTCCATTCATCTAAGAGCTATAAGGATGAAATTAGGAAAACCAGCTGAACTAAGATAGCGGCACTGATAGGCCTACAGGTATTGCATATAACAAGTCCTACGTTTGCGTGCGTGCATCACAATTTCAAAGTTTTCCATTCGAAACGCTTTCAAGGGCGCTTCATTGATTTTCGAAGTGCGAAACGGCAAAGATTATACATTTTAATAATTTGTAGTCATGTAGCCTAATACGACTTATAAATATATAGATTTGTTTCTCGATAGATAACAGCGAAATCTATTCTTTTCGGGGCTCCTTTTATTCAAAGGGAAATTAATGAAAATAGCGGCGGATTTTCTTTTTGCAAGCATAGGACGTGTGCGTAGCGTAGGCAATTGTAATTTAATTTTCCAGCCAAAAAATCTTTGATAGTTCCCTATGAATTAGAAGTTTGTGTTACTTTAAGTCAATCGCGATCGACTAAGAATGTTTATGTAAAACTTCTAATTTAATGTCAAAAATAAACGATCGGTTATTCTTAGCATTCTGAGCATGATGCTTCTGCTCAAATCATCAAGATAATAGATATGATATGAAATTCGTAGATAATATTAATTCTATAAAACAACAGTTTCAAATAGTCATCTTTCATGTCAATCAGGCATGCATAAACAAATCGATATTGAATCAAATTGGGGAATTTTTTTCGCGTGAAGATCACTACCAAGAGCATCAAATTTTTTCCTCCGACTTTGTCACTGAATCACAACTAATAGCGATAAATGATTTTATCAAACGACCATGGCTATATCAGTCTGCATCCGTACTTAATTCCCCCTTTGCAGAATTGATAAAAGGATTAAGATCACCCAATGAAGAGCTCAACGACCAATGATATACACATTGAATGCATATACGCACATGGTCAAACGGTCGTGTGATAATGTGCCAATTTTTTTAAAATTAATATGTTTGGGTTAACACGGAAGAGACGTGGAGGTTGAGACTTATTGGAAAAAGTGAGACTGGAAAATATGGAATTCCTGGCACTCCAACGCACGATCGATCCTGAAGGTTGATACATCACATAGCCTACATGAAAGAATCATTTGCAACAATGGTGAAATACCTCGTCTAGATGATTATCGTTAAAGTGAAGAATTGGAAGGAACTTTTCTATTTAGTGTTGTATTTTTCGTCCAATCTTTTTAGTTTTGAATTCTCCAACTCTGTATATATCATACTCTAACCCTCAAATGCAATCATCTTGTTGTTAATCATGAAAAGACTGATTATCTGTTAATTTCTGTTGGATAAGAAAGTTGTGTATGATGCATGAAAATTTAGTCACATTTTTATGTCGCAACCTGTATGCTACATGTCTTACAGGGACTTGAATTTCACTCATAGTTGCATTTGCTTTTCGAAAGAAGTTTTACAATTAAAATCTAACTCTTATACAGGAGTAAGCTTGAATTCTATAAAAAAAACTTTTGAATGACAGCAGGGCAACGATTAATTTAATGTAGGCAATCGAAGAACATAAGTAATTTTGAAAAGATCGGATCGTGCAGTTGAGTGTATTACAAACATACTCGTATTGTTACAATAATTCAGTTTTTTATGTGGGCTACTGCATGTCTGTCGCAGCAACAGCTTCGCACATGTACAGGCCTAATGTATTTCATAGTCCGCGGTATCCATGATCCTGTCGTCGATCAGATGAACTGGACGATTAATCATCCTATGCAATAAGTCTACACAATAATGAAACAGCATCGCACGCAATTTCACGTAGATCTCTCTTGTTAAAGAATACATCATTGATGAGCATTTTTCAGCTTTTCATAGGTCATTCATGCTCCAGCGTAGTCTCCCCTTCGATGCCACGAGGCAATTCCGATGTATTCAAGTTAAATTCAGATGTGCAATTTATTTGGATCAAATGGATTAGCCATATAATTCGAGATACAAGTATGTTTTCATAAATTTCCGGAGATCGGGAAATTTTGATTTACTTTACCGCACGGATCCCGGGAAAGTTTTATAATTTTATGATGAGGTACTTAATACTTATCAACATGTGACGGCATTATGACTTATTCTTGCTATTTGCAAGTCACTAGGCATACATCGCATGATATATTTCATGGAATAGAATGGTCTTCTTTTGCTGTACAAAGGCGGTGAGCACATGATAAATAATACAATGGATAAAATACAATTTAAAAAATACATAAAAATGATATCTTAAATCAAAAAATAATATTAATTGAAAAATTACCATTTAAAAAACTTTTTCATTAAAAAATACTATCTTAAAATGCTGATGTAAATCAAGAACAATGCATAATAAAAGAATTTGAAGAACGTTCTGTACTCGTCTTAGGACGTTTCAATTTGCATTTTCATGGTGGTAATGAAGTCACGGTTGAGAGAAAATGTGCGAAGTGAATGGGAAGGATTCAAGACAACATCATTGAAAATATTTTTACATATGCAATCTCCTGTAGTGAAAAGTCTCTTTTAATGTAGTCACTTCATCTATAATATGCAAAACACGTGAAAGTCGTTTAGGTAAATATTCATGTATTGATATATTTAGAATAGAAGCGACACCGATATTTAATTTACGCTTCGACTTTCCAACATTTCGTTCTAATTGCGACAGAATACGCATTCAACAATTCCTTCCCTATGTAGCACATAGTCACTCTTGCCAAAAGGCTTGAACATAGTGTTCGCTCCTCATTGATTATGTTAGCCATCGAGTTATGTCAATTGCCAAAAGAATACGTGGAACTCGAAAAATCAATTTATTGCAACGCACAAATTTTCGGCCGAAGCCTTCGTCAGGTGCATATAAAATGAATGTGACTGGCAAACTAGTAAATGATGAGCACTTGTCAAACTGGATATGGACACAAAATGAAAATTGATAACATAGATATTAACACTCTGAACTGCAGAGAAGGAAATAAAAGCTGTACAGGACTAAAATCGATATGTACACTTTATACAAGAATATTCAATAATTGTGCTCTTCTGCGAAATATTTCGCTGAACTCTCAATTCATGCTATGATCTCTGAATTCGCGTAATGATGCATATCAAAAGTTTGCCGTGATTTGTCCAAAATTCAGTTAATTTGGCGAATTCAAAGACAGAGTTTGGGAAAGTTTTTTCGTGAGGTTGATTCGACTAAAAAACTTTCCGTGAAAGCAACCCCTACTTTTTTTCTTATTATTATTATACACAAAAAGTGGAGCGGGGGATCAGGTAGTCAATGTTTGCATCCTTACTCCCGAAACACCGGAGTGGAGCTTTACACTCCGACACAAATGCACTGACTACTGATGCATAGCAAACTAAATGATGCTTTAGACTGTCCTTCCAAAAATTGACTTGCAATCAACTAACATTCACCCAAATTGAGTAGAACATGCATGCATCTGAGAGCACCGGTACATTGATGTTTTCGCGAGGCCTTTCAAATACATTTTTCCGGATTTTGAAATGATTTTAGAAAATTGATATTTGCAGCCCTGTGATTGACCCCTTTTAAAATTTTAGGAATTTAACAGACAATTTTTAGGAATTTCAGTGAAAAATTAGAATACTCTGCAATTGATATAACATTGACTTAATATCCCAAATCTCATAAGACATAGTGCTTTCATGGCAGACGAACAGATTTCACGAGAGACAAAGCCTATTCAACTCAGACATAATGCTGTTTTGAAAATATATTTTGTTTTTATTACATGTAGTGACGTTGAGATTTCAACAGTAATAAAAAATACAACAGTCATACTGATTTATGAGTTGGTCAAATGTTGATTTGTTGAATTGAAATAATGAAAAGCCTCGTAATCGAGTTTCTGAACAGGACATGCGTCGTATAAGTATGCCTACGTTAATGATGATGATTACCTTCAAACGCCCATCTTCCTTAATGTTGGAAAGACTGCAGCATATAGGAATCGTCCAATGATTCCAGTAAACTAGACTTGGGGGAGCAGATAACGCTTGACAAAGAGATGATTTTAAAAATGCCTCGTAAACGAGTTTCTGAACAGGATATGTAGTGTACAGTTATGTCTACGTTAACGGTGATGATTACTGAGGTATGATATCATCAAATAAAAGGACAATTTCTCCAGCAAAAACATGCACATCTAGCGCAGATCGCCTAACAAATTTAAACGAAATTATCCCTCAAAACTGTTTAAACTCTGAAATTAAGACATTACATGTCGTAATGATTGCACACTGTATACATATTTGGATTACGAAGTCGTTTTGTTGATCGACACTGATCTAAAGTTAAAATAATATTCGGATATAGGTCATACACAAGGCCTCCGTGTTTTTATAAATTATAAGAGGTGCTGGATGAAAGAGAGAATAATATAGCAAGTACCGGTAATTCACCTCCCCGACGGCAATTCGATAGTGATCTATGGATTTTTCATATCATGGAGAGTCCTGGGTTCAAACATAGATCACTGTCGAATGCCGCCGGGGAGGTGAATTACTTGCTATAATATTCTCTCTAACATCTAGCACCTTTCATAATTAATTGTATAATTATGACTGATATAATGTAACGAAGCTAATTATTCCTACAAATTGTTTCTTATGGCTTGCTTAAGTCATTATTGAATTCAGTATGCTAAAAAAACGCTATTTTATTGCTTGATTTGACTCTTCAAAACCTGTATAAATACATGAAAACAAGCATGAATTATATTATTTTTATTTTTTTTCACTAATGGCCTCCTCTTCACCCTTATAGCCATTCCTTCTCCACCAACAAAAGTGCAACAACGTATAAAAACAATGTAAAAACTATCTCTAACAAGTAATATACTGCGAATATGCTGTTCAGCTTTGCTATCAAAAAGCGAGAGAAACAAATCAATGATATCAGTGAACAGTAGCAATCGCTGATACGAACAGTCTCCGTAAAAATCAATGAACACTTTAGTGTGAAAACAAATTTATTCAAACTTGGTGTGAATACCAAGTATTCTGAGGGCATGAACGCTAACCTCTCTGCAATCAGAATGGCTGTAATATCAATATGTAGGTAAGATGAAAAAACCCAACTTTTGTAATACGAAATTTTAGGAATTTTTCATTTTTCACCAAATTTTAGGAAAATTTTAGGAATTTTAGGAGAGTTTTGAAATTTTAGGAATTTTAGGAGTAATCACACCCCTGTATTTGAAAGTATTTCAGTTCTTTAAGTACTTGTAACTTAATCTTATAAAGTATGGTGTACTTGCTACCGCACATAACAGTCATTCAACTATTTTTGTTAAAGACAAACTTGGACTTGTACAAATTCCTTAGTTTTGAATTTACACATTATCAAAATATTTGAAATTTTGGTGGAAGACTGTTGAAATGTGAGGACCATCTATACATACATTTGAAACAAATAATGCAGTGATTTCGAAGCAAAGTATACATTTTCATCAATACTTGTAGTGATGTCCATACATCTATGTATCATCCATACTAACTAGGGTTCGACTTCGTAACTGGCCAGGGGGAACGGGATCAATCAGCATGTATAGTTATCACATTTTTCAATTGATCGCCTTCTTCACCGAGAAATGTCTCCATACAAAATAATATTTCAAATGATTGTTCTTGCTTAAAATTGTGAAATTTTCTTTTTTATTTTTATTGCTAGCTTCAGACGTGAAATTAATTCTATCAGCTTATATGCCGGAAGACAGATGAAACACGCTATGAAGGTAGCAATAAAATAATCACACGAGAACAGCTTTTTCAAATATTCATGTGTCAGTTATCACAGCTTAACAACCTCTCTTCGTATTGAAGCCAAACATTCTTCCGCCGATTTTTGAAAACTGAACTGACTTATTAAAATTCACTAAATTTTCTACAATCCTACCGAATTGAGTAGCCTATATACACTAATTTAACAAATTAAGACTTTCAGATTCTGAGCAATAATACATTGAAAGATCTGACAACACACTCAATAACATTTTACATGCTGGTAACATCTGATGCCCTCGCCTGTTCTTCGCTTTAATCGTCTTCCACATTGCTTCTCAACAATTCTTTTTCTTTTTCAGTTACATCCTAATCCTTCCTACTTTATTGTGAGCAGCCGAAAGTATTGAAATTAGACGGTCTTCCGCGTAAACTTTCACACTTTCAGTATTTATTCTTCTGGAAGCATAAACGTGGGGACAATTGAGGTTTTTGAAATCAAAGCTTGAAGGAAAAGGACGAGCCTATACTCCAGAACTGTCCCTCAGCATAAGATTTAAGGCTAACAAGCAGAAAATGGAAGAAATGTGGGAATGATAAAGGAATGCAAATAATAACTAAATCATTGTGTAACAGTAAAATAAAAGGATAACTCATAACTCAACCGCTCTGAGGACCTGATGATCAAGCGTGTGAGCAAAATTCCCTACCAGGACGAACCTATAAAGAATATAAAGTACAAACAACTGCTGAGGGATGAAGCAGGCACGAGCTCGAAACAACACTCCAAGACGTTGGGAGACTGGTCGGACAACTAGGCAGATGTGGACTGACCAACCGAAAGAGTCAGACAGCGACACACCAAGCAAAGAAATGCCATGGCGATGGTGGAACTGTCTTGGACACGCTTATGGGAAAAACAAGTTGACTGATCTTTTGATAAACATGAAGCGGTTGGAGCGACCCCAAGACATGAATTCTCTGTAGGCCAGACTCAACAGATGAGTTCACTCCATCCTGGTCTAGACGCTCCTCTGATCATTGTTTGTAGTCAAGAAATGCCACTCGATTATCTCTTTGCGTAAGTGCTAGACATCACATCTTTCAGAAAAAATACTATAGGGGGGATCATAATAAATTTCTTATAAGCTTCTCACCATATCAGCTAAATAATGAGTTAAGTAATTCATTGTCATTTTCAACTTTTGTGATTGGATCAAATCGAATACGTTAGCTCAACACTGAGAGAAAGAACGTGTCAGTGACAACTGTCAGCTAACAAGTACGGGTTTGAACAAGGATGGTGGCCAACATTGAAATGTCTATCTTTCTATCATTAAAAAGTCTTGGAATAAATTCCTCCATGGTTAGGAGTCACCATATCGATGAGCCTCATAAGTCGATATACCTTTGTGTTTTTCTATAGAATTCATTGTTATATGGACAGTATTGAATATTATTGGAGTGTTGATTATAAGATAAAAAACGATTGGCTAAAATTGAATATAGAAACTAACATCCATCTGCATCGCAAATTAAGAGAGACAGAAAAACAGAAAATTAATGCATAGATGGACAAATAAAAATGATAATCGGTCAATGATCCTTGTTCAACGCTTTACCCTGTTTAGCCCTGATGATGAACCTCCGTTATTCCTTCAGCATCTCAGTTCAATCCCTATCTACACAAGCGCAACTGACAAAGACGTGCTGTGTGGGTTCAGTAGGTCCTACTGCATAAATCCCAACAATCGTTTAAGCAGTCGATTTCATTCCCCCATAGCCAAGTTAAATATGCAGCACATTCGAAGGACGTGTAGGCATTCGAAAGAGACTAGTCTTTTGAAAAAAAGGAGCGACGCAAGTTTTTGAAGTGTACTCATATTAATCAGTTAGCATCTGTAAACAATTTGAATAAGTGGGTCTCAAAAGGAAAAAAAGAATAAAGAAAGGCTGCGTTTACATTACTTTCATTGTTTCATTTTGCATTTGAAACAGCAATGCTGCAGTTGATTTGGTACAGAATCGTCGTTTACGCATTTACGCCGGCAAAAGTGCACTTGAAACGGCAATTATGCAAACTCTTTCAGACTGCTGCAATTTGAAATGTCATCATAGATCTTGAAGGGACAAACCTCGTTCTTGTCGGGTCAAACCTATAGAATTGCTGTCCAACAGTTTCTATTGGCGAAATAACATGGTGCAAGAGAAAATAATAAGACACTGCCCGACGTTTCGTGTCACGGACTCATGGGATTCGGGTGTAATGAGCACGAATCTGATTTTTGAGCATGTGTTTGTCTTTTTGTTTGCTTTTTCTTAAGCCATGTTATTTCGCTAATAAAATTTGTTGTAGAGTAATTCCAGTATTTCTATCTGACAAAAGTAGTCTATCAACAAACTCCCCGTGTGCTGAAAGCTAGTGTTCGGTATTCGTGCGAAATTTGGTATTCGAATATTCATCATTTCGACGAACGAATATTCGAATAATTTGAAAAATGCATTTAGGCCTAGCCTATATTTGTATGTCATCACTCCTGACTATTGATCAGGATGATGGCTCAATGTAAACTGTTCTCAAAAGCTGACTTTAACTGGGTTTCATAATTTCATACATGCACGTGGATTGCAACTCATAATTAGGCCTACCGGTAGCTTAGTTATTTCAACAAGCTTCGAAGCTATGTGTCTAAATATGAGAAATAAGAGCAAAATTAATTGAATGACATTTCAACAAATTCACAGTCCCTATACACCGTCATATATCAACGTATATGGCTAGGTCAGATATAGTTGATGCTAGGCTCCTTCTAATACTATCTAGACGTAATGTGAAATGAAAGCAATCAAAGCAATGAAGTAATATCGAGAATCTATTATATTTTTATCTAAAATTGATTACAAGAAAAAAAAACAAATAACAAAGTTGATTGCAATGTTACACAAAACAAATTTCCTCTAAAAGTGAATTAAAAAGCATACTAAAACAAGTCATTTTTCAAAAAGAGATGGCCTTTTAGCTACAAGTTTTTGTTTAGAAAATGAAGCATTCGGGTGGTGCTCGGCTTCAGACGATTTCGCCTTTGACTGACAATCAGACCAGCGGTCGAAAAAGCTCTTTCAGAGCTGACACTTGTTGCTGGTACACCTAGATAAAATTTGGCCATCTTTGCTAGTTTGGGATGACGTGACTCATTCTTATCTTGATTGACTCATCATTAAGGTAGGTTTCCGATAACTTCTTTCCCGTGATCTCGTAGCGACTTATTTTTGCCTTCGGTTCTTCTGAAAAGCACCCACCATATATCGATTCTATTTTCTCCTTCTCTGATGATGTGGTTGGCTGCTGCTCGACGGTTTGAATATCTGTGTTGGTTTCCCAATTGGTAGTGGAATCTAACTTACAAGAAGTTGGTATGTTTTCTTCTTGGACGCTTCATTCAGAAAAGGAAGATGTTTCATTGTAGGATCCAATACTGCAGCAATCTCCATCGCAGATTGTTGCAGCGCATTCTCTTGCAGACGCTTGTTCATGTAATCACAGAATAGTACTTTCATATTCGCGATGAAGGGTAGATCTGTTGGTTGCGGCTTCATAACATTGGTAAGGAGATTCGTAGTAACGGCGAATACTGAAGAAAGAGTCACACACTTTTCGGCAATCATTTCCTTCGAAATCGTATTCAGAATCCTCAGTGGCTCACATATAGCGCTAGCTTGTACCCAAAATTCCGGTTGGGGTACAATGTCACGGACTGTTTTTGAAGAACTCTCCATAAGAGTGTTGGTCACAGGCTTGCTCATCATGACAAGGCGATCGAGCATCTCGAATGTGCTTCCCCACCTCGTTGAGCATTCCTGGTTTAATTTTCTGTAAGTCTTTTTCTGTAGTGTATTTACTTTTTTGATTCTCTCTCGAGATTTGTTTTCTGCGAAGGAGAGTGACTGAAGTGGCTAATAATTCTTCGGGCATCTCGAAGTATATTGGCGCCGGTTTCCTCTTTCAGTCCAGTGATAATTGCACATTACAACATATGATCAAAGCAATTTAGGGTCAGTCGGAAGTTCATATCATTGCAAGCTTTTTTGATGTTCGCTCCACTGTCTGTCACTACTGCTATGTCAGAAGCGTTTATATTCCATTCCTGCAACGCCTCTGTTAAGTGAACTACCAGATTTGCAGCTGTGTGAGATCCAGCACACAGTTTAACATCCAAGCACTTAGAGATGAGCTGCCAATCCTTAGTGATAACACATACGGTTAGCCTCATAAATGACGTAGACTGATTTTCAGATGTCCAAATGTCTGTTGTAATAGAAGAACACGTATTATTTGGGTTAGTGATGAACAATTTAGTATCTTCCCGACAATTCTCATAGGTCACTTGAAGATCTTGCTTGATGGACTTCGCATTTGGAATAGCGTATGATGGATTCAATTCCGCTACAAATTCCCGGAAATGTTTGTCTTCCACAGTAATGAGAGGCTCGTACCTTTTCACTAAGAATTTCTGCAATTTTGAAGTTATTTGAACTTGTTGAGGGGAGCTTTTGTCATATTTTCGATGCTTTTGATTGAAAAAATTAGTTATTCTCCCTTTCTCCGGTACTTCCCGAGATTGCGGTGGATTAATTTTATGAATCAAATTCAGGTGATTCCGTAGGTTCGAAGTGATAGACCCACAGCACTTCAACATATGAGTCGAGTCTATTTTACAGACGGCAGTTGATGGCGTTTCACCACGGTCGAAGTGATTCCAAATATCAGATCTTCTAGCAGACATAGTCTCAAACCGGTCGTAGTTGGATAACCATAAAATATAGCAAATGAAGTCAAGAAGGTAGTGACTTGTGTTGCGAATAATAGGATTTTCTCAAGTCCACTTAACATGCTGTCACAACTCATAATAGCCAATAGCAGTGAAGCACTCAGTTACCGCGTTCCCATAGAGCTGGATGTTTTTCTGTCCACTCATCTGTTAATTAGAGGACATATCCAGCTCATGCCAACATCCAGTCCCATAACAGTAGCATCTGAAGAATTGTAATAGGAGATCTAAATTTTCATATGAAGCAGGAATCTGGCAGTTGGATTACACATTTTCTCCATGGTTACACAATATTACACAAGTCAAATGACGCCACTTCGGTATCTCGGTAGGATAGTTGAATAGGAGAAACTTTTCTATGTAGTCCTTATTACAATTCAACACCTGAAATGTGTCTAATGGATGACACGAAATGATAAAAGTTCAATATCATATCCGTGGTATCGATATATTTTCCGTACAAGGCTAATTATTCTAAAAATCATATTATGACTTCAGTCATTTTGTATGGTATTCGAATGGCATTTGATATTCGAATATTCCTTAATATTCGAATATTCCTTAATATTCGAATATTCATTTTCGTATTCGAATATTCATCCACGAGAGGTATTCGAATATTCGAACCGAACTCTACTGAAAGCATCGTATGTAACATTAAAATGTAATTTATATAAACTTTAACCAATTCTAACTTTTTAAATATATAAGTTATTTCATATCATTGTCAGTAATTAATCTAATTTTTCATTGAAAATGTTACGGCATTTATAATGTAATTATGAAATCATTACGTGTGGAACAATAATTTCATCATGGCAGTTATAGATATCGCAATAAAGATGAAAGTGCAAGTGCCAATTTTCAATGTGATCCAGATTTCACACAAATGTACATGTCAGCATCCAGCAAAATAATTCAAATTCTTTTCTTCTTTGTACATCCAATTCAATTAGTATGACAGTGATGATCATGCTGTATTGCCATAATTGCCGCATTAATTTAATTATCATATGTAATGATATGATTTGTATGTAAAATATGATATTAAATATGATTGCATTAATTATCTTATATCATTATTAAATATTTAATTTCAAATATTTATGATTTGATTACTATTATGTCACATTTATGATTCATATTTAAAAAGTTAGAATTATTCAAAATTTACATAAATTGCATATTAATGATATATACGATGCTTACAGCACACGGGAAGTTTGTTAATAGACTACTTTTGTCAGATAGAAATACTGGAATTGCTCTCTAACAGATCTTATTTGCAAAATAACATGGCTTTAAAGAAGTAAATAAAAAAAAGACAACATACAAAACACATGCTTAAAAGTCAGACTCATGCTCATCACACCCGAGTACCATGAATATATGTCTGTGACACGAAACATCGGGTAATTGTTTTATTACTTTTTCTGAAACCATGTTACCATGTTGATTCGCCAATACCAATTGTTGGAGACAATTATAGTATTTTTCTGAAAATTGTGATATCCTGCACTTACGCAAAGAGATAATCGAGTAGTAATTTGATCCACAGTGGAGATGATCATTGCGTGCAAGTACAAGATGCAAGCAACAACTCTTTACTCAAAACATCATTTCATCCACTAAATTACCACACTTATCTACAGCAAATAATATCATGAAAAAATTCAAATCCTCATTATCATCATGACTCGCGAAAGTAATTGCAGCACTGTCTCGAAGTCACTTCCTCAGGTCTATCTCTAAGTGCGGTTTGGAGCAGTGCTGCCGTGCTGAATTTGCGGTCTACAGCCACATTCCATGTAAGGCAGCTTTCAATTTTTAAAATTGCATCAGCAAATTGTCTCGCTGCATCCTTTCGTGCGTCTTGGACGTATCGCCATTCACCAGAAGTGCCGGGCTAATAAAATTTGTATAACATCATACAAAATTCGATATTAAACCATGTGACATGTTTAGACAGGGTGACCTGCTTAAACTGGCGGGCTTTATCTCTGTTTCCAAACCTGTTTGAACAGAGTGCTTAAACCATATGTCACCATGGATTGTTTGTGTAATCCGACTTCAACTTCAAGTGAACCAAAATCAGTGCTTGACACTACATGAAGAAGAAAGACTAACTTTTTGATCCAAGAAAAGAAATTGTAGTGAGTCTGTTTTGCTGGATGAAGCATTTAACATGCCTGCAAAATTTTGTCTTTGAATGGAAGATGTTGAATCAGCTTTAGGGTTCCAGTTCTAGCAAAACCTTCACCGATTTCAAAATTTCAGCTTCTTTTTCAGTTTCCATGTCAACAAAAATTCGCTTTGCTGGCTCAACCATGGTTTGGTGATGCGCGGAAGCCAAATGGAGTCATCGAGCACATCAACGTTCCAATATGACTTCATAATCTTTGACGGTTGGACGAAGCGCACCAACCACTGCTTCATCATACCCTGGAGTTATGGATAGAGACGATGTATTTGAACCGATTAGTTAAATTATTTTTGCATAATTTTCAAAACTTAAGCCAAAAACGTGAAATAAAATTCTGTTTTCGGATTAAGTAGAGAGCTTTTCATATCCTCTCTTTGATCTACAGAAAATGTTCAGTCAAAGCATTCCACAATGTAATGATTCTTTCAACGGCTGGCAATATTTGAAGCCAATATGACAATAAATGTCAGGAGACAGTTCTTCGCTATCGTATAATAATTCTTGGCAGACATGCTTTGACACATTATGAATTTGATGTAACGTACAACTGCCAATATCAGAAATTTTTGGGAAATGTTCTTTGAGTCGAAAAACTCCACTATGTGATCTCTCATGGCATTACAATTGTTTGTCATCACAGAGATACATTTGTGGTAATCGAGAGTCTTTAATAATTTTCAAAATGGCACTGATAATCTCTTCAGCATAATTAGATAAACCCAGTTTAATTTTAGGTGTCTTGATATGCATTTTCGAAGTTCTGTTGATTGTAAATTTAATTTTTTTAAGTGTTTCTCCATCGCATATTGGTCGCTTAATTTAGATTTGGCATTGAAAAAATAATTGCAATTAGTTAATTGCTCGTGATCCAATTACACAAATTGATTGTTGACAAAGAAATGAGACTAATTAAATTGCAATAGATATGTTGAAACTCCAGGTATGAGATGAAGCGGTGTTTTACTCGACCAGTTCGCCCCCTAATGTGAGTAAAATTGAATCAATCTTTGAAATAATTTATTATCTCGTGAGCAAAATAATCATGAATTTGTAGAATATATGTCATCAACATAATCTGTTAAATCTTAATTGAAGCAGGTATGTTATCTAATGTAATAGTGCAGCCATTGATGACACATCTTAGAGCAATGCTGAACAATGTACTTAATTTTTCATGATAATATTGCTGCACCGTCCAACTTCAACTTCATTCAAGACTTACTTCGACTTAGATTCTCCAAACTCCTGAGCGGCAAGGGCACCTTTGACTCCTCTTAACTGAAACGTCCTCATCTTGTTCGTAATTGAGATGCAGGGTACGAAGATCTTCAGAGGGTGTGTCACCAGGCTTGTTTTGAACGCCCTTGTTTTCAAGAAACCTAGGGATAATTGCTGACATTTCATTGAACGAAATAAATAGCATTGTAAGTTTATGTTGATTTCTATGGCATTAATACAAGAAGTAGTTGAATTACACATTCGCGTTCATTTTGATGCATTATAAGGGAACCTTAGTTGTATGAAAGGCTAATTGCATTTGCAGTTACGGAATATTACTGATATAAAAAATCAATTTCTCAATGTATGAGTTAGTTTGAGCAGGGTGGCCGCATATGCACGACAGTGGTATTAGACACAAGAATATAAACGATAATGCGCGAATTTTATGTACGGTATAATACACGAAATTCAGTACGTAGTTGGAAGCAAAAACTAGACTTAGAAGATTTTAACTGTGGTAGTATATTTTTGATTTCATGAAAGGGTGAAATATGCTTAGGCAAATTCTAAGAGACACATTAAATGTGGTCGACATTTTATGGTAGTACGTGGTTATTGTTTTCTTTTTTCAAGACGGATATGCCCTATTTCAAAGCTGCTTCCAATTATCCCAGCAGAATGAAATCTGAAAAATATTCGTCCTGAAAGTTGAAATGGAAGGAAATGTAGGCTACAGTACTGTTTGATGCAATTCAAATTCAAATGCATCCTGATCAATCGGGAAAGCAATAAGCGTGAACTCTAACTTTAGAAGGACAGCCGAACACCGAATATTTTTATCGCATCAAATTGTAGGGAATAATAAAACATAATACATACAATTTATGTTGTAGGATATTAGTTGAATACTTTCCCCTCACAAAATGAAACTCCTTTTACATCCCTTTACAACTTGCTAGCTGCATTTTGTAGTGTTTTCAGAAAGCTCATATGAGAATCGTTTCGGGGTATCCATTAACTCCGTATTCCGAAACGTGACTGAAATTCAGGAATAAAACCAAGGAAACTTACATGTACAAATAAATTTATGCATCTCAATATATACAGAACATATGTGTCCGATGACAAGAAAAAATGCGTGCCATGGAAAACATGATCATATATGAGCCTCTGTATACAGAAGTTGGAAAAAGAAGAAAAGAGAGATAAAACTTTCACTAAAAAGATAGTGACTATATTTTGCTATACTCGCACTTGTTTAACCCTGCATTCAACCTGACCATCAAGATGACTAACTGCCTATCTGAAGTTCACGCTTGGTTGAAGAGGAACCGCCTGCTGTATAGCGCCGCCAAGAGAATGGATTACGTCCAAGCGATGTCGTCACCTCGCCCCAAGGTCTCCAATGATCTTTGGACACGACACTATCAGTCTGTTCGCAACCTTGGAGTGCTTCTTGATGCATACCTCTCATTGCAACCACACATTTCTATGACCAATGCTGCGTGTTTTAGCGCCCTGTGACAACTCCGTTACATTCGACGATTCACCCCTCAGTCAGTGTTGAAAACTCATGATTTCTCATTCATTCCCGCCTTCATAATTGCTCCATTATCGTTTATGGTCTTCATGACAGCACCTCATCAAAATTCCAACCAGTTCTCCACGTCAGCACCAGACTCTTGTCCATCACCTACTCTTGTGACTACGTATCCTCCATTCTCCAGTCCCTACACTGGCTACCCATACGAGACCGTATAACAATTTTCGTCCAGCAGTTCTTGCTTACTAAATGTCTGCGGGGTGGTGCCCCTAGCTTTCTGACTTCCTCTGTCCAGCTGTGTCCTCCAACCTTTCCCGCCGCCATCCACGATCTGCCTACAACGACCAACTTCTCATTTAGACTTCCTGACTAGTGTAGCATGATATAGTCTTGCATGATATGTTTGTATGAATACTGTACATCTGTAGCTGTCACTCGTACGCGTGGTGTAGCTCAAGTCTCTCTTTTCAGAGGCCTTGAGCATTGTGTAGTGTGACCCCGAACAATACAATCCTTACAGCGCCACAAAGACTTTTGAAGTTATTTATGCTCAAGACCCAACAGCCAAACGAATCTGAAGATGCCTTTCGTCGAATGCCCTGTCTCATCCTGCCCTTACGAAACTCCAGATGTTGAGTCACCTGAACTACTAGTCACACTCCTGAAACTTCACGCCACCGAACACCAGCCTACTCCAACACCACCTGTCGCCTCCGCAAAGACAGAAAAAGTGAAACGGCCTACGGTTTCAATTGGTGGATCCTCCGAGGAGTGGGCGTACTTCCTCACCAGATGGAACGACTACAAGACGGCTACTCGACTACACGGTTCTGACGTCGTCATTCAGCTTTTAGAATGCTGTGACGAGACATTGAGAAAAGATTTGACTCATGCAAACGGGGGAGACTCTCTCACCAGCCTATCCGAAGACGATGTACTTCTCGGCATCCGCAACCTAGCCGTTCGAGACGAAAACGTAATGGTCGCACGCGTCACTGTGCACAATGTCAGACAAGACAGAGAAGAGCCGATTAGCAATTTTGCAGCTCGACTGCGTGGTCAAGCCAGCATCTGCCGCTACTCAATTGACTGTCCTCGATGCGACGACACAGTTGACTACAGCGATCAAGTTCTCAGAGATGCCCTAACACGAGGCATCATGGACTCGGACATACAACTGGATCTCCTCGGTGAACAGAACCAGGAAATGACCTTGGAACAGACAATCAAGTACATAGAAGCCAAAGAAAGTGGTAAAAGATCCGCTCAAAGTCTCCATCAGAATTTCAGCTCTACCGCTGCCTCCAGCAGCTATCGCAAAGCCCAGAGAAATCCTGGTAAAAGAGACAACCACCCAACCTGTAAATACTGCGGCCAAAAGCCCGACCATGGCACACGTCGACAGGATCGTGAAAAGACGTGCCCAGCATATTCTCACATATGCGGTAAATGCAGCATACGGGGACACTATGATGCCGTATGCCGCGGTGGCAGTAAGCACAGACAAGCGCGAAACAAGGAAAGTGCCACCTTTGACTCCTTATGCACCGTAAGTAGTTATCCTGATGGTGAATAAATAAAACATGTGATAATCTCAGTGAAAAAGTAGTCTGCGAGATCAAATCGACCAATTTGATGAGTTTCTCATGAGTTTCCCAAGAGTTTCCAACCACGAAACTGCACTCAAATGCAGTTTCTGGTGTCTAGATCGACAACTCTACACGATCGGAGAATAATAATGTGCATCGGAGTGACTTAGACATGTGATAATACTACTATCTCAGTGAAAAAGTAGTCTGCGAGATCAAATCGACCAATCTGATGAGTTTCTCAAGAGTTTCCCAAGAGTTTCCAACCACGAAACTGCACTCAAATGCAGTTTCTGGTGTCTAGATCGACAACTCTACATGATCAGAGAATATTAATGTGCATCGGAGTGACTTAGACATGTGATAATACTACTATCTCAGTGAAAAAGTAGTCTGCGAGATCAAATCGACCAATCTGATGAGTTTCTCAAGAGTTTCCCAAGAGTTTCCAACCACGAAACTGCACTCAAATGCAGTTTCTGGTGTCTAGATCGACAACTCTACACGATCGGAGAATAATAATGTGCATCGGAGTGACTTAGACATGTGATAATACTACTATCTGAGTGAAAAAGTAGTCTGCGAGATCAAATCGACCAATCTGATGAGTTTCCCAAGAGTTTCCAAGAGTTTCCAACCACGAAACTGCACTCAAATGCAGTTTCTGGTGTCTAGATCGACAACTCTACATGATCAGAGAATATTAATGTGCATCGGAGTGACTTAGACATGTGATAATACTACTATCTCAGTGAAAAAGTAGTCTGCGAGATCAAATCGACCAATCTGATGAGTTTCTCAAGCAAGAGTTTCCAACCACGAAACTGCACTCAAATGCAGTTTCTGGTGTCTAGATCGACAACTCTACATGATCAGAGAATATTAATGTGCATCGGAGTGACTTAGACATGTGATAATACTACTATCTCAGTGAAAAAGTAGTCTGCGAGATCAAATCGACCAATCTGATGAGTTTCTCAAGAGTTTCCCAAGAGTTTCCAACCACGAAACTGCACTCAAATGCAGTTTCTGGTGTCTAGATCGACAACTCTACACGATCGGAGAATAATAATGTGCATCGGAGTGACTTAGACATGTGATAATACTACTATCTCAGTGAAAAAGTAGTCTGCGAGATCAAATCGACCAATCTGATGAGTTTCTCAAGAGTTTCCCAAGAGTTTCCAACCACGAAACTGCACTCAAATGCAGTTTCTGGTGTCTAGATCGACAACTCTACACGATCGGAGAATAATAATGTGCATCGGAGTGACTTAGACATGTGATAATACTACTATCTGAGTGAAAAGTAGTCTGCGAGATCAAATCGACCAATCTGATGAGTTTCTCAAGAGTTTCCAACCACGAAACTGCACTCAAATGCAGTTTCTGGTGTCTAGATCGACAACTCTACATGATCAGAGAATATTAATGTGCATCGGAGTGACTTAGACATGTGATAATACTACTATCTCAGTGAAAAAGTAGTCTGCGAGATCAAATCGACCAATCTGATGAGTTTCTCAAGAGTTTCCCAAGAGTTTCCAACCACGAAACTGCACTCAAATGCAGTTTCTGGTGTCTAGATCGACAACTCTACACGATCGGAGAATAATAATGTGCATCGGAGTGACTTAGACATGTGATAATACTACTATCTCAGTGAAAAAGTAGTCTGCGAGATCAAATCGACCAATCTGATGAGTTTCTCAAGAGTTTCCCAAGAGTTTCCAACCACGAAACTGCACTCAAATGCAGTTTCTGGTGGTTAGATCGACAACTCTACACGATCGGAGAATAATAATGTGCATCGGAGTGACTTAGACATGTGATAATACTACTATCTCAGTGAAAAAGTAGTCTGCGAGATCAAATCGACCAATCTGATGAGTTTCTCAAGAGTTTCCAACCACGAAACTGCACTCAAATGCAGTTTCTGGTGTCTAGATCGACAACTCTACATGATCAGAGAATATTAATGTGCATCGGAGTGACTTAGACATGTGATAATACTACTATCTCAGTGAAAAAGTAGTCTGCGAGATCAAATCGACCAATCTGATGAGTTTCTCAAGAGTTTCCAACCACGAAACTGCACTCAAATGCAGTTTCTGGTGTCTAGATCGACAACTCTACATGATCAGAGAATATTAATGTGCATCAGAGTGACTTAGACATGTGATAATACTACTATCTCAGTGAAAAAGTAGTCTGCGAGATCAAATCGACCAATCTGATGAGTTTCTCAAGAGTTTCCCAAGAGTTTCCAACCACGAAACTGCACTCAAATGCAGTTTCTGGTGTCTAGATCGACAACTCTACACGATCGGAGAATAATAATGTGCATCGGAGTGACTTAGACATGTGATAATACTACTATCTCAGTGAAAAAGTAGTCTGCGAGATCAAATCGACCAATCTGATGAGTTTCTCAAGAGTTTCCCAAGAGTTTCCAACCACGAAACTGCACTCAAATGCAGTTTCTGGTGTCTAGATCGACAACTCTACACGATCGGAGAATAATAATGTGCATCGGAGTGACTTAGACATGTGATAATACTACTATCTCAGTGAAAAAGTAGTCTGCGAGATCAAATCGACCAATCTGATGAGTTTCTCAAGAGTTTCCCAAGAGTTTCCAACCACGAAACTGCACTCAAATGCAGTTTCTGGTGTCTAGATCGACAACTCTACACGATCGGAGAATAATAATGTGCATCGGAGTGACTTAGACATGTGATAATACTACTATCTGAGTGAAAAGTAGTCTGCGAGATCAAATCGACCAATCTGATGAGTTTCTCAAGAGTTTCCAACCACGAAACTGCACTCAAATGCAGTTTCTGGTGTCTAGATCGACAACTCTACATGATCAGAGAATATTAATGTGCATCGGAGTGACTTAGACATGTGATAATACTACTATCTCAGTGAAAAAGTAGTCTGCGAGATCAAATCGACCAATCTGATGAGTTTCTCAAGAGTTTCCCAAGAGTTTCCAACCACGAAACTGCACTCAAATGCGGTTTCTGGTGTCTAGATCGACAACTCTACACGATCGGAGAATAATAATGTGCATCGGAGTGACTTAGACATGTGATAATACTACTATCTCAGTGAAAAAGTAGTCTGCGAGATCAAATCGACCAATCTGATGAGTTTCTCAAGAGTTTCCCAAGAGTTTCCAACCACGAAACTGCACTCAAATGCAGTTTCTGGTGTCTAGATCGACAACTCTACACGATCGGAGAATAATAATGTGCATCGGAGTGACTTAGACATGTGATAATACTACTATCTCAGTGAAAAAGTAGTCTGCGAGATCAAATCGACCAATCTGATGAGTTTCTCAAGAGTTTCCAACCACGAAACTGCACTCAAATGCAGTTTCTGGTGTCTAGATCGACAACTCTACATGATCAGAGAATATTAATGTGCATCGGAGTGACTTAGACATGTGATAATACTACTATCTCAGTGAAAAAGTAGTCTGCGAGATCAAATCGACCAATCTGATGAGTTTCTCAAGAGTTTCCAACCACGAAACTGCACTCAAATGCAGTTTCTGGTGTCTAGATCGACAACTCTACATGATCAGAGAATATTAATGTGCATCAGAGTGACTTAGACATGTGATAATACTACTATCTCAGTGAAAAAGTAGTCTGCGAGATCAAATCGACCAATCTGATGAGTTTCTCAAGAGTTTCCCAAGAGTTTCCAACCACGAAACTGCACTCAAATGCAGTTTCTGGTGTCTAGATCGACAACTCTACACGATCGGAGAATAATAATGTGCATCGGAGTGACTTAGACATGTGATAATACTACTATCTCAGTGAAAAAGTAGTCTGCGAGATCAAATCGACCAATCTGATGAGTTTCTCAAGAGTTTCCCAAGAGTTTCCAACCACGAAACTGCACTCAAATGCAGTTTCTGGTGTCTAGATCGACAACTCTACACGATCGGAGAATAATAATGTGCATCGGAGTGACTTAGACATGTGATAATACTACTATCTGAGTGAAAAGTAGTCTGCGAGATCAAATCGACCAATCTGATGAGTTTCTCAAGAGTTTCCAACCACGAAACTGCACTCAAATGCAGTTTCTGGTGTCTAGATCGACAACTCTACATGATCAGAGAATATTAATGTGCATCGGAGTGACTTAGACATGTGATAATACTACTATCTCAGTGAAAAAGTAGTCTGCGAGATCAAATCGACCAATCTGATGAGTTTCTCAAGAGTTTCCCAAGAGTTTCCAACCACGAAACTGCACTCAAATGCAGTTTCTGGTGTCTAGATCGACAACTCTACACGATCGGAGAATAATAATGTGCATCGGAGTGACTTAGACATGTGATAATACTACTATCTCAGTGAAAAAGTAGTCTGCGAGATCAAATCGACCAATCTGATGAGTTTCTCAAGAGTTTCCCAAGAGTTTCCAACCACGAAACTGCACTCAAATGCAGTTTCTGGTGTCTAGATCGACAACTCTACACGATCGGAGAATAATAATGTGCATCGGAGTGACTTAGACATGTGATAATACTACTATCTCAGTGAAAAGTAGTCTGCGAGATCAAATCGACTAATCTGATGAGTTTCTCAAGAGTTTCCCAAGAGTTTCCAACCACGAAACTGCACTCAAATGCAGTTTCTGGTGTCTAGATCGACAACTCTACATGATCAGAGAATATTAATGTGCATCGGAGTGACTTAGACATGTGATAATACTACTATCTCAGTGAAAAAGTAGTCTGCGAGATCAAATCGACCAATCTGATGAGTTTCTCAAGAGTTTCCCAAGAGTTTCCAACCACGAAACTGCACTCAAATGCAGTTTCTGGTGTCTAGATAGACAACTCTACACGATCGGAGAATAATAATGTGCATCGGAGTGACTTAGACATGTGATAATACTACTATCTCAGTGAAAAAGTAGTCTGCGAGATCAAATCGACCAATCTGATGAGTTTCTCAAGAGTTTCCCAAGAGTTTCCAACCACGAAACTGCACTCAAATGCAGTTTCTGGTGTCTAGATCGACAACTCTACATGATCAGAGAATATTAATGTGCATCGGAGTGACTTAGACATGTGATAATACTACTATCTCAGTGAAAAAGTAGTCTGCGAGATCAAATCGACCAATCTGATGAGTTTCTCAAGAGTTTCCCAAGAGTTTCCAACCACGAAACTGCACTCAAATGCAGTTTCTGGTGTCTAGATCGACAACTCTACACGATCGGAGAATAATAATGTGCATCGGAGTGACTTAGACATGTGATAATACTACTATCTCAGTGAAAAAGTAGTCTGCGAGATCAAATCGACCAATCTGATGAGTTTCTCAAGAGTTTCCCAAGAGTTTCCAACCACGAAACTGCACTCAAATGCAGTTTCTGGTGTCTAGATCGACAACTCTACACGATCGGAGAATAATAATGTGCATCGGAGTGACTTAGACATGTGATAATACTACTATCTGAGTGAAAAGTAGTCTGCGAGATCAAATCGACCAATCTGATGAGTTTCTCAAGAGTTTCCAACCACGAAACTGCACTCAAATGCAGTTTCTGGTGTCTAGATCGACAACTCTACATGATCAGAGAATATTAATGTGCATCGGAGTGACTTAGACATGTGATAATACTACTATCTCAGTGAAAAAGTAGTCTGCGAGATCAAATCGACCAATCTGATGAGTTTCTCAAGAGTTTCCCAAGAGTTTCCAACCACGAAACTGCACTCAAATGCAGTTTCTGGTGTCTAGATCGACAACTCTACACGATCGGACAATAATAATGTGCATCGGAGTGACTTAGACATGTGATAATACTACTATCTCAGTGAAAAAGTAGTCTGCGAGATCAAATCGACCAATCTGATGAGTTTCTCAAGAGTTTCCCAAGAGTTTCCAACCACGAAACTGCACTCAAATGCAGTTTCTGGTGTCTAGATCGACAACTCTACATGATCAGAGAATATTAATGTGCATCGGAGTGACTTAGACATGTGATAATACTACTATCTCAGTGAAAAAGTAGTCTGCGAGATCAAATCGACCAATCTGATGAGTTTCTCAAGAGTTTCCCAAGAGTTTCCAACCACGAAACTGCACTCAAATGCAGTTTCTGGTGTCTAGATCGACAACTCTACACGATCGGAGAATAATAATGTGCATCGGAGTGACTTAGACATGTGATAATACTACTATCTCAGTGAAAAAGTAGTCTGCGAGATCAAATCGACCAATCTGATGAGTTTCTCAAGAGTTTCCCAAGAGTTTCCAACCACGAAACTGCACTCAAATGCAGTTTCTGGTGTCTAGATCGACAACTCTACACGATCGGAGAATAATAATGTGCATCGGAGTGACTTAGACATGTGATAATACTACTATCTGAGTGAAAAGTAGTCTGCGAGATCAAATCGACCAATCTGATGAGTTTCTCAAGAGTTTCCAACCACGAAACTGCACTCAAATGCAGTTTCTGGTGTCTAGATCGACAACTCTACATGATCAGAGAATATTAATGTGCATCGGAGTGACTTAGACATGTGATAATACTACTATCTCAGTGAAAAAAGTAGTCTGCGAGATCAAATCGACCAATCTGATGAGTTTCTCAAGAGTTTCCCAAGAGTTTCCAACCACGAAACTGCACTCAAATGCAGTTTCTGGTGTCTAGATCGACAACTCTACACGATCGGAGAATAATAATGTGCATCGGAGTGACTTAGACATGTGATAATACTACTATCTCAGTGAAAAAGTAGTCTGCGAGATCAAATCGACCAATCTGATGAGTTTCTCAAGAGTTTCCAACCACGAAACTGCACTCAAATGCAGTTTCTGGTGTCTAGATCGACAACTCTACATGATCAGAGAATATTAATGTGCATCGGAGTGACTTAGACATGTGATAATACTACTATCTCAGTGAAAAAGTAGTCTGCGAGATCAAATCGACCAATCTGATGAGTTTCTCAAGAGTTTCCAACCACGAAACTGCACTCAAATGCAGTTTCTGGTGTCTAGATCGACAACTCTACATGATCAGAGAATATTAATGTGCATCAGAGTGACTTAGACATGTGATAATACTACTATCTGAGTGGAGTCGTGTACGAGATCAAACAAACCCATTTGTTTGATTCTAGTTTCAAACTACGGATATGCACTGAAATGTACTAACATCATCTGCAGAAGAATCTTGTGTTTTGCGGAACACTGGAATCAACTATTTATGTAATTTTTTCGATATCTTTCCTGTAGGATTTGAAATATATTTCTCGACGCTTGTGTTTGAATCAATAAAGTGATTCTATATGAGTATCGGTGCAAAAATGTGGACTCGTAATCATTGAATTTTCAGATAAATCTGATTGATCGGTGATTCCAGTGTTGTCGTTATTAATAAAAGTTTCCATCTTCAGATTGGAAATAGAATATATCTAAAGATCGTCGCTAAGTGATTGGTCAATTTTAAATTTACCGGTTATTTTTGTCGCGTTTAAACTTTTTTCTAATGCTGCATTATACGCCTTGAAACTTTGCCATATGCTAGAACGGTAGACAAAGATTCTTCTTTGAAAAGGAAGTCAATGAACATGAAGTATTTCCGGTGATCAATCGGTTTCTGCTAACAGTTTCTGTGCGGTTTCTCTTAACGGTTTCGAAAGTTCCTCACGTGAAATATTTGACTCGATTGTGGAGCTTGGCACTGCTTAGTGAGTGAATATAAAGCAACAAATTATTTCACAACATCTGGGATATTGGTCTTAGATGCATAAAAATGTGAAGTCCGGGCTGCGGTATTCTGTTCATTTCTACAATTGTGCTCTGCAAAGAAGAGTGCAGTCAATACTTGTTCTGCCCATTCATAGATTCCTTAGATTGTTCCCAGCCTAGAGTTTATTAATTTCGCGTTCACATTTTCTTGACTGTTGAGGTTTCAGAATGTCAAAACTTCATTCTCGGGTACAGCTGCCAATTGTTCGTCACGCACATTCATTTCAGTTGCGCCCGATTGCTTGATGCAAAACCTTTGTTGTGATGTGCCGTTCATCTTATGGCGAGATCATTATGAAACTGAACAACAGCGGAAAAATCAAGTGTAATCTTTGCTCCACTGGTGTTTCAAGCACTTTCCAGTGCAGCTCGGTTTCACTTACACATCTGACACAATGGTGGTACACAATTAAGTGACATAATTGTCACTTATGTTTTCGGTTAAATCTTGTGTAATTTTGCAATAGGCGCATTTATGTCGATCTTGCGTCTAGTTTGCGTTTATCGATTGTGTCAATTTCGCGACAGACACATTAGTGTAAATTTTGGGTCATACTTGCGTCGTTTTTGAGTCAATCTTGCGATTGGTCCATTGGTGCTAGTTTTGCGGCATTTTTGTGCAATGTCTTTAATTTAAGATTTAGTGAAAATAATGTGGAAATGTGCTTCCGGAATGGAATGAACAGAAATAATGTGAAGAATATACTAGAGAAATGTCATACTTCTAAATGCGTTGAGATTGCGATATTTGATATTATTTGCGTTAACTCCGCGTCAATTAATGCTATGGGGGACACCTCGTCGGAGTAGCGTAGGTTCATTCAAAACACGTTTTATTTCCGGGAATTCAATATCGCTGACATCGTCTATAGAAGGCCAAACAAACTGTTGCGGCTCATTACGATACTGTACGACAAATTTTACTTCAAATTCATTATTTCCGTATACCTTTTGAACTTGACCGATATAAGTATTCTGAGCATTCCGTGTTGTTGAAAGGCTGACGACGATCCAAGCACCTTCGCTTATGGATCCTAGTTTCGGGAACAAGCTGGAGTTTTCTACGCGGTCTGATAAAGATTCGTTACGATCACCAGACATTTCGATGTCATTGTCAAAATCATTCGACTGATGTATTGCCTCTGAGCCAGACATCTCTGATTCAGTATCAGTAGCGGAACCTGTATCGGTATCCTCACTCGAATCTTGTGTGGGATTACTTATATCCATCAATGATACACTTTTTCCAGCTGCGATGTTGACCTTGCGACGAGTAGTAACAATTCGTTTATCCGGACGATATCTCATTTCTCTCAAAAAGGAAACTAAACTATCGGAGAGAATTTCATCTGAGAGGTTATTTTCTTCACTGTTCTCATCATGAGTAGATACGGGAATTTGGCATATCACTTTCTCTCGATTCAGAGGTACAATACCAGTCTTTTCAAACCCTGCTACTACGTTTTTGTTTTCTCTCCCATCAAACTCAAGTTGCTCCAATGTTTTCTTTAGTAATGCGGGAAACTGATCCTTAGGCAAAGAAGATTGATTTTTTCCAAGACCTCGCTTCCATTCGTCAAGGACATTTCTCCATGTACGCCTTAGAGGACCGAAGTATGAAACATCTAGGGGTTGTGTTAGATGTGTTGAATTTCTGGGAAGAAATACAAAGGCAATGTTGTTTCTTTCACACGCTTCAATTACATCCTTTGTTAAATGACTGGCAAGATTATCACCTATCAATACTTTTCTACCTGGTAATCGTCTGAGGTAACGCAAGGCTACTTTAAAAAACCAATCAGTAAATGTAATTGAATCAAACCATCCACTGGCTGATCTAGGTTATATCTGGCATTGGACGGGCCATTCAACATCCAAGTGTGCCACATCCCAGTGGCTTTGTAGACAGTGTAAACAGGAAGAATACTTCCATCCGCAGCAGCACAAAACATAACTGAAATAGAAGATTTCGTACTATTGACTACACGTTCCGGATGCTTGCAACCTCTTCGAACAAGACATTTCCTCGTGCCAGGATTATCCACAAAGCATGTTTCGTCGTAATTTAGTATATTGTGTGGAGGCACTCCCTCCAAAGTCTTGCTCAAGTTATCAAAGTACTCATTTATCACACCTCTGCTAACCTCAGCTCTTGCCCTTTTGATGCTAGGAGTCATTCGAATCGTAACGTCTTTATGTCTTGATAAAAAACTCATGGCCCAATCTTTCCCCGGGAGATTCCTTCGAAATTTCTTGATGTGAATATCTTTTGAATCTAGATAGGACTTTACAAACAGTCGTACTTCAAACAAATCCATGGGATAACCCCATTCAGCACAAATAAGAATTTTCTGGATTAATTCACTCGTTGTGCGTCGATACGGGAGGTTCATTTCAGGATGAGTAATTTCGAAATAAATGAAAATAAAGAAGTCACTCCCTTCTATTTACGACTTTTTATTCCAATTTAAAAATAAGCACCCGACGCGTTTCGTCCGAAGACAGTCTCAAGGGTGGCGTACAAATGTGGAAGGATCCTTATATACTGATTAGGCATAGTTGTGGCAACTCATTAAACTTGTTCTTGACGTCTATTAAGTTTTGGCATTTTCATCGCTATGAAGCGTGCTTCAGCCATTCTAGTTGTAATCGCATTAAATTGTTGAATAAGGATCTCACAACTAAAGTCAGTTATTTCCATCTCTCTACCAGCATGAAATTTTAGATGATGCTCGCTCAAAGCACTTTTGGAATCTCTGTTGCGAATACTACGTTCGTGTTCTTGATAGCGCAACTTGAAAGGTCGACAACTTTGTCCAACATAGAGGTCATTGCACCAAAAGCAATTAAAACAATAAACTAGATATCTGCTTTTGTAGTTGTATTTAGGACCAATGGCGCTACACACATTACAATTGCATTCTTCTTTGGGTTTGCTTTTATTAATTGAAATAATTTTTCTCCCTGGTTTAGTTGAAAACGTTACCGGAATGTCATATTTAACTTTCAACTTATTTAATTTTCTCAAATGACAATCACTAACGAAATCGAATGATAAGTGGACGTTGTCTGCTTTGATAGATGGCATTTTATTGTATTTATTTTTATTCGTTTTAACATATTTATGATTAAACCTAAATCCGTTGCTGTTTATTCGATCACTCATAGTGCTCATAGAGTCATAAGATATGTCTGCATCAGAACTGCGATCATTATTATCACTCGATTTCGTTAGTGATTGTCATTTGAGAAAATTAAATAAGTTGAAAGTTAAATATGACATTCCGGTAACGTTTTCAACTAAACCAGGGAGAAAAATTATTTCAATTAATAAAAGCAAACCCAAAGAAGAATGCAATTGTAATGTGTGTAGCGCCATTGGTCCTAAATACAACTACAAAAGCAGATATCTAGTTTATTGTTTTAATTGCTTTTGGTGCAATGACCTCTATGTTGGACAAAGTTGTCGACCTTTCAAGTTGCGCTATCAAGAACACGAACGTAGTATTCGCAACAGAGATTCCAAAAGTGCTTTGAGCGAGCATCATCTAAAATTTCATGCTGGTAGAGAGATGGAAATAACTGACTTTAGTTGTGAGATCCTTATTCAACAATTTAATGCGATTACAACTAGAATGGCTGAAGCACGCTTCATAGCGATGAAAATGCCAAAACTTAATAGACGTCAAGAACAAGTTTAATGAGTTGCCACAACTATGCCTAATCAGTATATAAGGATCCTTCCACATTTGTACGCCACCCTTGAGACTGTCTTCGGACGAAACGCGTCGGGTGCTTATTTTTAAATTGGAATAAAAAGTCGTAAATGGAAGGGAGTGACTTCTTTATTTTCATTTATTTGGAAATTACTCATTCTGGATTAATTCTCTTTCAAACTCATCTTTAAGAGCTGATTGTCCACCTGGTTTCAATGTTCGTTGATGTTTAATCCGGCGCCCCAGGACACTTTTGGAAACACCATACTTCTGGGCAGCATTCCATATGCTTATACCATCATTAATTTCTTTCACGGCATTCTCAATTACTTCATGATCGTGGGCCTTGTATCCTCTTGTGCCAGTTTTCTTCTTATATTTTCGCGGCATCGTCTCGCAAAACTGGTGGGGTGACTTGGGACACCTGAAATATAAGGAAATATTATAGTCAATAAAATCGATGTATACAACAATTATGTGTTGAAATGTTATTAGATAGAAGCATTTACTAAAATAGAGTGATGATAAGTTCGGTATGCTACATTTTTAGTTTTACAGTTTATAATCAGTAACTAACTCAGATAGTAATTAATTTATTTGACGAATAGAATAATCGTATATGAATATTTTTGTTGACAATTGATTTTGTGTTTGATATGTAATTTTGTTCATGAAGTGTAGTATCCATACTATCAAATAAAGCTGATTTGTTATACCAAACAATACGTTTGACGACGGACAGGGAACCTAAATATACGGTTGATATAAAGTGAGGGGTGAATTGGGACAATGAAAAATTGCAAAATATAATTAATTTAGTATATCGCCTCAATACAGCAACTTACATTTATTTTACACGTTATAAGTATGGACATATGTCCTCGTTGTAGATACTTACACTTTGAATGTGGCTGCTTCTATCTAACCAGTTCAGGTGAATTAAGATGGCAACTTAAAATCATATGATTAATTTGAATTAAAGTACCACTTAAACAAATATATACGTAAGAATAAATGGATTTATAAAAAATCCGAAAGATAAAGTTAATTTCAGATAGTTTCTAAAAAGTGTAGCTAAATGGAATTTGATAAATTAGTTTTGATGATAGACAGATAAATTGTCTCAAAATTCAAATCAGTCCCAATTCACCCCGTTCTACGGTATCAATCAATATTATTCATATACAATTTATTAAAACATTGGAGCACTATCGGCAGACATTACTTGCGAACACGCACAGACTTAAAAAGAGATTTAATCAGTAATTAAAGTCAAATAATCAATCCTTTGGAAACAAACTTGCATTTCAGGTTTACACTTTTTTTCACAAATGCAAAGTCACATCATCCTTATTCCAAGTGAAGTAGTTGATCAAATAACAGAAGCTGGTACGCTGATTTGTAGATAGGTTATTAATTTTGGTATTTCTTCCTGAGATGATTTTATTCATTCATGAAATTTTCGAAGAGCCAGCACCAACGAAAAATACTTCATCTGTTGCTTTGATTTCTAACGCCATAGCGGTCCATAGAAGCTCAGAATATTGATGCAGCATACACCACGAAAGAATCGAGCTCTGTATTTTATAAATATTATTCAGAAATTGCCATATCCATTCAGGATGCTCATTTGGATTATCTGATACAAGATAATGCAATAGCACCACAATAGAATTGCACATGGCAAACATGACTATTCTAAGGGTAGTAAAACTGAAATTATGTTCTCAATCATTAATTTCATGCAATTCATCGGATCACAATTAGGCCTAATCAAAAATATGGCATTTCACTGTAATTTCGTGTAAAGTAAAAAGCACATGACTAATGATACATTTTCTGAAAGCTCTCGGTCAATAAAATCCAAACATCAATGTTTCCACTTGATCAGTGACACATGCATGGACCAAATACATGTAGCTACATGCAACATGTGCGCTTACTCAGAATTGTATTTACGCGATCAGATTATGAAAATATGACAAATGATACATTTTCTGAAAGCTCTCGGTCAGTAGAATCCAAACATCAATGTTTCCAATTGATCAGAGACACATACATAGACCAAATACATGTACATGCAACATGTGCGCCTACTCAGAATTGTATTTACGCGATCAGATTATGAAAATATGACAAATGATACATTTTCTGACAGCTCTCGGTCAAGAGAATCCAAGCATCAATGTTTCCACTTGATCATGCGATATGTGCTCGCAGCACTCCTTTCATCTCACCGGGGCACTACGAGTATGCATCTGAGTGATCTGTCTTTTGGCCGGGATAATGAAAAAACATTTAAGCAAAGTGGGGTGCATGCATGTTGGTGCTGCCAAACTGCACCGTCAAAACCTCAAATGCCACCCAGCACCGACCGCCCCTTCATGTCAGATTATCCGCGTTTCAGCAATTGGTCATGGACTGCATTCGGCTGATAGTTAAACTTGCGGAGTATCTGCTGACTTTTACTCAAATTGGGTTGGCACCCACGCCGGGAGTTGAGGATCAGCAACCTTGACGTTTGTAATGATAAAGGAATTTACTGACAGCGGATTTCCAGAACCGTAGTATGACCTATGTTTTGTTGTATATATTGCACAACGGAATATATCAGGCGATTGAGAGCAAGATTCTCACCGCAGTATGCTGAAACTTACGCTTCATCTAAGATGCTGCATATACCACTATGCGCACCGATAGAATTCATGCTGGACAGCATCTTTTGACACATCGAAATTTCATTATGTTTGTAATAGGCTATTTAGGTCGGTCAGTTATTGCATCTTCCGAAATCTCTGTAGCGCTGAGACAGGAGATTCGAACTCCTGATGCTTAAAGACTGACACGACACTAATGGGTTTCATTATGTTTTGAATGATAATTTATGTTGATTTATGCATGAAAGATTAAACATGTTTGAGTAAATTATTTTTGCGTGCTCGACCAAATATTCCTGCGCCTAACATCAACGAAACATAATTAAGTACTAATTATGATTATCTTTATTATTATTACTGATTAGTGGCTAATTATCAAGATACAATACTTAGCTAACATAGCGAAACGGACAGAGAATAAAGGGATACGGACACAGAATCGCAAACGAATTCTAAAAACATGAATATTTTCAAAAATCGGCCGTCCTAAAGTTTTGCGCTTTTTGATAATGGGGTTTAATTGAAGAAAACAAACGGAATCTTTTTGAAAATTACCTTGTATTAGTTACATAAGTTACGTACGAATGTTTTCATCAACTCAATACTCACCGTGAAGTCACCACAGTCACATATATTTTATTTCCTTTGGATCAAATAATAGAGGATCGTATTTTTCTCGAAACATGATGCGCTGTTTCTCTATAAAAATTTTTTAGAGGTCTTCAATTGTTGTAGGATTTCTTTGGATTATATTTTCCTTCAAAGTGTCAGATATATTCAATAACAGATATACCGATAGATCAAGTATAGTCAATTGCTTATGGTTGAAAAAAGTGAGTAGGCCTATAGTTTTTCTCCAAAAATCTCCTTGAGTCTACATGCAATTCAGTGCACCAGATGTCCAGCTATTAGGAAATACACATTCTTCGTATGAGTATGCGGCAGGACGACACCAATACTCAGACAAATTCTCAAAAATCATCAACTCTTACATCACACAATTTCCTGGAACCCACTTCATTGATAACGCTTCTAATCATTACGTATGACGGTATATTGTTCTAAGTGTTAATATTTCTTGCTTTCAACTTACTGTCAATGTAACATGAAAATGCCAGTTCATATTGAGGTTTAGCAATTATTTATCAAACAAAACGATTTTTCTCAATCTGCTGCAGATAATTTCTGACGATACCGTTCAAACTGATTTCGACGCGCATGCGGGGACCTCATATGAAGTATGCCTACGGTTTCCGAATCATACCAAGTCTGTTTAATCCGCATCTTCGACGTGTTCTTTAAACTATGTTCAAGGATGCGGTATTGCTGAGACTGGACTCTTGCAGGACACGTATTTTATATTCTGGTAGTTTCATTGGATATATACATGCATGTATGATAGGTATGGTTAGTGAAGTATTTGCATTTTGGACGATAAACAACATTGGTGATATCCCTGAATCTTCTGAAGATATATCGAATTGAGCTCTGACTTGTGTAAAGAAGTTTGGTGAATAACGTCCTCTTCATCCCATTTTCTGATAATTGGGAAAATTAAATGCGTTTCTTGAACTGGCTGGATGTCAATCTCGTGATGCATCCACCAAATAAACATGACAATTAATATCAGTCGCTATTTTGTGTTGAAAGAATGTCGTTCTAACGGTATGATAGATCTTCTTCACGTTTTTCTGATATCCGTTAATGCTCAAGACACAGAGATTTTTGGACGATCAATTTCTGAAAATATCTATGTTATCAGTATATCTTTACGGTAACTTTAAGGATGTCCCTGCTTTAAGTTAGTTTCTGTCTATTTCGCTATTAACTTGATAATGTGACCAAGTTTCTATCTCATGAGAGGTAGTTTTCTACCCCTTAACAGATGCATCAGTGCTGAGAAAGGACTGCTTGTAGGGAGATCTAGAACATGATCCAATGTTACTGTAAAATGTATAGCCATTTTACAGCATTTCTTTTTCATAGTACGAGCGTAATATAGTCTGAGAAAAAAAAGAGTTTTGGAAAACACAGCAAAAAAATTGACTTTTTTCCAAATAATGAAAAATTCTTCTATCCAAATGAAAAAAAATTATTCTATCCAAATAATGAAAAAAACTAATATCATTTTAGTCACTTTTGGCTCGTACCTATTTTAGCTTTTATCAAGTATTATACCTCAGAGAAATCCCGACACTTGCACACTCCCGCTTCTTATATATTTTCAATCATGAAGGTAGTTTTCATTTTCATAAATGGCTGAAATTATGTAACTCTTCCATTAAATTTAGAAAGTAATAATCGCAACCACCTGTTTCATTGCAAGTATTGCATCGCATATTCCAAGAAAATGAGGTTAATTTAACCTTATGCATATAATCATGTTACTATTCTAAGAGGAAAATCTATGACAGAATTGACGGCAAAGCTTATCAAGAAACGTGAACATTTTATTCTTTCAACTAAAGGAGAGGTAAATAGTCAATTACTCGTAACTTTGGGAATTATATACAAATTCATTTGATAAAAAACAGTTCACATGTCACGTTCATATGAATTCTATTAATAACACTGAAAATCAAAATTGAATTATATCTCCTAGGAGGCACTTTTCCTAATATTCATATGTCTATAAAAAACGCAAATCTGGACTAGCAATTTGCTATGGATGAGCATCAAGTGCTACCAAGACAAAACCAAATGCTTCCATACCGTTGCTCTATGGAATTGATGGCCAAAACTATGTCTGAATAACTCCAAACTATGAAAAAGCCATGAATCGAAACACATTTTTGCTGATTATGAAGACTCAACGGATTCCAGTTCTGATGATCAGAACCAACAAATAGTGGATTTCATCGATGTTGTCGATGATCAAGCATTTACAGGAAACAGTTTTACTGCTGTGATACTTCTGGTGCATGTATGAGAACTCGATGAAAGCATACCACAGGAACTTGACTGGCAAAATGAAAATGACGAGAGATGGCCAATCGGCAATATATTCAAAGCTCTGTGATGATTATTCTTTCGTCTAACCAGATTATGCGGTACTTTAAGTCGCATTATACGAAGGACAAGAAATTATGAAGAATAAAGAATAAGTAAAGGAATTCGAGGTATTAATCAACACCGACTTGCCTGAGACTGACAAAGTAGGCCCGCCACCGAACTGCACCGAGTTACTGTAGTAGATTGATTATTTGGATCAATGAAATCAAACTTACAAGTTTCATATGTACATTTTGAGTGAAACAAGCTGTTCAGTTTATGCAAATGAGTGAGTTGTATGGTATTATGCTGACAAATACGTCCCAAACATTATACATAGAAGAAATGATCTGCGAGAGGAACCTGAAAGGAGGGAGAAGGCTGTGAGATTGAAGGACAACCAGTTCTTATTAACCTCTTCAACCAGCTCAATATGAGAACCTCCAAAAACTCACAGCCATGATATAATTCAAAGACCAAATGTGATTGCTGGACACTTGAAATATTCACGTGGAATCGATTCAGAAGAAACTGCGGGCCGAGTCAACTGGATTTGAAGACACCTGCTGGTAATTCATGCATGAATTCAACACCATCGACTTTGAACTTTTTGTATGAGCAACTCCCATCATGCAATAACATATTTCTCGAAGAAGGATCCAGATGGAATCGAAGAAAGATGCAAAGAATGATTTCAAAATGCATTTAAGGAAATCAAAATAAATCAGGTTTTCAGAAAATATGCTATTTCTATCACCTCGGCAGGACTGCTCCTGAGATAAATAAAGCACTGTATAAGCCTGATCAATGAGGCTATGAAAATATTTTCCGGTGATTCTTTTTGATCACACACACTTTCATTTAAATTTTTGTGAAGTTGTAGCCAACGTAGGCCTAGTAAGGCAAGAGGCCTATATGTATGACGATCATTTTTCATCTACTAATAATGATACGGATATGTGAAGCCTATCATTATATAATCACTTGAAACTTTATAAGTTGTAGATTGAAATATTAGATCTATCGGTACTAGCAATGTGCTATTTGATAGCAGTTTTGCTATGGCCAATGTAGATTCCGTCATGCTTCATCCGTTATGCATTTTCATAGCTTCCCTACAGTATGCAGCATTGACTATCTCATAGGCCTACCTCAACAACTTGTGACTGCTGGCAAATACACCAAGAAACAGGAATGTCTAAGGTAAAAGATCATAAGAGAAAAGTGGGGTTGAAAATAAAAGACACTGAGAAACTTATTAGTCGTGTTTGCATGGCTTGAACTCTATCGCGTAATGGACATACATGAAGCATGATCTTGATAATCAATTGGTTTTTGAAGATAGGTTTTAGTGATTTTTAATAAAATGTTTTTAGAGATTTATCCAATATTGGCATTTGTCGTCGTTTATCATTGATTTAGATTTAGAATATTGATGCATCTTTACACTGAAAAGTTAAAATTGGAGAATTATAAAAATGCCTCCTAGGAGGCAGTTTTGATATCTGAAATAATTATAGGTGCTTGTATAATCAGAAGCTTCACAAAAGAGTTCTTTAAAGAATTTCTTCAAAACTACTTAATTTCATCTTTTTTCGCAGCCGTATGTTGTCTGAAAAATTCCATTTTAGAAATATCTTGTCGTCTGGTCACTCGACATGCGTGTAATTCTAATTCAGCAATGTCAGTTTCATTCACCATTAAAAACAAAATGACTGATCAGTTGACACTTTCACATCTAAATTGACATCTACAACGTTGGTCTGCTTAATAAAAAAAATTGTTTCAACAATAAAACTTAAATGTGATAATGATCTTCCTTAAAAAGGAGCCACTTTTAATAACAAAGTATTAGGTGTGGTGAAAAAAATTACAATGCTCATCAGATGGAAGCCTTGTGTACATTCAGTCACTGTATGAAATAGTTGTCATATTGACGTAAAAACCGCAGCCTCCCTTATTCGTGATGTACGATATACCTGACATGACTTTAATTGCTATCTTATAAATACTTGAAAATATCTGCATATTTTGGGAATATTCAGATAAAGGAGATGTCAGAGGTCAAAACTTTGTTTGATTTATTAGTTGGAAGCATGGAAGTTAAAGAAATGTCATCAGCCACATTACACATTATAAAATGACATTCATTCTGCTCAATTTTCTAACGCTAGTTTTCTTGATTTTCTTCAACACTGCATTGAAACGGAATCTTTAAATCTATGCTATTTGTCTAAAACTGAAACAATCTAGAACAGCTGTTGGTTATAATTCTGTCTGATCATCATCTTGCAGAACACAAAGTTAGTTAAGGTATAAATATGGTCTGATGCATTTGCGCATCGTTTAACAAAAAGTAAGAAAAATGCCTCCTAGGAGTCACTCTGTCAAATTATCAATTTAAAGTATCTTAAAATGATATTCTACAAATTCTAATTAAAAGAATACATAAGCACCAGCGATCTACTGACTTATGTTTCGTTGATGTAATGCAAAGTACTTCTGGTCGGGTCTGTAGTTAGTTGGAACGACTGATGATTTTTTCAAGAAAATTAATTTCTTACACCATTGGCGGTTTCATATACTTGGCATCAGCACTCACTTGTGTTCATCCGTCTCCATGTCCTGTCAACACCAAGAAAACTGACTGCTGACGCCAAGCAAAAAACTAAGAATGTAGAGGCTTCTACTATAACTATTATCCAGTTCCGACATAATACTTACCAACTCATGGCAAATTGTGCATTCATTTCAAGGTCGGCCATAACAGGATGCCACGAAGGTTTGAATCTCCACCTCCGGGAGATTATGCGAGCGTAGATGGCGACGTAAGTTTTTGCTAGAAATACGACGGCCGCATTTGATGCACTCGACGACCTATCGTTGAAATGCTTCGTCTTTTATGATTACCTCCTCCTTCACGGTATCTGTTCAGAATGTAGCATGGGATCTAAGTCAGTTCGAGTTAAGGATTTCAAGTATACAGGACTGTTTACACAAAAGCACACATAGCCTAAATTCCAACTAAAACATTTGATACTGAATAATACAGTTTGTCTATAGATAGGTCATTCGATGCAACGAGTTGATAGCTACTTAAATTAAAGACAAAATTGCTAAGGAACATTTAGCATGATTATCACACAGGACTTAAAACGTCAATGAATTGTGCTATAAATTGTGCTGAAATTGTATAACTTACTCGCTGCATGTGGGACAACAACCAACTTAGTTTTAGCGTCATGGCGTGTTTGAACATAGTATCGCTCCATTATCTGCAGGAGGAATGATCAACTTGTTCGAATTTACGGGATACCTCTCGATGCAGTTACAGAAATATGTACGTGTTTATTGAAATGAACTAATATCAATAGTCAAGATACTGATTAGGTCAGTCTCTTTACTTATGTCGTTCACTTCTTGTACATTCATATGTTCCATGAGTAAGTGAATAATCCCACTACTGAAGTCCATTGCGAAAAATTGTGGTAGAATGTGGTTATACAGATGCATGAAAATACACGCAAGCAATAAATGCATCTCAGGATGAACAATTCAAAGCTTTTTGATAAGCTTACGCATGATTATTTCACTTAAGAATGTGAGTGTTAAAATTACCACGTCGTGAACTAATGCATGAAAAATGGTAGCCACTCGTCAAATTGAAAATTTTAGTCAAGAATAATTTAAATATGTACACATCGAATTTTCACTGTTGGTTTAAGGCAACCCAGGCCTGTATTGCAACCCGATTAAAAAAATAAAGCACAACCCAGGGACCGGAAGGAAAGCGGCAATAGAAGCTGTAATTAAACTAAATACATACATGCTGCATAGAAGCAATTATTCAATACCTGATGAATAGCCGCTATTGGTGGGATGTGTTTTTTTAGAATGGATGGATTATCCCGGTCATATCCTATTCCAGTGTACGTTCAACAGAACTAGTGTAGGCCTATCTAACTTAGCTAGACTTGGCAAACAATTTTCCAATCAAAAATTCAATCAAGTATCTTACCAGTTTTAGTAATATCTTTTTATCAGCTCAACAAAGTCAAATTAGAATAATATTCCGATAAAAGGAAAATAAATGTGTTGGCAACTATCACAATTATAAGGGAAACCAATAAATATCGACACAGCTGATCAAAACTGTATTTGCGCTCCCATAACCATGGATCTAGACAAATTGACTGATTTATCAAACAGAGAACAAAAAGAATCAGAACGATGAATTTTGACAAAAATGCTTCTACTCTTCGAATCAAAGCATATTTTTGACGTAAATTCATGCACTGAAATACATCAAGAATTAAAGTCCAACTTCTCATCTATATTCTAGATAACCCTGGTTTACATGTCTGTCGCTTGTGATGTGTTGCGATTTTTTTAACTTGTCAAAGAAAAGAAACAGCACTGTGAATCATAAAAATATCTAGTTGCTTCTAAGCAACACAGAACTCTCTCAGACGACATTAGAAGACAGTACTCTGGTTATTGCATGAAAAGGAAGACCACTATTTTTAGTAGTTAATTATGTTGTTTTGTCAAAGATTTCTTGCGCTTTCCTCTCCTTTCAAAGCACTGATAGCAATATTAAGGGGTACATATGACCACTTCGATAGTATTTTGATAACTAAGGCACACTTCTGTCATCCTAGACTCCTGCACAAAGTTAGACAATATCAATTTTTCCATATTGGCAATCCTCACATGAAAAATATCCATCGAATCATCTATTTTTGAATAAATTTCATCAATTCAAAGGAGAGGATGTTGTCTGTTTGTTATTTCATATAACTGAATGCTTACAAATCGAAAGGCATTGAAATAGAACCACAAAGGAGCCGAAAACATCCAAAAACCAAGAAATGGCTGTTTTAAAACGACGGATGCTGTCCAGATGGGGTGCTTCTTACACGAATACAAAGAAACAGACATCAGATTCCTTCTTTTTGACCCAAAAATACCCATTCAACATCGAAAAAGTTATTGTGCAACGCATCACCTAAAGTATTTTTATCTTTTTTCAACTTAGTCTGATATGTACAACGGATGTATACGCTTAAATATATCCATCTCCAAATCACAATTTACAGAAGTGCATATATATCATAATAACATTTTTCTTCAATCTAACATTTAGAAAAATGCTCAATATGCCTACAAAATCATTAAACACGGCGAAATTCTATGACCAAACTGCTTTCACATGATTCATTCCTGGACCAACAGGGCCTAATTTGACGAAAATCAAGTTTGTGCGTATCCGGTTCATTTTTGAATCCGTGAGGCCACCAAATGAGTTTATTTTTGCGTTAAAGTGATGTCCAAGTCATGTGATTGAACGCTGTGTCAAAAATACTAGAGTCAAAGTGATCAACATGGTCCGTTTCCCGGTTCTTTGGAATCTGTCAATGTCGGTGAGGCAGGTTGAAGACTTAGATCTATATATATATATATATATATAAATATATATATATAAATGTACGTAATAATAAAATAAGTGAAAACCAGAAGAGAATCTCAAATTTGAGTATATATCAGCCAAGCTTTTCAAGGCTACTAAATGAATGTATACAAATAATATCATTACAGAATGATTTATACTAAGATATCTTTAACATGAAAATATTGATACATAGATACTGAGATATATATTGCATGATGGAAATAAAGCATTGGAAATCATTGCATAGCTAACTTATTGCGAATTCAAAGAGGGAAGAAACAACTTAATAAACATAGCCTCCTTTCTTTCGCGGTCTAGCTTCGAAGCACATGGAGGCAAGTGATAAAAGGGAGCCGCTTTGAATCTCCCACTACAGGCAGCTATATGACGGCTTACTCTCAACGTGGCTGCATTTCCTTGGTTCACATGTTGACGGTGAACGGTCATCCGATGATGGAATGAATCTCCTGTCTGCCCAATATAGTATTCACCACAGGAGCATTCGAGCTTGTAGATAACATTCGAAGATTTGCAATTAGTGTTTGATTTTATTTCGAATGTCTTGTTTACTTTGCTAAAATGTATTGTTTTTCCAGTTTGAATGATTTCACAAGTTTTGCATCTTTTGTCGTTGCATTTTGAAATTCCATGTATCATTTTGCGGTTATTTTTACACAATAATGAAAGCAATGATTTAGGTTGTTTGTATGATGATTTCAAAGTACAATTTTTAAAAGAATCATTTATGTTCAGATAGTTAAATGTAGGTTTTATGAGCTGACTAAAGATGTCAGGGTTGTTCTTATTGTAGGTATGAACAAATGTTATTGTTCTTTTATTGTTTTCTTCGTTTTGGTTATGCTCTGAAGTTGCACCACTTTCGGCTTTAGCTATAGCATTGTCAACGAGCGATGATGGGTAATTTAATTGAATTAATTGATGCTTCAATTCTTCATATCTAAATTTTCTATTCTGTTGATCAGATACAATTCTTTTTATTCTATTAGCCAAGTTATATGGAATATTGTGGAGAACGTGCTTAGGGTGGGCGGAATGGAATGCCACATATGACATTGTGTCCGTTGATTTTCGATATAGATCTGTACTTATTGTATTATTCTCATTTTTATATACCAGTACATCCAAAAAGTTCAGCGCTTCATAACTTTTATCGCACGTAAAATTAATTGACGTATGAAGATTTTGTAGCAGATTAGAAAAAACGTCAAAGTCACCGTAATTAACCTCCCAAATGATCCAGCAATCGTCCAAATATCGCTTCCATGATGTTATAATATAATCAACAGAATTGGGGAAGCAAAGTTGGATACTATTGTGCATTTTGTCTTCCAAATACCCCATCACTAGTGTGGCATATGATGGTGCCAGTTTGGTGCCCATCGCTGTCCCTGACACTTGTAGATAATAGTCCTCTTCAAACGAAAAGAAGTTGTTTTTTAGGACCAGCTCAATAGTTTTAATGATGAACATTTTTTCAAATCGATCGGGAATGAGATCTGCTGATTTTTCCAACCAAAATTCAATGGCTATTAAGCCAAGGTCATGGGGAATGAGGGTATATAATGAAACCACATCAAAGCTCACGAGTAAAGATTATATTATTAATTGTCGTAGGTAGACTGTCGATGAAGTGAAAGGTATCCTTGCAGCAACTTGGCAGTTTTGACACAATGGGTTTCAAGATTTCATCCAATAAATTACTTAGACGTGATGTAGGAGCATATGTACTCGAAATAATAGGTCGAAACTTAAGTCCATCTGGTACGTTTACGTGAATGCAATTGTAGCGGTCAGGCGTAATGTTGCAGAAGTAACTTTGATGCTTATGCAATTTAGGCAGTCCATACATGTACGGAGTGGACCGTCTGAATTTTGATAAATGGTCAAATTCCTTTTGAGTTAAGCATTGCCTGTACTTTTTGCAGAATGACCAGATTTATTGAAAAGAGAATCGGAAGAAAAGTTATCAATTTTTGAATATGTCGCCGCATCTTCCAAATGTTCATTTATCATGCGATTCCGATAAAAAGGATAGTCGAGGATGACCATAGCTCCTCCCTCGTCGGCTTTTGTAAAGTGTAAAGTTTTATTCATCCTTAGAGAATTAAGGGATTCTTTCTCTTCTTTTGTGATATTGAATCGAATTTTGCCTTTACTATGATCACGCATATTTAGTATTGATGAACTTTCATTTTCAATAACTTCAATGGCGTTATCCAGCATACTGTTTTTGCCCTTAGCCGGTATGTAAATAGACTTATCATATTTCAAACGTAACGAATTTAATTGATTAAAAATTGTCCTTAAAATAATCACAAAATCAATAAAAGAAAACAATAAAAGAACAATAACATTTGTTCATACCTACAATAAGAACAACCCTGACATCTTTAGTCAGCTCATAAAACCTACATTTAACTATCTGAACATAAATGATTCTTTTAAAAATTGTACTTTGAAATCATCATACAAACAACCTAAATCATTGCTTTCATTATTGTGTAAAAATAACCGCAAAATGATACATGGAATTTCAAAATGCAACGACAAAAGATGCAAAACTTGTGAAATCATTCAAACTGGAAAAACAATACATTTTAGCAAAGTAAACAAGACATTCGAAATAAAATCAAACACTAATTGCAAATCTTCGAATGTTATCTACAAGCTCGAATGCTCCTGTGGTGAATACTATATTGGGCAGACAGGAGATTCATTCCATCATCGGATGACCGTTCACCGTCAACATGTGAACCAAGGAAATGCAGCCACGTTGAGAGTAAGCCGTCATATAGCTGCCTGTAGTGGGAGATTCAAAGCGGCTCCCTTTTATCACTTGCCTCCATGTGCTTCGAAGCTAGACCGCGAAAGAAAGGAGGCTATGTTTATTAAGTTGTTTCTTCCCTCTTTGAATTCGCAATAAGTTAGCTATGCAATGATTTCCAATGCTTTATTTCCATCATGCAATATATATCTCAGTATCTATGTATCAATATTTTCATGTTAAAGATATCTTAGTATAAATCATTCTGTAATGATATTATTTGTATACATTCATTTAGTAGCCTTGAAAAGCCGGGTGACCCGGTGAAAACGATTGGCTGATATATACTCAAATTTGAGATTCTCTTCTGGTTTTCACTTATTTTATTATATATATATATATAAATACAAAACCACAAGAAAATCAAAAGTCAAATTACCTTGCCGATCGATTTCTACCGCTTTAGCGGCTTGTCAAGGCAGAAATGATTATATTTAACAAGCATTTCTGCCTTGAAAAGCCGCTAAAGCGGTAGAAATCGATTGGCAAGGTAATTTGACTTTTGATTTTCTTGTGGTTTTGTATTTATATTATTTCCATTTGTATTTGATTAATTTTATATATATATATATATAAATACAAGAGAAAGGAAAAATTCCAAAAAATAAATAAATGATATCAAAACATTCGTATACCGTTGCACTCTGATGCATTAAAAACATAAAAAAATTGCTGCCGTGTAGAAAAAAATTGTTCTTCCATCAACAAAGTGATAGCTCATTATAGCTTCACATATTAGCATAATTTGTTAGCTATAGGCTATATAGTAACAACTTAACTATTAATCGAAATATTCCGAAATATACGATTACAATTACTTACCGAACTTTCTCTTTCGTGTTTCCCTCAGGTATCCTCGACATTTTCGTCTTTGATACATGAGGTGGAGGTCGATTCCAGAAGGATTTCTGTGGAAAGATCAGAAAATCCTTCAAAACGTACCAGCTATAACCTTACAGGGCAGATTAGTTGACACACTGTTTATCGGAGACTTCGCCTATCATATTCAATGTTGAAATTTTTTTTTCGGATGATAAAGCGAAATACCGATTCTACTTTACAAATTAAATCATTACTGCGAAAATAGAATAAAGTTTTCGAAAAAGTTTAACATGTTATCAGCAGGGCTGGGATCGGTTAACCGGTTGCACTCTTTCTTAACCGGTTACACTTACTCTTAACCGGTTAAAATCGGTTACGACGTTTCATTAGATTTATCTTGTACTACAATGAAATCCGATTGAACTATATAGTACACTGGTTTTATGTGGTAAAACTAGTATCCGTTTCAAAATCTATTCAAATTCATTCATCGCAATTCGTAATCCCTTGGTATTATTGATTCCCTCCACGACACGTTACTGTACATTGATCTGTAGGTGTCAAGTCCAATGTTTTTATCCATTGGTTAGTGTTGTAGTGACTCAACGCGAGACGTTATATTTCTTGACAGCTTTGCACCCAACTTGACACTTCTACACAATAGCCGCCTGCGCGCAGCTGCCTGCAGTCCTAGCAAGCGCACAGGCAATGGCAGAGATAAAGTAAACAAGTCATTTACATGTTCATTCATGAAATCCTACAATATGCAACTGAATGATCCAGCAGTGACTGAATGATTCACAAGGAACTAACAATGCGTATACGTGGTCAGTATATTTCAACACTTTTATTAGGTTGATGCACAATAAGATTATGTTGACATCCATATTATAAATTTGATCTTATCAAAGAAACATCAGTCCATTTTTTCCTATAGTGAGCCAATGCATAGAGTGACATAGTATATAACTGCGGAAAGTCTTACAACAATTATTTGTAGTTTTTACCTAAAAAGTGGTGAATAGAATAGGTTGCAAATAACAACATACAGTGCATTGACTATAAATGCCAATAAAAACTAGCTCAATTTGAATTGAGTTGGCACAGAAAATATTTGTAGGTGTTACTTACAAAATCGGCTTCTAATGAAATAACATTCGTCAATTTGGAGATGTACTAATCAAGTGGACCATTGAATCGCTAGCACTGACTATTGTAGTAGAAGAAACCAAAACTAGCACGGAGGCGATTGCGGTTATAGATAAAACACGGTCCGTAGTTTTCGATAAACCTTGACAACTAAATAAATACCGGGAATCCTCTTTTAACCGTTTAACCGGCTAAAAATATAATCGGTTAACTGGTTACAAAAATATTAAGCGGTCCCAGCCCTAGTTATCAGCCTAGGCAAGGCCTGGTACCAACTCGCATAAAACTCAATTTTCGAAGACGCGAGTCATGCAATGTATCTGCTGTCTTGAATGAAAATACATATGTAAAGTTCTGAAACAGTTGGAAATTATTCAGTAGGCCTAATAAAGGTCAACCTGTAATGGATGGGCCTCAATTAATTTCTACGAAAGCCTACCAGTATGCCGATCCATGTTTTTAAAAAATGAACGCTATTCTAAAGATTTATCCACAAAAACTTCAGCAAGTCGGACTCCGTCCGGCTGTATTCGGCCACGACTTGAAATAATGAAATGGAAATGAACCCCTACATGTATAAACTAAGACGCGACCACCGTCCCAAAGTGTACATCATGAATGAGTAGCTATGTCGAAAATTTGAAATGCAAAGCAACATGCCCAGGTTGGTTGGAAAATATATAGTGAAAGCATGCATTTACATCATTTTGTGGCGAGTCAATGTAAGTTTATCCAAGGCATTTGTGTTAACATTTCCATTAAAATCTTATAAGAGCATATGTAAAAGCTATATATAGGCCTACATTCAGACAGGCTAGCTCTCAATTATCTTTTTGGGCCTCTATCAATTAACCTGACCACGCTTTTCGTAAGTTATGATTTTTCAGGAAATCGAAATTCTACTAATATTCAGTTTTAAAAATCAGTTTTGGTCCGACTAGTCTACATCAGTTAAAATCGAAAATTTGGGCAGAGCCTCCCACCACCTAAACCAAAATTCTGTTTTAAAAATCATTTTTGGTCCGTCTAGTCTACATCAGCTGAAATCGAAAAATTGAGCAGAGCCTCAGGCCCACCTCAACCAAAATTCAGTTTTCAAAATCAGTTTTGGTTTTCGAAAATTTGGGCAGAGCCTCCGGCAAACCCAATCATTTGTGTTGTACGAAGAAGTTAAACGTTATTTAAGTTTAAGCCTACGTACGTCAATAATACTATTAATTAACTTAGTAAGACTTAGTATGAATTGGTTTAAAAGCATGCCAGCTACTCCTAGGGAGATGTGGAGAAAGTTAATTCCTACCCTCAAGAACCAGGCTAAAGAATTACATTGAAAATATAAGAACAACAGACACTTTTGTCCCATAAACAATCATGACAATTTTTCAACATTCACACTTTTCACCACACATACTCACCGTCTTCGAAGTTCACAAACCAATGAATGCTGACAATCACAGCGCATTGGTCGTATAATTCGATGACAGACGCACACACACACACACACACACACACAATAGAGCTGTCGCGAAGCCGACGGGGAAGACGAGACAGTAAGCAGTGCGCACACGTTTGTATGTGTGTCTGATGCACTTTTTCTGAATCTCGATGATCTCAGTACAAAGTATGGGAGTGGTCAATACTCTAAAGTTTGTAAGATAACCGATGGACCAAATTTGATAAAAGTTACATATTCTTGGAGCTCATCAGATTTCCTTTCTTTTAAGACCTGACTCGAATGTTCCAATATAAGTAGATAAGGCAGAACATCACACCGTGAAATATACTTGAAGTTGCTATTGACAGGTGCTTTTAACTTGAATTTAAGTGTTCAAAATGTGAACAAAACTTGAAAACTTCATATCATCTGATATCTTATTAAAAGATTGATTCAATTTAGTGGTAATCTCAATGTTTAATCTCAATCATTCCTAATACTGCCTAATAATGCCTAATACTTTGTTTCCTATTAAGATCCCAACAGGTCTTGTCAAGCATATTTCTCTGGTGTTTCCTAATAGGATCCTGACAGGTCTGGTCAAGTATATTTCTCTCGTGTTTCCTATTAAGATCCTATTAAGAATAGAGGAACTATTGCAGTTCCTACGAAACCTGCCAGGAAATTACCAGGAAATGGCGGTTTTCACAGGTTATGGTAGGAAACAGAGGATTCTTGCCAGACAAGTAGGATTCGAATCAGTGGGAGGCCTGCTGATGATTCCTGATATTGGATGAAGGGGCAGCTGAGCAAGTAAATCATGGAGGGTCAATGAACGTAGAAATGCGGATTCGTTCGTTCATAATTTTCAATTCATTACATTTCACCAATACGTATAACTAAACCAAAGTTTTTCATTTCTTTTCCAAGTCTGACTCTCGGAGTTATTATCTGTGAGCAAATATTTTAAGAAACTTCAAGATTTGGTTCTCATTTGACGACATGTTCTGAGTAAATTGCTCCTTGTGCATCTACGCGACGTGCGCTGTTCAAAACCACAATTGTTGAATATAATTTACTGAATCGGATATCAGCAGTTGTAAACTTATTGAGCACGGAGAAATGGCTGTGAAAGACTCTACATCTTGTCCAAATTTCTCGTTTTTCAAACTTCCTTGATCACGCATGTAATTTTCTTTGAACGGATTTGTAAACAGATTTCCAATATGCTTCATTTTTAGACTTGTTAGACACGCATACAGACAACGTGTGAACATGAAACAAAGTATATAGAGAGTGTGTCCTGGATACCAAATCGCTTTCTTTGCTTCATACAAGTCGTGATTTACTTCATAAAAAGAAACGGAGAAGTGAGTAGTTATTCTCGTATTAATATTTCATAGGCAATTATTAAGTGATTTCAATATGAGTGCAATATTTAATGCAGTCATGTCAGTCATTGCACCAAACACATCGAACAGTGCAAGATATCCAATTGTTAGATACTACTCGTTTTATTATCAACCGTGAGTTGTCATTTTTGCATCTTTACCTAATAAATTGAATTCTTTCAGCGTCTTTCTCTTTTTTTTACTCACATTTGGACGTCATTTAGAACTTGAGAATATCACTTTACACGTTCATTGGATTGGTTGCCTTTAAAGGGAACACTCTCCGCTATGCACTAGCATCTAATGGTATCAAATTTCCCTGTTCATTCGTCTATTCCATCTCTTTCACAGAAATCCGAGTTTTCACTTAATAAGTGGAACAAGAATGGACAGCAACTGCCTCTTGATTACTTTTGTTTTGGGAATCTGAATTGTATCATGAAAACAGCACCAAAGTGAATTTTCTATCATTTTGAATCTAGAATTAGGCCTATGTCCAAAAGAACTTTATCCTCACTTTCGAAATTCAGACGAATGCGACTTCATTATTCGATAAATGTTCACCGAATCAGGTTGTTCATTCACCTGGAGAATACAAAAGCTAAAAAGTGCGATTTCAGTGCTATTTGAATTGAACTTCAAGTTTTAATTATTTGACCTTTGACCTCATCTAATGTAATTTCATGATGATCAATAGTCATTATTTTATGAACCATCTTAGCGGTCTTTATTTGCAGGTAAACTTTTGACTACCTTTTTATGTGTATGATATATGACATTATTGTAATTTCCAATCATAAGCCTACGCGTCACAAGTCCAACACAGCATGATTGCGCGAATGATACCAGCCTTTATAGTTTCAGAGTCTATAAAAGTGTCTATTCAAAAGGCCTATTACGCAAGATTTAATGAAAATTTAGAAAATTGTCTAGAAATATAACAATAATGTGATACACTAACATAAGTATAAAGCACACATTAATCAATGAGAAAATTTGATGATTCACTGTATTAGGCACTACATGTATATGTAGACATTATGAAAAATTATATGATTATACTACCGGTACAATTATGCAGAATTACTGAATAAATTCAGATGTAGTCCTGCTACAGTATGTACAATGTATGTATATGTATTTACACTCGATTGTGTTTTCAGCATACAACTTAACTCCGATAATATATGTGTCATGTAATAGTACCACTATACTTAGGCCTACATAATATGTACAATATACATGTGCATATACACATAGAAGCATCCAATAGCACCAATTCAAAACTATGGTAATTTGTACATGATTGGAAAGTGAAAAAAGTTATGTTATTCCATAAATCAACTCACTTTTTCTGAATCCATTCATAAATCATATGAATCTTTAGTTCCAGTTCTTTTGGAAAAAGTCACTTACAATTACTTTAGTTTGTTTCGCTTGACTTACTTTGGCATTGTAGATTTCATTAGCGAAATTCACTAACAATTCGACCATGGCGTTGTTGTTTTGAGAAAATGCAAATTTAAACTTTCAATTCTACAATATTTAATATAACCTCATCGTGTCTAACAAAGCTAGAGGGGAAGATAAAGCCAGTAAGTTGAGAGCATTTAGACTCATGTATCTGTCAGAGCTAAAAGTGAGGGTTTGAGACATATAGATGACAGCTGTTCTGTAATAAGACCATTGATGTTTGTCTGTTATTAATAGATAAAGTTAGCGAAACATCTACACGTATCGTTCCCCGCAATCTGCGGTCGTAATAAACAGGGATCAGAAAACAATTTGCTAAATTACTGAGGTCGTAAGTCGCGTTAGACAGGAAGTGCACAGGCTAAATTATATAGGAGATATAGTAATTTTGCATCGGTGCCAAAGTTTTTGGTTGTAATCGACAGGTGGTCGTTAAAAGCACGGTCGATAATGACAGGGTCTACTGTAACAGTTTGGCAGATCAGCAATGGGGGCCGAGTGCGGCGATGGTTAGGCGCTTAGAGTGAACAATAGTTTCATGGAGCTTATAAAGCACTTATAGAATTGAAATTGAGATGTTGCATTTTCAGAATCAATGCATGAATACATGTATTTATGCTAATAAGTCAAACCTATCCAGACCGCGCTCTGAACCACGGTGAAATCCCGGGGATGCCCCCTCCAATTACTAGACACACGATTAGAGTACCAGACAAAAATGAGATGTTTTCGAAAAACATATCCATTTTTTTCAATATCGACAAGCGATATGAGCTTAACATCCGCAAGAATGGTATCAGTTTTTGGCAGCATATGTTGCCAGACTTCATAAGTGTTTTTTTTGCAGTAAAGTCCATGCAGCAATGTTCTGCATGATTGCCTCGCATTGATGTTAAAACCAGGTGGTCCATTTTTCTAAATAAGATGCGGTTTCTAATTTGACTATCAAAATCATAGCTGTACTTATACGAGTCGTAGTCGAAGGACATGAGGAACAGTTTGAAAACTATGCGTCTTCTCATTCAAAAGCACTTGGTATTCGCTGTCGAATTACAGAAGCTGCGCAAATTAAGAATAATTGTCCCACATTTAGTCTCTTTCTGGTATGATATCTATACACAGCAATATGTACTACTTTGCAACGTAGCTTTCATGGGCGGGCTTCTTCTACTCTGCTTTGAGTGGTTGGCGTAATCTGTGCTGCGTTGACTACTTGAGGCATGGCGAGGAGGCCCACTCAGTGCTGTATTTATGTCCTTGCCATCGCGGGCTGGAAAAAATTAATTGCAATTAATTAATTGATAAACCATCTTCAATCAATTAATTGGGTCGGCTGCCAATCATTCCAATTAATTGCAATTATTCACAAGTCAAAAAAGCGATTTATTGAGTTATTATTGTAATCTACATAGTCCTACTCGTGTTTAAAGCGAAAAAAGTCTGATTATATATCCTAATGCGATACATGTTCTTAATAATCTATAGCATTCATTAATACTTTAACTTAAAAGTCTCCAACTAATGTGTCATACAGTGTATATTCTAATTATCTTATATCAATTCAAATTATGGTGGCCTAATAAAATACATGCTATCACGATGGCCTGAGTAGCAGTGTTTCAGTGTTTGAAGTGGAAAACATTACGCTCGCATTTAGAATATAGAGGAGAATGTAAAGAGTAGACGAATAGATAAATTATTACGGCCTCATGGACTTGATTTATGTTTCTCTGTCCGTACTCATGTTGATAACTTCAGTGCTTTCTTATAGTACAGCTAAATGTGAAGATACATTGATGAATGGAGATCATTCCTTTTTTCCTAACTCAAACTCTCTGATAAAAAATAATAAGTATGTCGGCCAATATCACGATGGTTATAGTATTTCACCATTTGATATTTTCAGTATCAGTGCACAATTCAGAGGGCTTCCAAATCTGAGAATTGCTCTCAGTGAACGATTTCGGCGAAATATGAATAAATTGACTGAACTGAGGTTTAGATAGAGTCATTATATAGGCTACTTAAAAGTATCTCGTACAAACTATTTTTCGTGTAAAACAGGCTAGAAAGTTTCAATAATTTAACTGATGCCGGATATGATAGTTTGCTTTATGCTGTAAGTCAATGCGATGGTGATATTGCAAGAGGAGTTGTCAATGACGTTCAGCTTAAAGGTATTTTCTTTTCTTTCGAAGCGTCAAATTTAAGTACCACGTCAGATGTCGCACATACACCAGGAAAATGATAGTGGAACAGAGGAACTGAAGGCAGACGATACAGATTTTGAAGAACGGGCGTACATTGCGACAAACAAAATCAAGAGTTGTTGAAGTTTATCATAAGACGAATTTTTAATGTAAAAAAGACATGGACAAATCAGACTTTAGTTGCTAGCAGCAAAAGACAAGAATCTATTTTCAGAAAGAACAAGAATTTGGTTGACACTGAAGTTCTACGTAAAATTCTGGACTTTGGTTAATTGAGCAGATTTGATAGTTCATGACTTTCCTTACCACAGAAAATGTTTGAGTAGCTGCATGTTGCATTGTCCTCTTCCGATAATGGCTGCTGGATCGGCATCGTAAGTGTGTGTCTGACATAGTTGTATGTAGGGTGCGGCGATGTTTTATTTTCCCCAACGATCGATTTAATTTCGATTTTTGAGAAAAATTTCGATTTTTTTCCGATTTCGATTTTTTTGTAAACCAAAAAAGAAATCATTTCAAAACAGTCTGGGCTTTATTTTCTAATTACGTGTAAGTGGGCGATACATGTATGACAAACGTCTCAAAATATCGGCCAATACTGAATCATATGAAAGCATATTGTGAAGTCTAATTAGAAAAACGCATTACCCCCTACTCATTCAAAACTTTACTGTTGCGTCTGATTTTGATCAGTTGTCGTGCGCGCAAGCCACTCAAATTTGCACGACTGGGCGTTATGGTATTGCCCGTTACACTTCCTAGTTTTCCGAAGCCGTGTTTGTTGCTGGAATACACAAGAATTGTCGGGCAATCCTGGCCAAATTTGGAAGATTCTGCAGTTGATTCTTCCAGAAGGCAAGAACGTCAAATTTCTTGTGGTCGGGTGCAGGATTTGTTTGCTTCACCAATTCGACATATCGCTGCCACTCCATCATAGCTCGGTCTTTGATGCTTTTGCCATCTGATTCCACCGGAGATCTAATTTTCATCTGCGACCACAAGGAAACACATTGTCGTTTCTCATCAGACTTTTCTTGGCTCACTCCTGCAGTAATCACCTTCTCTTCTGTGTGAGATTCTTTCTGCATGAAGTCGACAATACGCGCGACGATAATGTTCTTCGCAACATCAACTTGTGTGGAAGAGAGAATACGTAGAAATCGTGGATCGATCGCAGAAGCGACCAACAGAATTGGTTGTTTTGATGATCAAGTAACCATCCTACATGTAGCTAGCTGGGAGGAATCACAGATAATTTCAATTAGGAAATCGTTCTCGTGTACATGAAATGAATTGGGTTTGACCACTTCCCATACCTGTATTGACCTGAATTGGGAAATGTAGCATTCATTTATCAAAACGAAAAAATCGAATTGAAAATCGCGATCTCTTTTGATTACCGATCGATTTTCGATTTTTCAATTCCGATCGATTTTTTCCCGATCGATTTAAATCGCCGCACCCTAGTTGTATGCAATATTCAGGATAAATTACTTCACAAAAATGTTGTGTACTGTGCTTCTCAGCTGCGTGACCGAGCAATAAAGAAATTACAAGAGATGAATGTTGAATGTTGACAACGCCATATTGTATTCATCTAATCAAATGGTGAACGCTTGCAATGCCATTTTCTAAAAAAGTTGTGATTGTTCCTTAGGTACAGAGCTGATCATGTAAAAACGGACCACCTACATTTCAAAGAAATTCAATTGATTCTCATGCATCATTCGAGAGCTTGCATTCTCAGCTTTAAAATGAGCTATGATGGACATGCATCCGAAATTTTGGATCTGCTGAGCAGTGCTCAAAAATATGAAAATCTTTCAATTTATAAATCGCAATTTTTTGGTAAGAAAATATGTGAATATGATAATGAATCAGGCACGGGGAGAACGAGGATTTTCTGAGCTCTCTTTTGACATACTGTTCATCAAAATTGGTGGACAAATAAAAAAGTAGCGATATCGTGAAATTATCACAAAATCTTGACCTTTTTGGTTGAATATGTCATGTTCTCACTTTCATAGCAGATGTTCTCTTCTGGTTAGAAAAGGATCAAAGAAATACACGTTAATCAAATGAGATGCAGATCGCAGTTTTTAGCAAAATGAAATTTTCTGTGCTTACTTTGATTAAGAAAAAAATACTAAGCCCAGAGTCATAATTTCTAAGATGGAATGTCTTCAGGTCCTTTCCTATCATGTTTACTTACCCCCGTGTATGAAGCCAAACACATTTGACATAAATAGATTTGACAAGCCCTCTAAAAGCAGCAAACACAAGAATTTTGAGCAACATAATCCACATTTTGCCACATTCTCGTATACATTACGGATCAGAAACATGATAACAGCACATGCACGTCATAGGAAATGACCGAAAGACATTCTATGTCAAGAATAATGACTCTGAACTTAGTGCTTTTCGCTAAATCGTAGGAAATATAGAAAATTTCATTTTTTCTAAAGACTACAATTTTTATCTCATTTGATTAAAATGTGCTTTTCTTTGAACGTGTCTGACAGAGCCTGGCAAGAACGCGTCTGACTGGTAGAACTCGGCAGACGCGCCGATTCGCGGTAGTCTTAGCGTGACATCCCTCTGTGAAAGTCTCATCTTCGGCCTCGTTCCCTGCAGACACTCGTTCTGGCTGCCGGACTAATTTCATATATATAAAATTTTGAACCTTGTCTGTCCCATATCATTCCTCTTATGATAGCGAGTTGAATGGTGAGATGACGGGATGCTGCCTCAAACCTCATAAATAAATGAAGAAAACTTCAATTCAAGTCAATTATAGTTGTTTACATTGCTTATGTCTATGAGCAGTATCAGTGGCGGCTCGTGCAGTTCAGCTCAAGTGGGGCGTAGTCCAAACTTCATTATTTAAGCTCATAAGCTAATGATCTCAGTTGCAGCTAACTATACATACTAAAATTACTATTAGTTATACATGTAAGCCTAGACTTATATGAAAGTGTTTAATTATGACATGGCAAAATTGAATTGTTCCGTTTGCTAACTGCGATGCCTTAATAATAAAGAATTATTTTTATAATAAGGACTCTCAATCAAGCAAAAATAGAAAATATGTTTGAATTCGCAACAGGTAATTGAAATAAAAAAACATTATAAAGTTCTTTCATTCAATTTAATTGCAAATCATTCACAATTTTTAAAATCTAAATCGGTTTTCAAGGCAAAAATATGTCAAAACGAGCAACTTTTTCATTTGAAATTCGGCAGGTTACAGACAAGGTTTTGTGAAACGTTAACGTGATTCCTGATTATTCGTAACCTTGGTGAGTCAATACTTCTTAACACGAATTTTTCTTTATGAAATACTGAAATAAAGTCTTTCTTGAGAAAAATAATCTGATTGAATTCCAATCGAATCCACACGAGAGACATCAATGAAAAGTGACCGAATGCCTTTCGACTGCAACCTGCAATGCTTGCACATGTTTAATAAAATTGACGTTAGATTGACTTCCCAACACACACTGCAGCGTTACAACTAATAAGAATGCGCGAAACTGTACCAGAGGGACAGTGAGAGCGCCCCATCTCAGCACAATTTACGCGTGTGATGCAGCCAGAAATATTTGATGTATACAAATGTATGATCAGCAAAACCTGTATGAAGTGAGGCGCATTTGCTGTGCGCCCCATCCATGAGACATAGGGACGGTGACGTCTGAGTTACTTGAAACGCGCTTTGATTGATCTTTGGGCATTCTTGGTTATTGGACAGGTTAAGCCACTGACCGTTCAGTTAGCGTTCATTTAACTTGATGATGATTTATTTTAATTTTGGTGTATTATCTAATGGAGGGCTGCGCCCCAGGCGCCCATATGGACGGGCCGCCGCTGAGCAGTATATATGTAAACTGATCAACTAAAATTATCCTAAAGTTAATTTTTGGTTGTCAGATTGACCACCATTTCGCTGACCATTTCCTACTGTAGATGTGAAGCTGCATGTAGACACCGATGGGCACATCACCACATCCACATATCGTAAAGAAACCTACACAGGACACTACAACAATTACTGCTCCTTCTGCCTAAATAGATGCAAGGATAATTTGGTCAGAACACAATTCCATCGAGCAAGACAGCTTTGTTCTCCTTGCCACATTGAACAAGAGCTCCTCTTTTTACATTGCTCTCTCTCGAGAATTCCTTCCTGGATGGTTCCTGAAGAAATATTTCCAGCCTCCTCCTCAAAAGTTGACTCAGCTCAGGAGAAGCCTTTCTACTTTAAAGTACCGCGTTACGAGCTAGAAAGTGAGATTGAAGCAGAGAAAGTACGCCGAGACATAGAGGATGGTCCGTGCAATTTCTCTACAGGACTCGAACATCGTCCCACTCGACCAGAAGCCCTTCATACCATACCGGTCTACTTGTGCTTGCGGACCAAGGTACATTGGCAAGAGTGAACAGTGTCTTGCAGTTAGAGAGAAGGAGCACTCCGATTTGCCTCATGCAACACTAGACCCTAATCGAAACACTAGACTCCACAATCGGCAGTGTCACGTCACCTCATGGTATGTCACCACAAAGCGAATCTTCTCCTGACACAATACGTGGGATTACAGCAAACAAACAGGCCAGAGATCGTTTTCATCTGTCGATCATGCAAAGCGTGACCATCCGCCAACTTCAACCAGACTTATGTGCACAGAAGGAACGATTATTTCTTCTCCGGTTTTGCTAATTTCCTAATCATTTTTTTTCATCCACCACATTATGTAATTCATGCCTTCCATTAATTTATCATGTATAAAAATGCATTCATTTTACTTTTAGATTGCAAGCAGTAAGTAATTATTATTTTATTTGTATACAGACCCCGAAATAATTCATTCTTGTTCGATTTCTAGATCAATTTACTAGCATTGTCAATGAAGAAACAGTGGACAATTCTTTAAACTGTTTACTTAAATTATCCCTTATTCCAATGATCGCTGTGTTCTAGACAGACTTGATGTGCTCCACTAAAGAGATCAAGCGACGCCATGGTACAAGTTGTTTTGATTTATAGATCAAATTATTTATTGTCAGATTTGCTTCAAATTAGGCTTTAAGTCCAATAAAAGGCTCCACGACAGTCACTCAAAGCAAAAGAAAACTGTGCACACTTGTAGTGAAGCAATTAAACAGCACAGATATCTATGTCTTTGCAGATTTATGTATGTGCAGGACTTCCTTTTTCTAGGTCAGTGTCTCTCAAACTTTTTCTCATCACGTACCACTTGACAACCGGAATTTCTGTCGCGCACCACTATGCATAATATTTAAGAAATTGACAGAAATAATTATAATAATGATACACGTTTAGTAAAGATAGTGAAGCCTGGTGTTGTAGAGAGATGATAAAGCTTGGGCTGTAAGATATCACCAGGTGACATGCCACGCGTGATTCACGCGTAATTACGGAACACCCCCAAACATCCGTGGTTAAGGACATTCTATTCTTCTACCCGCGTACATACGCGCTGCACTAAGAGTCAGAAATCACTTGATCTGATGCTGTTAAAACATGGGAAATGTTTATGAATACGCGCGGGCGAGCGTTTATAGTTTGTGCGTCGTCTACGGTTGTCTGTGCTGCCGCTTGAACCACGGATGAACCGCTAAGCATGTTCTGTCTTCCCTGAACATGAAATTGAGGTCATATCACATTGTTTAGCCTCTGATACATGCAGACACATGAGACGCAAAGTCTATATAACAGGACTGCCAACTATACTAACTTATATAACAGATTTCATAATTCAAATGCACCAATTATGAGAAAAAAGAAAACCACGTATGGCCGACATGTTTCATTTACTCTTCAGTAAACATCATCAGGGCAGAAATTTAAAGCTATGTACAATCGGATTGAAATACTAAAATGACAGCAAGATAAAAATCAATTTGTGCCCAAATCCACTCGCATTCGTGAACATATCAGCGGTAGTCCGACCCTTACTGAAATCACTAAGCATGTGCACGCCGCTTCATCTGATAATTTTTCAATTTTGTGTCGCACTGTCTATACTAAAATTGCTGAAACTTTGGCCATCAAAGCGAACAAACAGACGATATTGAATGAACATGCAACCTCGATCGCATTACGAATCTTTGCTACATAGGCAGCCAATCACTGCTCTTGATGTATCTATTGATTTTTATCTTGCTGTCATTTTAGTATTTCAATCCGATTGTACATAGCTTTAAATTTCTGCCCTGATGATGTTTACTGAAGAGTAAATGAAACATGTCGGCCATACGTGGTTTTCTTTTTTCTCATAATTGGTGCATTTGAATTATGAAATCACTGGGATCAATCGCTTACCAAAGTTATATAACAGATGTTGCAGCAATATCCCGCATAGCCACGGATGTTTGGGGTCATGTGTAATTACGTGTGGTTCACGCGTGAATTACGCGTGATTGAGCGTGGCATGTCACCTAGTGATATACAACTGTATAGTATCCTAACAATAATTAAAAGTTAAGAGGCTGCCATGATAAAATCAAAAGCTGATAACTACAATTTTCAACGAGCTAGATAATTATTTGTGTCATATGCACTTTACTGATTAGTTGATAGTTCCAGTTGATATAACAATCACTGACTACCTCTTTGACATGATGTCGTGACAAGCTAATTGTATACCTAGCTAAATTGTGAAAAAAGTGGTGCGGCCATTCCATTGACAAAAGCGCTGAAAAGCTATCTATTCATCGATTGGGAGACAGAGTGAGAGAGTGATAGACATAATGCAGATTTATGGGATTTCATTTGATTTGCGCCAGCCGCCAGGATATTGATTTGTTTGTGACGTATTCGAGACACGACGTTAGTATGTCACTTCACGGCTTATCAACAATGCTAATTAAAAATCTAATCAACGATGTAATTTTAAGAATCGTGTATAATTATGACATATACTTGTATATACATACATGCAGTTTTTTCAAACAAATTTTGGCAGAAATCAATGTTGTAGTCCAACTTAGTAATCGTAAAAATAATCCTTTTATACATTTTTATATCTATTTAATTGAATTAGATCAAAAAAATTTGACAATAAGTGGTGATTCGGATGGCAGCCGCATCCATCTTCGGGGAAATCGTAAAACTGCACTTGGACTTAATATGTGATGAAAAGATAATTCACAAATTTAAAGACACGCAAATATCATATAGATGATCGCAAAAGCATGCTGTAATTACAGATGGGATGAATTTAATGACAGGATGAGTTTGCATGTGGGAAGCGCAACATCTGCATGATGTCTGACTTGTCTTTTTGACATATCTTTCCAAAACAGATCATTAACTATTGAGTATTTTGTCAACAACAATGACTGGACAACGGTCGTCTAAGCGCTAGAGTGTTCATGTTAGGGGTCGAAACACAACTAGACGAGTACCTGCTGATGACTGACGGACAGTGCTACTATGCTTTATGACCCATATGGCAGAGGCACGCACGATAAGCCATAAGCTGTCAGTAATAAGTCATATGTCATGGTTTGAGGCCAATGCCTGATGGCTTATAAGTTGTGACTTATGGTTTATGGCTAATGAAGGGTCGTGACACGACTTGAGAACGGTGGGTGATGTCTTATGACTTATTCTGTGTACCTCCGGCCTTAATCGGTAGCTAAAGTTGTTCGAAGTATTGTATTCCAAATCATTTCATTGTGAATGAAAACAAATGAAGAACAAATGAAGAAGTGTTGAATTACGTGAGTTATTATAGGCGTTTCACGACACCTGCAATAACAAATTGATGCAAGTGAAGAAATAGTATTTTCCATGTTATGTCTAAGTGTGTAGCACTAATTCGATTGTATTCGGTGTAGTTAGTGACATCTATGATTAATAATACAACTCCCATAGCATATATTGGACTGGAGGCCGATGTCTTTCGTAGTCTTGATTAATGACGATAGTGTGCATCTGGATAAAGCCTTGGATGAAGCCGTAAACAACTCACTTCATTATCGTGAAATGCATTACAATCCAACAGAAGATTGCTGTACATGCCAATCAACAGACCCAGCGCAGCACTGCAAAGAAATTGTCGGAAATATTCTGTACACTGTAACCTATATCGTCGATGTTTAATTTCAGGTAAATTGTGACTGTCTATACTCATCGATTCTCCCATCACCTGATATAAAACTTCCTCCATCCAAAGCAAGTCATTTAGACTTTATTCAAGGATTTAAGAGCAATGAAGAGATATAACATGCATGATATTTCAGGCTTCGAAGTATTCCATCTTTGACAACTTAAAACAGCCTTTTCTTTCACTGAATTTTAGCAAGGAAAATAAAACTAAACTCATGACAATAAATTTTGTCTTAGGCTCTTTCGATGACTATAATCATAAGATAGCGTCATTTACAAAGTGATTCTAAATAATCTTGCACTGAAAGTTATAGACATTCAAATTACATAGCCATGAAAAGAGATTAAGTAAAAAATTATGCATAGGTAAAATCAAGACATCAGACTATCGGAAATTAACATAGACAAGATAAAGGCAAAATGGGCTAAGACCAAGGCAGGCGCGTCACTTACATATTTTTTCATAACACACAACGAGGGCTTGAGACACTTCAACAAAATGGCCTCAGTGATCTTGATATGGGGCACATTTCTGCAATACGCAGCAACAGAAAATGTAAGTGACTTGCTCCTGTCCTGGTCTTAGCCCATTTTTGCTTTCATCTTATCTACGCTCATTTCCGATAGTCTAATGTCTCGATTTTAGCATGTACCTATACATAATTATTTACTTAATCTCTTTTCATAGCTGGTAATTTAAATGTCTGTAACTTTCAGTGCAATATTATTTAGAATCATTTTGTAAATGACGTTATCTTGTGGTTAAAGTCATCGAAAGCGCTTAAGATAAAATTTATTATTTCCAGTTTAGATTTATAGTCCATCTTTCATTAAAGTAAAATCGATGGCTATTTTGTCACAGTGATACACAAATGTTTTATATTTACCGAACAAATTTATGTGGATTTAGTGATCAGCTTTATCTGTAGCAATGCTGTTGCTGAATAGGCCAACATGCAAGGAACTCAAAATTGTGAAAGTCATCAATCCATCAATCATTGGAAAATGAGTCGTACAAAGTGTAACGACAACATTGGTTGCACTTTTCCACCAAAACCTGACGGAGGAATGGATCTTTAATCGTCTCTTGCTTAACTTTCAACGTTTCCACTGATCATAATTCAATTTTTGATGCTCCACCAGTTTATCTTTTGCTCTTTTCTGAATAGATCTGTGGATTTTTCTGTAGATTTTGATCATGGTTTTTGCTTACATAATAATAAATTATACATGGACATTGCTGCAGTGACTGTTGCATGTATAATACTGAATCACTAATTATCACTGATTTAGCAATCGCGTATTCCATGACTGGATTTGAGCAAGAGAAATCGATTATCCAAAATTTTCCAGGAGTCCACAAATTTCCAAAAACACGGCTGAATCAATTTTAGTTAGCAAATCCTTTTGCAATAAGCCAGCACAAAAATAAACATGTATAAATGTACAGATCTCCATACCAATGGTCATTGATGATGCTGCGTGCCGTAGGTGTCCAACTTCAGTGACAGTTGTTGTTGCAGTTGCTTCTTCTAATAAGAATCTTGTAATCCCCTAGTCCATTCTCGATTGGGTTCCGAATCTTCCTTCAGCAGGTTTTCTGTTTGAAGAATGTGCGTATTAAAACATCCATACATATTGAAATGATCAAGTGAATTGTTTACAACTTGTTCCACAGTTCTATCCAAATGTATCCACAATACCTGCTATGGGAGTTGAGCGTCCCGTAGATAATTTATACTAATCCCAGATGTCCCTGGTGTAGTAGAGTGCCATTGTAGTTCTATTGCTTACCTCGATTATCCACTTTCTATTTCCATTTTCCATGGTCTTCCATTGTTATTATCCACTTCCCATTATGCACCATGTGTAGTGCATGTGGCATTAGTATGCAATTGTAATCGGTGTAGTAGTGTACATGTCGTTCAATTGTTTGCCTCCAGTCTTCCATTTTTATCCATCGGCTTCCTGTCGTTTGATGATATTTATTTTTAACTAGTAAAGCCCCGGACTTCGTTCAGGATTTATATGCATAAGTATGTTAAATTAAGACAGTGCACATTGTATGTATGCACATTGTTGCATATCAAGTTTACCAACTCATTCGCCTACACGGATTGGCTGTCTTACCATTTAGATCGCGTTCTCATTGGCTGTTGCTGAATCCGTCGTGAAACATTAGAATCAATGAGACGCATGTCTAGCGAGGCAATTTTTTAAAGCAAATGAGGAGTTCATTTGTAAATTTCATGTAGTTACTTGTGTAATTAATATTTTTTCGGTAAAAATTTACACAAAAGTCTATTTTTCTCTGTAATTATGATACTTAGGGAAATGAGACAGGGCGGTTTTAACTACAAATTTTTTGTTCTATTAAATGGTAGTATCATATTGGCGTAAAGTTTCATGGTTTAGGAGGAGTTTGTCGGCGTTTTGCATTTTATATATAAGATTTCCTAAGCTATTGGTGACCTTTGTCCTTTGCCATTTACACTACCAGCATCTGTAGTCGGTACACTATATTAGACATCTGTTGAACGTGTTTGCGGATAGTTTGCGGATGAAAGAGAGTGGATAGACAAACCCATACCAGTATAGAGCCACAGGACGCTGAGACAGTTTTCAATCTTGCTTATCTAATTAGCATTGACTCTTTCATTTGAATTAGTATTTACTCAGCTACATGCGTTTCAAGATCGAGATGTGTATGGTATCTAGCAATTGCTTTGCTGTCATCACGAATAGGCTTATATCAAATTTTGATGTTATTGTGTTGTTGCAGGTTAGTGTTGATTGAGTTGTTCGAAACATGCTGCTTGCAACAACCAACAAGCGCGTTTGTTGCATATGCAAATGATCAGACACCACTACAAGTGTCTTGTGGGTACAGCAACATTATTTCTACTACCAGACTGCAGCTGGAAAGAAACAGTGTTGAATTCGTAATTCAATGAACAATATTGAAAGATATGCGAAAATCCACCGACAAATTGTTGAACTAATATGCTGAAGGTGCGTTTACATTAGACTGATAAAGAAAACGACAAATATAACGATTAATGGAAACAAAATCAGTCTACATGTGAGAGAATATAGTTGTTGCTCACATTGTCCCGATTTTCTCGATGACAAATAGTTGCAATATGAACAGCGGAATACATTCAACGACAAAAGTGAAATATCGTCACGATTTTATTGCTATCATTGTCGGCCTAACGATCGGTGTGATCGCACCTTAGGTTCCTTTAATAGAATTCTGGGATTTCCGCAAAGCAAGCTAAAGTCCAAATCAAACATATTTTCTTGTCAATTCTGAACATTAAAGTCAAGACTTTCTGAGGAAACACGTGCATTCATGATTGCTTTGTTTTCTTACAGTTCAGCGAGAATATTCTACACAAAAATCCCTACAATGAATCTCAACCATATTGTCATGGGTGTCATCGCCAGTTTCCTTGCTGTGATTTCTCCAATTCTCGTCAGTGGATCTGGGAATTGTGATTACGAAAAATCGGAAGCTAAATGTCATAATAAAAATCTAACGTGTGTTCCTGACAGATCGAATAAAATAATCATAACCAAGTTAGACATCTCCAACAACAAGATCGAAGAATTCAACGACACTTCTTTTTCAACTTGGTCAGGAATTAAGATATTGGTAGCGAAAAATAATAAGATCCGATTTATTTCCGAGAAAGCTTTCATCCCAATTAAGAGTTTAGAAGAATTAATTTTGTCAAGAAACAAACTGAAAATAGGAGACGGTTTGAAGATCAATGCACTTCAGGAAATGCCTCAATTGAAATATCTAGATCTTTATCAAAATCCTCTCGGCGAGATTCCGGATTGCTTTTTCGACGGATTGAGTAACATTACACAGCTTTTTCTCAATAGTGCAGAAGGTGGACTTAAACTGAATAACAACTCATTTGAAGGATTGGATTCCCTTACTAAGCTTTCTTTATCAGATAATGGTCTTACAAATCTACCAGTAGGAATGAAACGAATTTTAGAAAAACTGAGCGATCTCATGTTGTTTAATAATGAATGGAGCTGTAACTGCGAATTACAATGGTTTGTTGTTTTCGCAAAAGCCGCAAATACATTGAAGGTATTGGGATTCAAATGCAGATCACCTTCAAATCTACGAAGCAAAAGTCTTGACCAGGTAGATTTGAAATGCAATCAAACCTCTCCTCCCACAGACTTCCCACAGTGCATCAGAAGGAAGCAAAAGAAATTGAACAAAGACTCGATTGAAGACTTGAACAAAACCGTGAATAAAGAAGTTAACGAAACGGATAGAAAGATATTTTTTCATTTAATTTTAACGATGGAAGCAAAACGGCAGCGAATTTCAAGATTATCGATCTCTTATTCGTAACATTTCAATTCATGATGAGACTTTAACCTGAACAACAATTTAGAAGCAATAACTGACATTCTTTCCTCTCTCTTTTCTGAATATCTCAAGTTGCGACAGTAATTTCGAAAATATTTTTCTTACAATCAGTTTCAACTTGTCAATAATATAAGCGAGTATTTTATTTGTCATAAAAATTTCATTTAATCAAATGTGTGTTCGATTACAGTAAGGGTGAGAAATGAGTCTAGGAGTGATTGCTGATGGGATCTACTGTATAATTGATGGTTAAGGAAATCAAAGAAAAGACGGTGTAATCTAACTTCTTACTAATCAATTAGGATAATGGTACACCGCATAATTTTTACTCAATACATTATGAATTTGCTCATGACAAAGTAGTACGTTGATACAAAAGACGTTAGGTGTTGCAAAACGAATTTTTAGGCGGTTAAAGGAGGCATAGGCATACTACTCACTCTGGCTTGGCAGAAACTGCATTCTTCGGGGTTGAAACTCTGATATTTCCTTTACTATTTCTTTGCATATTCAAGCTGAATCTTGTTATTAAGTTTTGGCTTCAGCTTTTTTATCATCATGGCCTCCCGCTATCTTGATAAGGGATAGGGGGCTCACTCTCCAAAGTACATGCGCTCCGTAACAGCATGCATATCAATCCACATTTTATTATAGCAGTGAAGATATACATGTAAACATATTTTGATTTTATTGTGACCATTCGAATTGGCTTTTTCTTTGACAGGATTAATTCTGGTTGTTTCAATTGTTAGGAAATAGGGATATATTTTTCCAGCAATCCTTCCACTTCAGGAATTTTTTTAACGCGCTTGTTTGCTTTATAAATATTATTTTTGAGTGCTTGACACATAGGCCCTTATATCATTTTGACATTTTTCTACATCAACATGCCTTAGTGTTATCAACAATTGTTTTAGTCCAGTTCATCGGAATCTTTTACTCTTTTTCTCTGTAATATGCAAATATGTGATAGACAACTGCATTACAGAATGCAGCCAGAATGATTTTGCAGTATATAATATTACTATGCTGTCGGATAAAGCAGTCGAAGGTTGGAATAGGAAGACAATTCATTTTAGCTGCATTTTGTGATGCAGTTGTCTATCACGCATTTGACCTACATTACCGAGATTCAGATGAACTGGATTAAAATGCTTATTGATGATGCTACGGCATGTTGATGAAGAAAGGCGTCAAATTGATGTAGGGCCTATGTGTCAAACGCTCAAAAGATGTAATTTATTAAATAGGTTCACTTAAGTGTGTAATCTTTCATCGCATATACAAGAGTAACAGCGATCACGGCACAAAACATCAGGACAAACATTAATTATACCATGTGTGGCTAGAATTGATGTTGCACTATTTGAGTTCATTGTCATGATATACATGTATTATTTTGCTTGCCTAAAATAGAAGGCGTTTTACAATAAATTAATAATGGTGTCTTTCATCATTTCAGTGGTTGTAGCAGATTTGTAATGCTTTTTCACTAGCAGCGCAGTTTGTCCCGCACCAGCCGTTACAGATCAGTTCAGATCTAATCATAATCCTCTAAATGTCCTAGGCCTGCACACTTTTATTATGTGGGCCTGGGCCTACATGCATTTCATTTACATAGACCAAATTTGGACCTAAATTAATATACGAGATGACTATATTTTTGAACATACATAGTCTTTTGCAATCAAAATTGCCATACCTTTAGAAGCGGAAATTTTTTGAATGATTTCCTTCAATTTCTGGCAGGCAAAACAACCAATGATGTGGTTTTGTGAATGTCGAAGTTCGCCTTTAAGCATCACACTTTTATAGGGATTTGGTGAACAATTTGTAAACATTATAATTAGACTCAGTCAATCTTTTATGCACACGTACAGCATGTGAATGAAATTAAATTGCTCGAGTAGGGAGGAAGTTATTGAAGTATAATGATAAGTTATGCAAATTTCAAATTTCCAACAGTTGCGGAAGTGGTTTCGAATTGCCCCTCCATTTCATTTTTCGCAACTACACCGTTAGCGCGGTATCGTGTATATACTGGGTGTATAGTGTATTATGCTGATAGTACGAATTGTTGACCTCGATCAAATGCGCACAAAAGTCCTGTGATATAATAAGGAAAAAAGAGTTCCATTTGCAAAATTTTTGCTTTAAATTAGGTCTACAAAAGTTGGAAATCATAACCCCGGTACCTCTAAGAAATTGCCAATTTTTTTGAAAAAATATTGGTGAATTTACATCACTGCCTCATGGGGGGGGGTCCTCTTTCATAGTTGTGCTTATGTGCACAAAATCATTGCTTGTCTTTCTCCGTTGCATAATAATTAATTGCATTTCCAATCACCTGGTGATTTACAAGTTCATAGAATTATGTAGTATAACGGATTATTCACTCTAACTTCACAATTTAGCTAAAAGCTTGCTCTGGCTACATAAAAGCAGCTAAGTCAAAAAACCGGTCATTGACTTGGTCACCGAATGATGCTTTTGACCCGCTGTCCCGGTTTCATCGCTGGTATGTAAGCTTGAAAACTATCATGTTCTAGCTTTTTGCCTTGGCAAAGATTTCAGCAAGCGATTTCCTTAGACTTTCCGAATGCAAAAATGATTTTATGAATGTTTAATATACTCGCAGCTCTATCACTGAAATCCATCCCCGGTGAGATAATTTCACAGGAGAGCCAGTAGCCTCTCCTTGTTATATATTGACGAACAAGGCCTCCAGAACTGCTGCTATCATCATCGATTGGTCGGATCTTTGTCTTCTTTTACCATTCACCAGATTATGCAAGCGCCTTGAGTGTCGTTTCGAGGTTGAAGTCAATTTTCTCCGGCAGACCCATCTGGCGAATTTGTCGCGGAGATGCTCTTAAGATCTTAGGGTCAAATTCTCATGCCCATGTCAGAAATCAATCGCATTCTGATGTAGGGAAAAAGAGCTTGACATGTGGATGAGATTTCTTAAAATTTGATAGAATTCGTGACGACTTAAATAATCTGAAGATATTCATGACATAAGATAAACACAAGCGATGAAAGGCTGTTTTTGCTATTCAGCACATACGAGTACATTGAGATTCTCCGCTCATTCAATAAGTTCTCACAGCCCTAGTGAAAATTCCCGTTCATCACATCTTCAGCGACCTTAGGAGAACAAACAATTTGAGCCTGTGGGGTCCTGTTGAGCATTGCATCACTAAACTCGCTGTAGTAGCTCTATTTCATTCATACACACTCATGAGTCACGTGACAGGAGAAAATACGTGTGGATGGTAATAAAAATGAAATCATTCTGAAATGTTAAGGAAATATTTGTTTTGTATTGCTAAATATAGCCTATCGGTTCATTGGACTATAATCTGACTGAATGTGTCGGAGCTGTCGCAAGCAAGTGGAACTATAGGGGGCATGGCTCTCCCTAGCCCCTGTTCCCGCGTGCCTGTATGGCTCTCTTCTTTTGCCGAATGAGAAATTAGGAACCTCAATCGTAAAACAAGCCATTAATAACTCCTATAAACCCTTTAATATATGGTTGCTTTCATCCAGCTTTGATCCATGGAAGCTTTCATCCATGGCTTTGATGAGCGTAGGGCTATTTATTTAGGATACCCCATTGTTCTTTTCTAGAATATTGTTCTTTATGCAAAAAATAACAATACCCTATTACAAACTTTATTTTGAAGCGAAAATTGCGGCGCAATTGCAGGCTGACTTTTTCAAGAGTAAACTTCTTCTTTTTTAAATTAGTATTAATTACTCACAATTAATAGCGAGTAATTGTGATGGAAAGGTTTTCTGGGAGAATGCTGAAACTTGCTGAAACCACAGAATTAGATTCGTCTGCGCGCGCTTCGGTTTCCAAGAAAGGAAGAATTGTATGTAATCTCAATATCGAAATGGCACATCGCAGAATAAGACAACTTGCTCCTTCTCGAATGGATAATTCGTGTATCGCTTGCTATTGGAAATGGCAAACCATAAGCTGTGGGGAGAGGACACCAGAGCCAGTGAGAGATGCGTGCGTGCTGTGAAATCACTTCGCACACACCAAAACACACATCGATGCCTGGCTTCGATTCAATGTATGCACTATGCAGTAAGGAATGGTGAGATGACGATGGTGAAATCATCAAGTGAACTAATTTTTGTACGCCTCCTACGTTCTTTAATAATGATCGGAAGGGTCAACATTATGGAGAAAACTTGTGCGCAATGATCTGAATTCTTCGAATCTGAAGGAATTGTGGCAATCGAAGCATTTTGCTGGAACTCACATTAATCCGCAAGTGACGCACGATATTTTTTCCTATCTCTGTAAGGTATTAGGAATTCCTTTTTGCCCACTTACTAAGTTCCTCGATGTGCCGTCGATTTCGAATTAATCACACGTCTAGCAAACCGAAGCAGATAAACAAAATATTTAATTCTGTGGCTGAAACTTTTTTCAACTGACACCAAAGTGGCCGGTATCCGCAGCAGGAGGATGTTCTAGTAATAGAAATGTACAAAGATTTATCACTTACCATATGCAAATCTGCATCAATTTGCATCTGCAGGTACTTTGGAATATGTGTCACAAGGTAAGTATAAGTAAACTTGTTTTTCATAAAGATGCTTGAATTTCTATACAAATTCACAAGTAGGCTTCGCTTAGAAGCTTCGAAGGCTTCGCAAAGAAGGCCTCGCTTATTGATGAATAACATGAAAATTTGCATCCTAACTTATACAACTCGTATACATCATATATACATCATGTCAACGGTCGTGCACGTCGGTTGTGTGTCCGCTATCTCTCGTGTTAAAGTGCAATCTTCCATTTTCGTCGGTTTTGAAGTGTGTATTCATTTGGATTTTTATATCTTTCGATTCCGCATCACCTAATCTGTACAACAAGCGTAATTTCGTCGAGTGAATTCTCCGTTGTGGATGTGTTTTCCTCAAATTTGTGTGTTCTGCTCCTTCCATTTTGAGCCTTGTTCACCACTTTCTCGTGAAATCAGTGTCTGTCAAGCCATCTGTACTGAAGTGCGACCTCACGTGACCTGTCCCTTGCATGCACATAAATTTTGTATTTCTGGAATAAGACAGAGTTGCATACCGTAGTGCTAGAATTGTTGCTACTGTCAAGTGGTTTGCTGACTTCGATTGCCGGGCTTCAGGTCTAGGGTTCGAATCCTTGTGGTGTTGCTACGTAGCTTTTAGTTTTGACATTTCTAAGTTGGAATGACACCGGTGAATGGTAGAAGAACCCGATCTTCGTCTGATGCTATCACGTATAACTCAATGTCTTCTGAATTGAAGTCTTTGATTCAAAAGTCTAGAGATGATGTGATACCAGCCTTGAAGCTGGAAATTGATACTTTGAGGACAACAATATGTGCATTGACCAAGCGTGTTGATGATCTAGATAGAGGAAACGATCTCTTTCAAATGAAATGGCATCAAGTCAGTGGAGAATTGATGGAGAATGTCGCGAAAGAAATCGAACAACGCAGGCGTAGAGATGGTAATCTTGTCATATTTGGAGTTGATGAGTGCTAGATTGGCTCTCTGAATGATAACAAGAGATTTTGATAAATGTCGGGAGGATGCAGTACCTCGAAATGACTGGCGTAGAAGTAACTGAGCATCAGCGACTGGGCAACCGACCTCTCCGTCTTAAATTAAGAGATTTTACCAAAAGAAGAGAACTGTTATAAGTAAGTAAGCGTTTTATTTCGAAATATTGGAAATCATTAAGTACAGCAAAGTTACATACATTTTGCAGAGACAGCATGTAAGCAAACAAACAAGGCGTCTGGACACACACGAAAATAACACCGGTAAAGAAAAGACATTACTTGTATTCATTCATGATAATAGACATCCAAGGGACGAAAGAATGCAGTCTTCTGGTAGTGTTCACATGAGGAAGTCGCAAGTGTTTACTTCGTTCGAGTCGAGGCGGTATCAGGTCATGCAAAGGGTGGCTTTTATGTCGTTCGCATTTAACAAAGAAGGATCGAGATCTGTCAGTTACCATTGTAGATATCATAGGGAATCGACCACAACTGCAACCTTTTCCACAAATTAAGTTATGGGCGCGTTGATGAAACCTTTGTAGTTTCACTTCTATTGATTTTGGAAGCCAGGAAAATAGTGGGGCGGCATAAAGTAGCAAATTACATATCAAAGCTTGATACTCCGCACAAAGTTCGTTAGACGACATAAGAGGCTTCAGAATTCTAAGGACATACAATCTCTGGGAAGCCGCCTTTAAAACATGGTCAAAATGAAGCGACCAAGAAAGGCGATTATCCCAATGCACACCCGAAATCTTTACAGAATTTGCCACACTGATATCACTGTAGGCTACGTCATCAGGTTCCCCTCGGTAGTACACAATTTGGTAAGACTTGCTTAGATTTAGCTTCATTTTGTGGTTCGTTAGCCATTCTTCAATTTTCTTAAGATTCCTTGGAGTTAGTTCACAAGATACTGTCTCAATCAATGTTATGTCGTCGGCATAAAGGACAATTGAAGATTCGGCTGAAATGCACTAACTACCTATAAAGGCAGCAAAAAGGGCAGGTCCTAGAATCGAGCCCTGAAGAATTCCAGAAGGGATGGTGATTGTCGGGCCAAAGATTCCATTAATCTTCAGGCGTTGTTTTCGCTCTTCCAAGTAACTTTTCAGCCAGATGATGAAACCGTGATTCACACTGCTATTGGTAAGACGATGAAGCAAAATATTATAACTCAGGTGAAAGATCACACGACGATATTAATCCTCAAATCCCGAATGAACGACGAGTCGACGACCAACGATGAGCACTCAAAAAGACGCAGCACAACGGGACGATGAATTTGATATAAATTTCTCCTCAGAAAGATCACATAAATCACAGCTAAGGCCGAAAAACCATCCATTGACAGACAGAGCGGGACACGTCCGTTCACCACACCGACTAGCGAGAGTAACTGTTGAGAGAAGAGAACTGTTAAGAGAACTGTTGAAACCACAGAATTAAATATTTTGTTTATCTGATTCGGTTTGCTAGACGTGTGATTAATTCGAAATCGACGGCACATCGAGGAACTTAGTAAGTGGGCAAAAAGGAATTCCTAATACCTTACAGAGATAGGAACAAATGTCGTGCGTCACTTGCGGATTAATGTGAGTTCCAGCAAAATGCTTCGATTGCCACAATTCCTTCAGATTCGAAGAATTCAGATCATTGCGCACAAGTTTTCTCCATAATGTTGATCCTTCCGATCATTATTAAAGAACGTAGGAGGCGTACAAAAATTAGTTCACTTGATGATTTCACCATCGTCATCTCACCATTCCTTACTGCATAGTGCATACATTGAATCGAAGCCAGGCATCGATGTGTGTTTTGGTGTGTGCGAAGTGATTTCACAGCACGCACGCATCTCTCACTGGCTCTGGTGTCCTCTCTCCACAGCTTATGGTTTGCCATTTCCAATAGCGAGCGATACACGAATTATCCATTCGAGAAGGAGCAAGTTGTCTTATTCTGCGATGTGCCATTTCGATATTGAGATTACATACAATTCTTCCTTTCTTGGAAACCGAAGCGCGCGCAGATGAATCTAATTCTGTGGTTGAAACAGTCATCGAAGCTGAAGAAGTTTAGATTATTTATTTTCTAAAATTTATATCAATGCAACAAGAAAGAAGAAAGCAATTGACCCAGATTCTACGCGAAAGACGGGGGAAAGGAGAAGATGTTGTGATATATCGTGATCAGCTTGTGGATCGTGACAGTTTTCAGAATTTTCAGTAAATGGTTTTGTCTAGTAGATTTTGCAAATCGTCGACATTGTATAATGAAGAGATGCCATCTCTTTTACTGTCAAATGTAATATCCATTTTTAATAAAGTTGATGATCTATATGGGGTAATTTGTAATTTACAGCCAAACATCGTTTGTATCACGGAATCATGGCTGAATGGAAATATTTTCGATTCTTGTGTTGCAATCCCTTCCTTTTCAATTTTTCGAGCTGATCGAGTCGAGCGGGAGGGGGTGTTTGCGTTTACGTAAGACAAAATATCAATGTCATGAGCATATAGTAAGTATATTAGGTAGAGTGGTATTTATTAAATCCCCAATGTATATACAGTTTCGATCTTGTCAAATGAGCTCGAGGGTGATACAATCGGAATTGTTTCAAAATGTGATATATGCACATTTATGCAGTTTTGAAGCAATCACAACGGAATTGACAGTATAATGCCAAAGGAAATAATATTATTTTACAGATCGTCCGTGTCATGACAGCCTTGGAAAGGTAATGTTTGTTAAATTAGCAATTCGACAGGTTGCAATTTTACTTTCATGCTCAGCCTCAAGTGTTTCTTTTCAAGCGTGATCATCACATGCAACCTGCAATTGGTAGAACAAAATAACAGAATCAAAGACAATTAACTTTCAATTAACTTTGAAAGATGTAAAGGGTCCACATCACCATTCAGATTCAAGAAAGTGAGTCATAAATTCATGATAATTCAGCTTTGAATTAAAAACATGAAATTTCGGGCACGACACCACAATATAGTCTCGACTTTATCATGAAGACTTCCATTACAAAGCCGTTCATTATATTTCCCTGATCATCAGCATAATTTACGCTTAGTCACAATGCTTGTTAGCAAACATCCAACTTGTTTCATGCTACCTATAAAGGGACGTCGAAATGTCGGTAGTTTATGAATTGGCAAAAATTTGGCTTTTTCAAGACTGCTCAAATAATTTTTTGGACCGCAGGAACGTAATCTCCGCAAAAATCTTTTCGTATAAAAATTTTCACTGTACGCAGATAGTACTTTTTTGAGTCGACACTCTACCTACATTCTTACTCTAGTTACTCTATGGTCATGAGGCTCCATGTAAACAGACACCATAGAGTAGGTATGTTAGGTAGAGGGGTAGCTCCACATTTATTAAATCCACAATGTGCATACACTTTCTATTTTATTAAATGAACTCGAGGAGGATGCAGGTGGCAATTGTTTCCAAATGTGAGATATATGCAAAGTTTTGCAGTTTTGAAGAGATTGCCACGGAATTGAGTGATCATTATTGTAATGCAGAAGGAATGATGGTACTTTGCTGATTCTCAGTGTCATGACAGCCTTGGAGATTTAATGTTTGTTAAATTAGCAATTCGATGGGTTCCTTCACTTTCCTGCTCAACCTCAATGAGTATTTTCTTAAGCGTTCAGGGAACCTGCCACTGGCAGAGCAGAATCACTTAATGAAAGACAATGATTTCAATTAACTTTGAAAGATGTGAATAGGTTCACATCACTATTCAGATTGAAGAAATGAACCATGAATTTAGTGAATCATAAAATCATGCCGGTGAAAATTGAATTAAAAACTTGAAATTCCAGTCAAGAAAGCACGAACAATATCGCGACTTTTTCATGAAGACTTTCATAATACAATTCATGAATATCCCTTGATAATCAGCTTAGTTTCCGCTTAGCTAGGATGCTTATTAGCAAATATTCATTCCTTTTGATATCCAACTTGTTTCAGTCCAACTACTAATATAGAGGAGTCATCTCGATAGTACATATATTGGCAAAATTTTGACTTTTTTAAAACTGCTCAAATAATTTTTTGGACCACGAGAACGTAATCTCTGCAAAAAACTGAATCTTTTCGTATAAAAAGTTTCACTATATGCAGATACTTTTTGAGTCGACACTCTACCTTGATCCTAGGTATGTATACTCTATGGTGTCGACTCAAAAAAGTATCTGCATACAGTGAAAACTTTTATATCAAAAGATTCAGTTTTTTGCGGAGATTAAGTTCCCGAGGTCCAAAAAATTATTTGAGCACTTTTGAAAAAAGTCAAAATTTGCCAATTTATAAACTACCGAGATGACTCCTCTATATAAGTAGTTGGACTGAAACAAGTTGGATATCAAAAGGAATGAGTATTTGCTGAAAAGCATCCTAACTAAGTAGAAATCAAACTGATTATCAAGGGAATTTCATGGTCCGTATTATAATGGAAACCTTCATGAAAAAGTCGCGATGTTATTCGTGCTTTCTTGGCTGAAATTTGAAGTATTTAATTTAATTTTCACCGGCATAATTTTATGATTCACAAATTCATGTATCATTACTTGAATTTGTATAGTGATGTGGACCCATTTGCATCTTTCAAAGTTAATTGAAATCATGAATTGTCTTTGATTGCGTAACTTTGCTTGGCAGGTTGCCTGTGGTACGATCACGGTTAAGAAAATAAGCCTACTCTTAAGGCCGAGCATAAAAGTGATAGGAACCGATCGAATTGTTTATTTAACAAACATTGCCTCTCCAAAGCTGTCATGACACGGACGATCTGCAGAATAACATCAATTCCCTCTGCATTACAGTAATGATCACTCAATTCCGTTGTAATTTCTGCAAAACTGCTAAAATTTGCATATCCACCATTTGGAAACAATTTCGACTGCATCTCCCTTGAGTTCATCTAATAAAATCGAAAGTGTATACACATTGGGGATTTAATAAATGCGGAGTTACCACTCTACCTAATATATCTACTCTATGACAGGCACCCTGTATTTTTTGAATCAATATGGTTGCATCTACCGATTTTTGATATGATTTCAGCTTGTCTGTATGCTCTAAGTACTGAGATGACTCACGAGCTTACCGTTTTATTAGTAGAATTCACGGATGCTTTTTTGAACGTTGATTATGGTCCCAATGTCATTATATGTGGGGATTTTAATAGGACCAATTGTTAACGCATATGTAACTTGTTTGTTCTTTCTCGCATGGTATCAGAACCTACACGAAAAGGCAAGATATTGGATGATGTTCTACTGAGTGCGGTTGTTGCTCCATTTTTGTCCTGTAAAGTTGGGGCCCTAAAGGTACGTCAGATCATAACAGTATTTTCTGTTTCGGCAACTCTATTATGACTGCTGAAGTGCATAGAGAATCAAAAATTGTCTACGATTTGTCTCCACAAAACATAGATTCATTTGTAAAGTCTGTAGAAGAGGTCATTTGGTGTGAGTTTTGCAATCTGTCTTACAAAATTGAAGAAAAAATGTCCATCTTTTACAATGTTATGTCTTTATGTTTTAGTGAGAATGTTACATCTAAATATCTCATGATGTCTGAAAATGATAGACCATGGATAACTGCGAATATCAAAGAGTTGATTAATCAGCGTTGGAATGCGCTTGGAAACCATGATTTCCATAATAATAATTAGGGCGCTTGGTACTATGACGTGAATAGGGGGTGATTTGTACCAAGCACCCTCCATCTTCGTTTGATATCTATAATGAATTGAAACTCCATATTACTTGTACATGTAGGGCTAGTTGTCCTTTATCTGTAACAACAATATGGATTGATTATCTATGCTACGATGCTATATCGACATGATAGAAGAAAAAATGTTATAATAAAATTATAGGGCTCTCTGAACACTTTCAATAAAATATTAAAAAGTTAACTCTAGGAAAGTTTCTCGCTTATCCCTATTAAATATTCGCATTAAACCAAACTTATTTTTTCAAGATTTATCACCTTGGAAATGTTCCGCTTGCTAGCAGCAATCATATTGGCTAATGGCTATCATACAAAAATAGTAATGACTCGGCATTATGACAGTGATTTCATCAAGGTGGAGCAATGCAAATTGGCAAACGTGACGGGGCGGTGTAAAATCCGATCACAGCCGATCACGCCGATCGGAGAAAAATTTCTCAAAGTGCTTTGAATCGCTAAATAATGCACATATATGATAAGCATTGCCTTGCTAATCCTACGTTGCAACTAAAATTCAATGATGATAGCTTGTTTCCAAGAAAAATGAATATCAAGTTTCAATTAATTTGACCATCACTACACTGTAAACCGCTGGATACAAAAATTACATACAAACATATACCAAAATCATATACAATTTGAAATTATATCTGATACGAGATTCTCGTATGTTTGCAGAGATCTGGTATGTTTTTCATACGAATTCTCACTTACTTTCGTATGTGATTGGTATGTAGCGATACGAACTATTCTATCTGTGATTGGCCGTTTTACAATGAAATACGAATTGTTGGTATGTTTTATATACGAGACCCGATGCAAATTCGTCCTCATTGGTATGTGTTTAGTATGAAGAGCTTTAAGTGACATGGCAAAAAGTAAGTTATATTACATATTACTGTCAAATAACATTTTTCCAGTAATACCAGTCGTGAATATTTCTTTGTGATAGTGTGATATTTAACTAGATTGGAATTATTGTTAAAGTAACGCCGTATGTCATCGTTGCTACTTGTCTTATGGCATTCACAAGACACATAATTAGCTCATTTCCTTGAACTAAGTTGATATACATCATTTCAATAAAACGATATTTTTCGAGCTACCATGTTGACTTATATATCTTAAACATAACTATTTTTGCGTTCATGAATTATAATGTGTTTTTATTTCGGATTGATAATATGCTTAGTTCCAAAATTACATAATGCATAATTGTTGATGGTTGAATACTTATTATATTGGTTATTCATGAAATGTCTTAAACCTACATGTATTAAAATCGAATTCAATATTGTAAGTTTGACTATTAAATGTTATTATCTTACTACTTACAAAGCAGTAGTAACATTAGTGTGGTCTTTATTGACAAAAGGCCTTAAATCAATATATATTAGAAATCAATGATGCTTTCCTTTAACATTGTGCTGGCATGTCTTTAGTATGTAAAGCATACCACATTTGAAAGAGCATACGAAAAGCATACAAATATATACCAAGAGAAAACAGAAATGTACCAAAAAATATTTTGGTATGCATCCTTCGTATGTGATTGACAAAAGGCCTTAAATCAATATATATTAGAAATCAATGATGCTTTCCTTTAACATTGTGCTGGCATGTCTTTAGTATGTAAATCATACCACATTTGAAAGAGCATACGAAAAGCATACAAATATATACCAAGAGAATACAGAAATGTACCAAAAAATAGTTTGGTATGCATCCTTCGTATGTGATTGGTATTGAGCGATTTACAGTGTACTGCTATTCAACTGTTATTTTCGTAGTGTTCCCCTGCGATCGGCGGCGGTTTCAAGCATTCTCCACACTCGCAAGACCAAATACTACTCAGAGCTGTGGAGTTACCCCCGTCGATCTCACGAGATCGTTACACTCACGAGATTTAGTTTCGATCGGCGCGATCGGCAGCGATCGGATTTTACACCGACCCAAACGTGACAGCTAGTAGCAACTAGCTGAAGCCAATGAGGAGCGATGCACTAAACCGATGCTATTAAAGGCATACATGTATTCCTAGAATTCATAGGCTCATTCCGCGACCAATTCAGCGACCGGGACGAATTCGCGTATCAAATTGACACGTTGGATGATGCAATTTTTTGATTCTTCGGCTGCGAATGTTTTGTTAAACCATTTTTTGTTTTATTAAACAACAAATTGGTTTAATTATGTATTAGAAGTTTGTCATACCAACACTTGTGATATATCTTTTCTTTGATAATCTCATCGTTTGAGTCATGAGAAGCATATAAATTGTAAGATGAAATACACACATTGTATCGAAAATTTTAAAAATACTGCATAGAAAGACTCCTGGTTTATTTCAAGATCATCGACAAAACAAGTAAACTTATGAAGGATAATCGATGATAGATAAATCAGGAGGACCAAACAATATCAAATTTAACTGTAATTACAAAAAACACGGTCTAAGACAAACACTGATATTTTCCTTTCAAGATGCTTGCAGCTGAGGTTATAGGCCCAATTACTTTTTTTCTTCAACACTTGTCGCAAAATAAGAGCTGAGCTAGCCTTGCATGATACAAGAAGCTATATAAGAATCATAGAACATCATAAAATAGAATATTTTATATATTGTAGTTATTTTGATCATTTTAATAAGAGCGCTTAGTACTGTACTGTACTGCACTGTACTTAGTGCTGTACCAAGCGCCCTTATTGAAAATTCAAAATTTAAATATTGTCGAATCTTATTGCATGTGTTTTAGTGCTATCACATACCTGGTCATTACTAAATAAATGAATATGAAATAAGAACAAAATTTATTTTCGATAAGGGCGTTTGCACTTGCTGTACCAAGCGCCCTTATTGGAAATTCAAAATTTCTGTTTCATGCACTTTGGTTCCGGTACATAGCTGTTTGATAATATATAAATGAATTAGTATAAAGATCAAAAAAAATTTGTACCAAGCGCCCTATTTTTTGAATTTTGTACAGAGAGCCCTGATCATTGTTATAATTTACGAAGCGCCCGAATTTCTGATAATCGCGTGTACCAAGCGCCCCAATCATTATAGTAACCAGTGGCGTCTTCTCCGTACCTGCGAGGCCTTCGGCGCATACTCAAAAAATAATTTTCCAACAATTATGAAAATGAAAAGTGTCATCATTCATTTGAATTCGATAGCTTCTCGTGACAGCTGTGCACAGGTTTCCGTCTCAAAGTCAGACGCTCAACCTCATTGAACAGTTTTGCAGCACGTGCTCGAATCACAGCTGTTTTCTTCGAACAATCAGACACACAAGCTAATGTGTGTTCAGACGGAGCACTGATGTTCAGACAACGAAAGAGAGTTGTGTGCGTGTGAGGCAGTAAGCGCACGCGCCTGCGCCAATATTGGCTTTCCCGATAGACATAATGCTTTGCCTTCTCCAATTTTTGCAATAAAATTCTACGCAATTCTTGATCGAGGCGCGGTACCAAAATATAATAAGGGAAGCGCAACCCAATTGTTTTTGGATTCGCTTAATGTAAGAGAGGCCACTAAGTCAACAGTAGCAGATGACTGACGTTCAGACAAGACTGCGATCAGATGATGAGCGTTCTCCAATGAATGCAAAGTAATACATCTGACTTGAACACCCAGATTCGGTAGAATTCCATAATTTGTTTTTACGTTATCGATGTGACGCTATATGTTTAGTACTGCAGATGAGATCATAACCACGCCTTTCGTCCGAAGAGAATATGCTGAAAAGCTGACAGTCGTCAAGCAAGATAGGCCAACACCTGATATAAAATGAAAGTACTCACAGAGAAGGAAATAAGAAATACACAAGACATTGTAATGCATCAAAATTTCAAACAAGTGAGTGGCTGACCGGCCGTGAGAAACACAGGAAACTGTTGGCCTTGCCTTCCTTTTCTCGAGATAATGTGGTCTCAGCTCCTTGAGGAAGGTGGTTAAGCGACATGAGCAATCATTTCTCAAGTGCACATTCACTTGGCCTTAAAAAGTGTTAGGGATATTGTTATCAAAAATTCAGCTTTTATGAAAATTAATGTTGTAACATAAAAGTGTTTGGTATAGAAATAGTATTCCAATGCCGAGTGAAGGCCTATGGTCTGGGAGCACGCGACGCCACTGATAATAACTAAATCGTCTCAAGGAATTAATTCGAGCTGAGATTAGGAAAGAAAAGTTTAATGGGGCAACAAATCAGCTTTGTCTGCAAAGCATCTTTGGAATGTTGCAAACAGTGTAACTGGTAGAAAGAAAAAACAACTCCATCCAATTTTTACTTTCTGAGTTTCCTTCTGCAGAAGGTGCAGTTGAAGCTATAAATGTCGAACTGTGAACGTTCTTTCTCCCGACATCTTCAGTGGATGACATGAATGAGAGTTTTGATGCTGACTGGAATATCTTTGCGTTGACTGACATCGAAAAGCGCTTGAACAAATTGTACACTGATAAAGCAATTGGCTCCGCCATGTTCCCGACTATACTTACTTTACGAGTTTGCAAGTTAGCAGTTGGCACCCCCTCTCACACATCTGTTCAATTTATGCATCAATACAGGTTATTTCCCTGACGGATGGAAGTATGCACATATTGCTCCAGTTCCCAAGAACTCCAAACCGAGTACAACAGACCTACGACCGATTTCACTCCTGCCAGTGCCTGCTAAGGTTTCTTGAAACAATTTCCTTTGAGTTTTCGCGTCAGAAACTAGAGACAGAAGCCGGGATAAATCAACATGGAGGACGAAGAGGTGTATCAACCACAACGGCATTAACATCCTTGCATGATCATGTAACAAGGCTATTGGACTTGAGTGAGGTATACTGTGTTCAACTGTTCTCCCATGACATATCGAAGGCATTTGACAAAATTGACCATGCTGTGATTTGAAATCGACTTTAGGAGACTGATCTTATATACTTTGTGCAGTGGTGTTTGTCCAATCGAACTCAAAGTATGAGAGCTAATTCAATTGTGAGACAATCACTTGCTGTAACTTCTGGTGTTTCTCAGGGCTCCGTTTTAGGGTCCATGTTCTTTAATGTTGCAACTGGTAATCTGTTCGCTCTTCACAATTTCACATGTATGGTGAAAAACATTGATGATATCATAGTTTGTACTCCTGTATTTAAGAATTGACAGAATTATCATGTATTTGAAGAGCATGATAACGTGATGCAATGGGCCCATAAAATGAAACTTGTACTAAATGAGAGCAAATCAGGAAATCATCTGTCTATGCCATGCTATGTCACAGATGTTGAATATGTCGATAGTTATAAGACATTCGGTGTTGTTTGGAGTAGCGATTTAAAGTGGAATTGGCACTTTGATTATATATCCAAAGTTTTTGTACAGAGATTCCACTGTCGAAGAGTATTGAAACATTTTTTGGAAAAGCAGCAACTTTTTTGTGTTTATAGTAGCTTGCTTCGTAGCCTAGTGGAGTATTGTTCACCACTTTTCATTGGCATGCCTATTTGTCCTTCTGATGATCCCGAAAGGCTGCAAAGAAGAGCACATCGAATCATTTGTGGCATGAATTGTACTTGTGATTGTCTAGAGAGTCTTACGGAGAGGAGAATTAGAGCAGCGAAGAAACTGTATAAGCAATATCATCTCCCAACTCAGCCTCCGAAACGAAGCCTTCCTGTAGTGAGTGTGCGCACTGCTCAACCACACGTTGTCTTAAATCTTTCATGACACATATGACAGCATTCCTTCAGTGATTTTGAAGCAAGTAGCTTTTTTAATGTGTACTTCATATTGACCTGCTTATCATTTATTACATGTATTTGTGCATCTTTGTGTTTTTGATGATTTTCATTCACTCGAAATAACTGAATTTCTATTCTATTCAAATCTTTATCAGTTCCACCCTATAGGTACCCAAGAAAGATATCTACAAGGCGATGGTGCTTCAGCGCGTTTTTGATCTGACGGCTTGAGTACCTACGCGTTTTCACAAGACGGTAGTTGTGAAAAGTTATAGTTCATTGATTGCAAAACTCTCACACTTGCGACTTAATTTGTAGAAATTTGCATCAGTTTACGTAGGGACGTAGATTGAAGTTTATGGCTAAAGTGATACTTTCTATGCTTTCTCTGATTAAATGAAAGGCACTGAGTCTGGATAAATCGTCTAAAATGACATTTTCCGTATTTCATCTGATTAAATGAAAAGTGCTGAGTCACGAGCCATAATTTTTGGCATGGAATGTCTTTAGGTAATTTCCTTTCATATTAATGTACCATTGTCTATGAAGCTTACCACATGTATATCAGGCAATCCTCTTGACATCGGTGGACGCAAGCGATTTGACCAATTTCATCCACATTTACCCACATTCTTGCATGTATCGCCAATCAGAAACAGGACAACATCATAAATAATAGCAACAAGATAACACCAAAATAACAACATATACATAATAGGAAATTACCTGAAGACATTTTCCTGCCAAAAATTATAGCTCTTGACTCAGTACTTTTCATTTAATCAGATAAAATAAGAAAATGTCATTTTAGCCCAAAACTTCAATCAGTATCTATCATCATGTCTGACAAGAAGAGGAAGCAGGTAGAACTCGGCAGACGCGCAGTAGTAGGCATAGGATGTACATCATTAAGTGAAAGTCTCATTTTCGGCCTGATTCTGGCTGCCCCGACTGCACTGCAAGCTGCACATGCGTCCGGCATACATGTGCTTCATCAGCCAAACTGTGTGCTGGGAGGCAGTGCCTTTTGAAAGGACTGACCCTCAGGTTAAGTACAGTTCAAAGCAGACAGCTGCAACGCCATGCGTAGCTGGCCGGACGTCATCAACAAGCTAATACGATTACGTCACAAGAGGAGCACACAAGAGGAGCACTTCAAGGGCACTGATTCTGTCTTGTTGCCTCATGATAAAGGAAGTGGTCCCGAAAATAATGGTTCGCATTTGCAGCTCTCCTCTGAGAAGTAGGATCCTGCAGTGAGATCATTCAGTGTCCACAAAGGTGGCTTGAGACACATCGTTGATGAAAGAAGGGCCTTTCTTTCAGATCTGATGAGTTATCAAAATGAAATCCTTTGTATCCGAGAGAAACAAATACATGTACACGTAACATAAATCAGGGTAGCAGCATAGTAGCAGAGGCCAGATAGATGCGTTGTAGGCAGGGCATTTTTAAGGCATTTCTACTTGGTAACTATTTGGTCGAGAGGGCACTTTAGGACTATGTGCTCAAGATAGCATTTTAGGAGTAAGTCTGCGTTCTCTCAGAGTACTGTCGCTCACACTGATGCATACTTTGATGACCTTTGTTCCACTTATCTATGGGCATGTCTCAAAAAGCACTGTAGGGTTTAAGTTTTTATAAGTCTAACGTTATGTGGTAAGTTACTAAATGAATGTAATTAAAATTGCATAGTACGAGTGTACATGCTAACAAGCATGCTCGTATATTCTTGTTTATCTTACATGCATGTCATTTTTATATTATCAACTATCGCATTCATTTGGCTGTAAGAAAATTGGCAAATTTGGGCATTTATGTGACCGTGTTCTCTATGTTAGCTTCTTTAATTATGAAATTTTATTTCATATCCTTTCGCAGCAATTTGATAATTTGTTTAGGGAAAATATATTTGTAGGAACAAAGATTGCCATTTTTATTTAAGCCCTGTGAATGCACTGTCAATGTATCAATGTCAATATATCGATAGGAATTGGAAAAACATTTCATTTCGTTCTTCGATTCATGAACGGCAAATTCTTATTTCAGTTCAGTGGTGAAAACTGAAATATCCCGCTCGCTGAGTTCACTCGTTCACCAGTGAAGGCCTGAAAACTTCGTTTGCTCACTCGCTAACTGGAAAGTTCGAATGCACTTGTCAGCAGCCACTGACGTCCCACGACCAGCAGATTTGATGGAGATCTTCTTGTTCGCTGTTAAAGCCACCGGAAGTATGGCTTAGCGATTCGTGATCTTGTGCTGGACTGTCCTGGAGCGTGCCATGTCATGTTTTGCATTTTCGTGTTCGGCGTATCATGCATGGCCTATGTGCTCACCTTATGCAAGCACCGAAACCAAAAAAGAAAAACTTTTTTTACAAAGTCTAACTATGTAAGTCAGTAATGATAGTTTTCTGCAAACGACGTTCTTTCAGTCATGAAGTTCGCCATCTCAAGTCTGTGATCAAAAACGACCTTGCCAAGGCCGTTCATGGCAATTATCAGACGGTTGATTTTATGATCGCTCTCCATTCCGTGGAAATTAATTGAAACTTTTGTTGGGAAATGTTTCATCTTCTGATCACTGCATATACTCGTTGCTTCCATTGTTTTACTTTTTTCAATTTTCGTCTTGTCCACCAGAAATTGTATTGTCTCTCATATCAGGCAATTTTCGAACACAGCATCGCGTATGACTAATATATCAGACCTCTGATCTCCTCAGCTCCTTTTGAAATAGCTTAAAGATACAAAAAATATCATGAATGAGTACATTTACATTGCTTGAAGAACACATTCTTGCTAAATAGCAAAATTTTGCTTCTAATCTTTCCATTCTCGAACATTTTCTCCATGAAAGTGTGGGTATATACATAGATAATGCCGTCCAAGAATCAAGTGTGATCATGAACTGACGGTTATTTACCAAGTCAATTTTTTGGATGTTTTATTTATCAAGAAATCGGTCAGTGTAATTCAAATTCGTATAAAAGTCCGGTTACCTAGTATTTAATTTCCTACAAGGCAACGGAACCACTTTGAGGGGGCAAGGTAACCATTTGGTTACCTAGTTCGTATGTAGAAAAATACCCTGGCTGTAGGCTTTCAGTCAGTTTGGCAGACAGATTTACACAGCAGCAGACTTTCGAACCCTTTGAAATTGTGCTTTTGATGTGTAAGTTCCTGCTCATGTCGTAGGATAGAACCACTTCGAGAATGGATGTGACGACAGGCAGTTAATCATGGATGGAGATGCGGACGGGGTGGAGGGCTTACTTCGTAATGAAGACATGTAGACTGGCTCGCAAAACAGTGTTGTAGGATGAAGGATGTCTACATGAATCCATCATCTCAAACGAAATGAATCTTCATAATTTACTTTTTCTAAAAAAATCAAACATCAATGCACGTATTATCTGATCACATAGAGAATTATTTCGAAATTATTCCAGTTTATTAACAACCTTCGCGCGTGATCAAGTGAAATCTCCCTATTTTTCGACTAAAGCAGAAATCTGATTTTTGACATGAAGTTTTAAAAGCTTGTGAACCCTAGGAGGAATCAACGATCACCGAATTTGTCAAGTGCATTCGAAACTGCATTTATCAAACTTGTCAATATCCTTTGGACATCATTCAACAAAATATGCAAGATAAATTCTATCTTTGTCGGATTTCATTAAAACATCTGGAGGGAATGCACGGCTCTGAGGTTAGTCACATGTCAATGCTTGATAAAGAAATAAGATTATCAAGAGATCAAGATGATCAAGATATAAGATTATTCCCCATGTTCTCTCCTTACAACGATTCACCGAGCAGCATGCTGGAAATCTATGCTTCAAGTGAAAGAACCAGGGTTGCCTTCGGGATTAAAGTTTCAGTCCTCACCCATGCGCACAGAAGAATATGTTTGCAAGCAAATGTAGATGTGGAATTTAGACGCTGGTCCACTAAAGAACATCAAAAACTGAAAAAAGAAGATCACATAGGATCATGCAGGAACGTGGACATTCGAGATAATCTTGATATGGCGGTCATCCACACAATTACAGTAACTATGCCTTGAGTTGTGGAGCCAGGGTATTGTGAGATGATTTTGTGATTTCAGAACGTGACCATGCTTACCGGTGGTAAGCGAAATGCATTGTGATTTGGCTTAACTTTGCTTTTTTCAAAGCCGAACATCTGGTTTACCCTGGCTCCACAACTTAAACCATAGTCATGGCACAGGGTCTATTCAAGCATTTACAGTAACGTTTCGAAAATGATGAACATTCATCAACCAAATCACTATAAGAATCGGCATTCATTACCAGCATTTAGTTTTCCAGAGACGTTTAAAGTCGTTTCATTTAAATAAAATACGGGTGGTTCAAAAAGCTAATTTACTTTCATTATTTTGCATCCCAGAGCTTGGAAACCTTTACAAAATAAAATAAGTTGTCAAACTCAATGCAACAAAAAGTGCTTTCACAAAAGTAAAATGAGTAGTAAGTGAATTATTTTGATACGTATCGTTCTTCATCTTTTCTTCAAACTTTGTTTGAAATGGTAGAGAAACTTCACTATTTTTGACAGGGCTTTGATAACGTCATAGTTTGAAGAAGTTATATTTCTGTGAAGCAATATCTCATCTTCTGTAGCGCTCATTGCAAGGTCGGGCAAAACCTTGGGTCAGAACCCAAAATTCAAGTCCAAGTTTCAATAAATGAAGTTTCAATAACAAGCAATAACGTTTCAATAAACGAAGTCCACTATTTGTATTTTGTGCTCATATAAGGATTCTTCTATAGGGCAAAATTCCTATTGGGCCCATGATAAGTGCTGCATAAGTGGAAAACAATTTCTCATTGCAATAACTGTAATTATTAGATAAAATACATGTAGGCCTATTACGTAGAGCTTTCCTTAAAATCTAACCTACGCTGATATAAATAAATAAATAAATAAATATATATATAGCATTGGCCAGAATGAATGACTCAGTTAATCAATTAGCATTGTTTTCCATTGTGGTTGAATCTGCAGACACCCTGACCTCTCTGCGGAAATGTTTTTGCAACAAACTGTCTTACAGGACTATCTGCATGATAACTGAGCTGTAATGGCTTAGTATTACATGTGGTTGTCGGCTGGAAGTCAGACAGACCACGAAAATTCTGGCTATCCATAAAAGATAAATGCTGAAAAGATTTTTGCCATTATGCCTATGAAAATTGGATTACTGCGAACGGGTTCCAGTTACGATCTTGCAGAAAACCAAAGGACGCAGCTCAACACATTGTATGTGACACGCTTGAAGACCACTCCGCACCCCTCGTTCAAAGTAATTAGATATGTAATAAGAAGTAATTATCTTGATTGTGACCGATGCAATAAAAGATAGTTAAATAGCGTCTTGGATTGATGATTTTGCACGAAGCTTTTCAACAGCAATTTGATAAAATCATCTTTTCTTCTAGCATTTTTTTTGATTTAGTAGCTTGATGGCATTTTTGAAAAATAATTGGCATTGATCATAGCGTAGATACATATTAGGTAGAGTAGCAACTCAGCCTTTCTTAAATTCCCTTTGTGTATACAGTTTTGATGTTCATTGTAAATTAATCGGCTAATTGCCTCGGACAGTCCCACGAAGAAAAAACAATTCTTTCGCTGGCCTTTCACCTGTGTCAAACATCAGGCATCGTCAGGCGAATGTATTGACAACATACATTGTAACTATTTCAAAGGCTGTTACGACATTAATGAGTCATTCTATAAGGGATTACATTCAGGTTGCAACAAGCCCAGCCACGCTCTACTGATATCAAGTTTCGCGTTGAAACCTCCCTTCCGCTTCGTCCATAGGGCCTCCTTCACTCTCCTCCTGTACCAATCAGACCCCCTAGTCACTACCCGCGCGCCCTCCCAATCAATTCTGTGATATTTCTCCCAGCAGTGTTTCGCAATCTCAGAGCTGACTACATTCCCTTCTAAAACATTCTTCTTGTGTTCCTTAATCCTTTGCTCCATTCCTCTTTTAGTTTCTCCCACATAATTCCCTTCACATCCTTTGCAATTGATGTTATACACTACTTCCTTCGGCTCGGTCTTTTGTTCTTTCTTTCTCACCAATTGCTTGCCCACTGACTGACCTCCTCTTTCATACGCTTTGTAATTGTGCCGCCTCAGTATATCTTCCCTACTTTCTCCGTCACTCCTTTCTCACACGGAAGAACAATCACCCCTTCGATTCCCTCTTTCACTGAGTGATTGTTTCCTTCGGCTTCCTCTTCAGTTTCTCTGCTTCTCCTCTCACTTTGTAGCCTGCATTTGTGGAAGAATCTGTTGTCATATGCATTACGTCTAAAGACCGTACTCAAATGTTTCATCTCCTTTTGTTTCTTCCCACCTTCACATACTCTGTTTGCTCTTAGGATCATGCATTTCAGCACTCCCTCCTTCACTTTGTCACTATGATGAGACCTTTTGTTTATGTATAAGTCCGTGTGAGTTGCCTTCCTAAAAACTCCTGTAGAAATCTTCTTCCCTTCTCTCTCCAATTCGACATCAAGAAAAGATAATTTTCTTGTTTCTTTATTCTCCATTTCCCAAGTAAATTTGACTTTAGGATGTCTGGAATTCATGTAGTTCACCAGTCTCTCAATTTCTTCTTCAGACCCTTCCACTACATTTAAACAATCGTCTACGTATCTTAGATGTTTCTTAGGTGTTATTCATCCATTCAATCTTGCTGCTGTGAATGTTTCTTCTTCAAACTCATTCATGAATATCTTTGCCATGATTGGTGAGAGACAACTTCATATGCTCAGACCACTCCTTTGCCTGAAAATCGTCCCTTTATATTCAAAAAAAGGATGAGTTCAGTACTAGTCTTAGTAATTCTACAATGCTGTCCACCTGCCAATTGGTTCTACTTGAGATGTATGGGTCTGCTCTCAATTTCTTCTCCGCACACATAATGGCATCTTCTACTGGAATTGAAGGGTACATCGCTTGTACATCCAATGAAACTAGGATGTCGCTCTCTTCTAAGTCCCAATTTTTGATTTTCTTGCATAGGTCCCCTGTGTCTTTCACATGACTTCCTATGTCCTGTCGGGAATAGCCCATAATCTTCGACAGTTGTTTTGCAAAATTCTGCGTAAGACTACCTCTGGTGTAAACTACTGGGCGTAACGGAATTCTCTCTTTATGCACTTTTGGCAAACCAAACATGTATGGCATATTATAATTATGTCGCAGGTGATAATCATTTCATCTCAGCCTCTTCTAACTCGCCAGTTGAAACCATGCTTTTCAACCTGTCCCCAATATCTTTCCGAACTCCTTTCCATGGATCCTTTCTTATTTCTTCATAGTGTCCATCATTCAACACTTCCCGCATTTTTATCTGATACTCCTCTTCATCTAATACTACCGTCACTCTTCCTTTGTCTGCCTGTATTATTCGTATTTCTTTGTTATTTACCGAATTCTTCAAGCTCCTCAACGCCTCCCTTTCCTCGAAGCTTAAGTTGCTGTCACTTCTGCGATTGTTTTTCGATACCTTCTTCAAACAACTCATAACTTCGCATCTGATTTCTTCTTTCCTATTCTCATTCTTGTTATTCCTAATTCCAGCTTCTATCCCTGCCATGAATTCATCCATGTCAATCTTTCCCGTCCTCACCTCAAAATTTAGACCCAATTCTAACAACTTTCTCTCTTTGTCGGTTAAACCTTTGGAACTCATGTCTACCACCAATCTTTCTTTCCATTCCTTGTTCTCCCCTTCGCTGTCCTGGACCCCACCCGACCGGACTGATATTTGCTGCAACTTTTTACTATGTGCATCCCTTACCTTTTTAGAAAGTTTCTGACAAGATTATGTTACCATATCACGAAATTTCTTCAGATCTTTCGTCTCCTCCTCTTCAGACAAGGAGACCTCCAAGTCCAGCACGAGTTTTCTCTGTCTTCGAAGTTCTTGTCTTAGCCTCTTCCTTTCTTCGTTGACCAGCCGTAGTCCAAACTCTAGTTGCAACTTCTCCCGATTCTCCGTGATTTGACCAGGTACACACAAAGTCGTACCCGTTAGATCGCCCGCCTCCGGTACGTGTTCGTTACACGAACTCGGCCCGGTAAACGGGTCGTTCCTACCGTCACGTAACCGGTACGAGCTCGTGTACCCGAAGGAGGTTCCAAAAAAAAAAATCCGCACTGCTGCTTGATTTACGGTCTTTCATTTAATCTCCAGTGCTCTGTATTTTAGCTGGAGATTAAATGAAAGCCCGTTTTTACAAGCAACAGGGCGGATCCTAACTAAAGAGAAAAGTCAAACATGTCAAATAATAGGTTTATTCTTCATGAAATTATAGCCACGTACCACAGTAACACTGCCTGGGATAGTTGACTAAAATAACAGTACCTGGGAAGTTTGACTGCAGTTCGGCAACACTTAAACAATTCCTTGTGCAGTAATTGCCTTCACACTTGCAAACAGTTCCACGTAGAATCCATGTATAGGCCTACTTGGTTTGATATCCCAATCTTATCCGGAGATAAGAGAATCATTGTCTCTGAAAAAGGAAATATTTTTCAATGACATTTCAGGCTGGATTCATACGATCGCAAAAAGCAAGGATATGTATAGGATGCATCTATGCAAGAATTACATGATGAATTATATATAAAAGCACAAATGAAACAAAATTTGTAAATTAAAGTAAGCAGTATTTACTATGCCAGCATCAATTATAAATAGCATGCAAAATTATGATGAGATTAACATTCAAGTCAATGTATGAATTAAACAGAGCTTCTGTAGACCTAAAATAACAAGCAATGCGTCAATCATGTCGCAAAGCATCTGCAAGCCTACTTTAGGCCTAGATAGATCTTATCACGTTTGTTTAAATTTTGGCATCTAACATTGTAGGAGAGATTATTACTTATGTCTTTATATGCGCCTCTTACCTCAATTCACTAGTTCTTACATAAGACAGTTTTAAAATGAAGTTGTAACCTAAATCACACTTGTCTACAGTTTGCTTTCCAATGAAGTTGGTTTCTGTTTTCTGAACGAACTGTAGACAAGTGTGATTTAGGTTAAAACTTCACTTTGAAACTATAAGTAGCAAAAGTATGCGTGCAGATGCTTTGCGAACCAACGCTTGATCATTGATGATGTCGCTGATGAAATACAATTATATAAACTAACCAGTTAGCAGTAGAAGAAGCAACATCCCCGTGACGCCTGCATAATACCTTTTACATTAAGCTTGTTTCAATCGGATCATTAACACATTTCAAGAACTTAATACAAGCCATGATAAAAGCGAAATTAATGTGAAAAGCACTACAGTCCCTATCAAATCATCTTATATGAATAAATAATAATGCGATGAATTATTTGTATCTACTAAATACGGGAGGTTTGCACCGTACAGCTTTACTGATGCAGGTCTCATTGTAAACTGCACACCACTAAAACAGCAGTTACAGTAATATATCCGCTAAACTTAACAGAAAATATTCGCAAGAAACATGAAAATGATGACGTTACAATTGGATGATTGATGACATCAATTAAAATCCGCTAATATCAGATAGAGCGTCTCTACGGATATTTTCTGTTCGGAGTGTAAAAACAGCAGTGAAAGTAATTTTAGCTGCTGATTTTAACGAATATTTGTTGTTTATAGTGCACTTGCATTAGTCACTCGCTGTGACAAAGATAGTTTTTTTTAACTACAATACATCGTATCACTTGGCTCTCCTCCGAACTTCTATAGGGAATAGGAATAAACTCACGAGGATGCTGCTGCCTTCCCTGAAAACTAGACAAATTGATTTTGTTTACATCTGCATCAGCACCTTACAGTATCTCCCCAAAACCGCCGGTTAATCAGGGTTTGTACACCTAACGTCAGCCAGATAGCTAGACTCAAGCTAAAATTTTAGGCATGAAGCATTTCAGGAGAATGCAGTTTACTTTCCCTCCATAGAATAATATCCATATCAATGAAGAAATTTGAATATTGAAAGTAAATCAGCCTCAAGATGACTGCAGACTTATGATTCTTGTTTTTTTCCATGATTGATCATCATAATCCATTGCAAACGATCTTGAGCAGAGTGATATTCCAGCATGCCTATGAACGATTCTACAGGTGATTTTGTGATTTCATCTTTATGGTTGGACATGTCATTGATCTTCATGAAATGATAATGGGCAATTCCGTAAATAACGCACGTACGTTCTGACACACAATCTTCATTTCTCATCATGAAGCAATGCGATTCTATCCATGAAAATTGCACCATACCATGCCAAAATAGTATGAAATATTTATCACTTTTCAAATATTCAACAGTAGTCCCTCTAGCGTCGAAAGAGGGACTGCCATTAAATTAATTAATTAAATTGTTTTTACTAATTATATTGAAGGGACTACTATAATGTTTCAGAACGTTCGTGCGTTATTTATGAAATTGTTCTAATCGTTGTGAATGAATTATCTTTCAGGTTCAGACAAGACACTAAGGCTCATGCTATAAAAAACCCAGTTGCTCACCAGCTTATCAAGAATTTTCTGTACTGATCGTTGGGCATTTCATGACTAATCGTCCACAATTCAATTACAATTCATTGCTACGATGATGTAACGTTAATGAGAGATGCTGTTTCATGTCGGTACAGCGCACGTCCAATGTAATTAAATATTGAATAGGCTTATTGAACGCTTTCCTTCTGATGAGTCCATAGAGTTAGATTTGTAAACTACACAACAACACTGTGTGACACATTCACAGATGACTGCTAATTTGTATTCGTTACGAATACATGCTGGAAATGTCTCATGTCAGCTCAAGATGACACAGATATCTATCAATCCGAACTCTGTGCCCCGACCGCACTCAAAAGATAGGCTCTAATTAGTGTATCTGACATGCGTGTGGAAGTGACAACAAGCCACGAGGCCGATTAGTCATCACAAAATCTGACAGATGAGACCACACTATGCCCATAGAGGTCTATACCTTATTGATGTCACAAAGCAAAACACCTCGATGGAATGCTGCATAAAATCGATATGTTGCAGGAAGTGTTGAGAAATTAAGCATGTTTATCAAAATAGCGAATGAAGATAGAACTAATGCATTGCTGAATTAGTGAACAGTGAAAACATGAATGTTGTTCAGGTGTTCTAAAGCATGAATCATTGCACCAGAGAAATCAGTCAAGTCACTGAAGTCAGCTGAAGACATTGTATTATAGATTGCAGTGCATGGCTCGATAGAAAATGTGCCCCTCCATCTCAAAATAATATGCGCATGTTATGCTCCACTGCAGGTAAGATTCTGACTAACATTTGTTGCTTCGAAATTGCATGCATTATGCTATGAAATACTCAAGATGGCTAATAAAGACATGTTAGGGACATATCAATAATCAGGATTTACTAAGCAGGTGGGAAGTATTTTGGGATACCGTACATAAATTAACACTTTAGATATTCACGCAGTTTGCAACTGCACGGTCTATGTCCACTTATTGATAATTGTGCTTTTTACTTTTATCTTTCCTAATGATAATTGTGCTTTTTACTTTTATCTTTCCTAAGTCAAAATAACTCTCATGTTGTCATTAAGAGAATCCTCTCTACTAGTACAGGGATTATTATTGGAAATTAAATATTGGTGGTCTACGTGGCACGGTGGCTAAGTGCTTGGCTAGCGATCTTTCGGTCCAGAGGTCGAGCCAAAGTGTCATAGGAAGTCGTCAGGAAGGGCTTCCGGACCAAATGGTCACAGCCAGAATAAAGTCTGACTCTGTGTCAACACAGTGGAGCCCCAAGTAAGGTAGAGTAGACGTTGACCTTAGAGTCCACAATTCACTTCAACTAATTAAAAAACATAATATTGCATGAATTATCAGACTGAAATGAAGTTATATCACGTCATCATTATTACGTAATGCATCATAGGCTATGCTTAACATTAATCGTGCATACATAAGCCTACAACGATCAAGGATACAATCAGAACACTAGAAGCTTCAGAGATGAAACAATACATATAATATGTCCGACATTACAGTTTAGTTGATCATCAGTCTGCAGCTGCGACCCCTATCCTGTTTTTCTGAAATATTTTGATATAATATAACAATGCAAAAAGTATTCCACTGCAGGGGAAGGAGAAAATTAATTTATTTGAAATTAATTTATTTGAAATTAATTGATTGATGAACCATCTTCAATTCAATTAATGGATTGGATCAGCTGCCAACTATTCCAATTAATTGCAATTATTCACAAGCAAAAAAAGCGATTTATTGAACGACTACTGCAAGTTATAATGTACAATTAATAGGTCTACACAGTCGATGATGTGATATTCTGTAGGTATACTCGTTTTTGAAACGAAGAAATGTTTGTTGTTAGCCTAATGCGAAGCTTGATGTTAATAATCTACACCATTCATTTAAACTTTAATTTAAAAGTCTCTAACTAGTAAATATAAATACTTCGTATTTTCTCTTAGATAAAAGTCAAATTAAGGTCACGATGGTCAGTGACAGTGTTTGAACCGAAAAATATTGCGCATATATATTATAAAAATATATTGAATATTAATTATCAGTCATTGCTTGATATTGCTATCAGAACATTTTCATGTTTATCATGCAAATTAGTTCAACGAGCAGTGGTGCAGAAAATGCATGCTTGTGATTGCAAATTCTATTTCTGCAAGTGTTTTGATGCACTTTCGTAGACCTGTGTGCTGTGGAACTAACGTTCTAAGTGTTAATCAATCAATTGTCCGTCAACAGCGGAAAGATCTACCTAGATTTGGCAATGATAAAAAATAATTGCAATTATTGTCAACTAATTGATTGCTCATGTGATCCAATTCAGTCAATTGATTTTCAGCAAAAAAATGAGACCAATTAAATTGCCAATAATTTTTTCCAACCCTAGTTTGTGTTCCAGTACCGTATGAACTCCATCTCAATTATCCTTCGTCTTGCGACATGTGATATAAAATTCAACAGTACTTCGATAGTTTCCTACAGAAAATGTACCCTTTAATCAAATGATATTTTAAGATCATACTCGCGCTATCTTGCATCGCAATGTAGCCACATGATTATGGGCTTCATAACCGTGCACTGTATTACAAGCATTTTATCAATTGATTCAAATAAATTCACAAATATATACTTCAAGCATCATCTGAACACTTTCATGTTAAAATATAAGATAGAAGTGCAACTATCAATTACAACTATGCTATGAATCTGTTCGGTTTAGCATCATTGCCCTATCTAATTATAAAAAATTGAAGTACAGCCTGGAAACCAAAAATTAATTGCATTGCAATTTATTGGTCACAATGATTACTGTAACCCAAATATTCCAATTAATTGCTGTTACAGAAAAATTGCGATTGATTGATTGCAGTCTTGTCAATAATTGTTATCCATTGATTGATTTGTAATGAAGTTATTTCGTTGAATGCCAACTTGCAATACCGCCTACATTCACCATCATAGGAAAAGCATAACACATTCAGTGATTAAGATTATTAGTCTACCTATCTTATATTATGTCATTAAATCTTAAATTTATGTCAATCTAGGCACGCGACTTCTTGTCCTCTAGTTTGAATAGTCACTCCGACTAAGAATTTAGCAACATGTATTTCATGCAGAAAGTCACCGCCCAAATTGATAATAAGCCAGTTTACGACTTGCACAATCTGCCGATGTATGCAGCCTAAATAGGTGTAGCACAAGTTTTTATCTAAGTCGAAAATTAAAATCAAGAATTAATCTAATCAAATTGTGATTAAAAAATTCCAATTAATTGATAGCTGACATAAGATGATTACAGTTAATTGATTGCTGTCATCCAACTATTTCAATTAGTTTTTGGTGAATCATGAACCTAGGTATAGAATATTTACTTGAAGATAGGCCAGAGTCTTCGAGCTCAGCTAGCAATAATGGCTCAAAGAATTAATAAGAGGCGACTGCGAAATAATCCTGATGGTACTAAATGATGTGATTTGATGGCATCCTTTAATTGAAAATGGAATCCAATAACCGAGAACCTACGCAGGCCTACATCATTCTTTCAATTTATGAATTTCTTAGCCAACTAAACCTACATCGCTAGACACTGAGTAAGTTAAGCTACCAGATTATTAATGTGCTGCAAAAGATCGCCATTGAAAGAAAACACCTTTTAAATATTAAACAACCAGAAAAAAGTATTTTGTTCAGAACTAAGTATCAATGAAAATTGTGATCTATTATACCAAATTTACTGAAAACTAAATTTACTGAAATTGCATGCACTTAAGTCAAACCGAAAATATCACTGTCCAGTCAGTTCTTATTTATTATTCAAATTTTTGTGTGAGCCATGATCCTAAAATTCAAAACGTGCGAGATTTTCGTCAAAAAAAGTCAACCTGTCGAATCTTGCAGCGATGGACTTCCAAATTTGCTATGAAATTAAGGAAACACCCTTACACGGATGACTTTGTCAGCGACTTTTCATTTTCAGATATTTCGAAGAAACAGATGGCTTTATGATGAACTCTTACAATTGGATTCGTCCAAGTGTTTCCGACGCTAAATGAAGTATGAATAGCCAATTACCAATAGTGAGGGAATTTGCACGCTACGTTGGAATAACGATCGTTTTCTTTAACAAAGCACTCAATTTATACTACACTGTAGATAAATTTAATAGAAAAGTCTGAAGTCCCATTATCAATGAATATGTAATCACAAAAACGTGAAAATATGCATAATTGACCATATATCTTAATTATCAGTATTTCGTTAAGGTCTTTCCAACCAATTTGGCGTCGGAACAAACGCGTCTACAACTTATTTCCACGCAACGTTGCGTGCGGATAACCTCACTGTGGGTAACTGTCTATTTCCATGTAATTTTTTTGGTTGGAATTACCACACCGGTCAGATCCCGAAAAATTCTCGATAACCGGCTTTTAAGTTCCATCCTTTTTACTATCTCGGTTGCACGCTATTATTTTATAAAATGGAAATTGCAATCATGTACATGCCAGATGAGTAACGAGTGATAAACCTATAGACTTCGATTAGGCTAAATAAAAGATAGGCCTTAATAGTTGCAGATTCTATGCTAATTTGCATTAGGCGTGGGTACCGCAAGTTACTTATGTGTCCACTTACAATTTTTTATTTCCAAAGATATTACAAAGATGACTACTAATACTGTTGGCCTACTCAATCACACTTTCAACTATTCTGAATGTCATCGTGACAGTTCAAAGCGTGATCACAATCAATAGTCAAGATTTATGCAGAGCTACAGCTAGTAAGGCCTATGTTATCCACTCAAGCAGCTGCTTGAGAGAAGAGCATGAAAACTCAGCAATTATGAATATTCACCTTGTGTGAAAATATGTAAGTATCACCACTGAAGGATCACACAATGACTATTAAAATAAAATTGTAGAGCGCGTTTGGACTAGACTGATGAACTAGGAAAAATAATAGGAGAAACACTCATTCTCCTGATGAAAACACTCTTTTGGAAGACAATCATTTTCAGGCGGTTCCTATTAGTCTCACTAACTAGTTCCATGCAATAAGTGGGAAGTTTAGAACGAAATGGAGAACACTTATTCATCTAGAACCGGCTATCAACAATTTGCACAGACAAAGCTCACTTGATTAGATGCTATAGCCTACCTCAAGCACAAACCATACTGAGTGCTACTTTGTACACTTGACATACAGGTAACTTACTGATGCTGTCACACATTTATCAAGGAGTAAGTGACAGCAGATAGTGCATGACAATATAGGAATCAATCTCACCGAATTGAAAAAATCTGCTTTCCACTTATGACTTGCATTCATTCACATTCGCCAAGGAGTAAGTGACAGCGGACAATTGATGAAAATACAGCAATAAATCTCAGTCGAATAATACTTGATTACAGGTCTGCATGCTTGCTCTCGACAAAACGGTGGTCTGCCTAAATTCGTATCTCCGAGGAACCGAATATGTTTAAACAAAATTATTTTAAATAACCAGATAGAGTTTATTCTGGTTTTATCATGTAGGCTTTTCCTCGATAGCCCACTCATGAATGAATTAGCATTTAGGCAATGCTTCAGCAGTGTTGAGATGCAACGATGCAAGTATATTCACCTACATCACTAGAACATTATATTTTTGTAGAAGGGTAATTCTATCTTTGGGTATTACTTTGTTGAACTGAGGGTTAGAGAGAAAAGCAAGACTATAGAGTAAGTAGTACCTTTTCTGTGAGCAAGACTATTGAGAAGAGGTTCATCAATATTCATGATCAAATTCTACCTCGCCACGGGAATTCAACCTCGGTGGCAAAAGAATTAGAAGATTCCAGGAAACGAACAAAATGTACTTGAGCAGATGCCGCAGAGAAAAGCTGTGTAACAAACTATGCTACAATTTTGAATAATTTTTGATGAATGAGAGCAAAACAGATCTACGAAGTTTTCAATTATTTAGATGTTTTGCGTTGTATCAAAAAACATCAATTTTTTGACAAAAATTGCCACTTTTATCAATTATATTATTTATCTGCTTTTCTTTTAATGACCAAAGTAATTGAATTCGAACTGTCACAGCTGATTTAATTGTATTACACGAAAGAAATCTATTTTGACAATTTTCACACGACTTTAGAGCTTGGAATTGATCGAGAAAACATTTGCCGGCACTAAAGAATAAGTTATGACGGCATAATATCTCGGATTTTGATTACTCAAGCACGACAAAAATCATTTGTAGTTGAAGGCATTGATTTCCACAATGTGGAAGGTTGATGTTCCCATAGATGATTATGCAATTCCAGTTCAAGTCAATGCAACTCCTTGATTAAATTGAGTGTCCTAGCCAAGAAGTGCTTTCGGTCAGCGGTTATATTGCCTAAATTGGCAATGATTCAGAATTGCGGAAAATTTTAGGTTCGGCTACAAATTATGCGAAGAATTAACACCAAACATTCATATGAACCACATCCTTTTGCAGCTCTACAAAGCGTCTGTCTCACCACTGTGATGAGACCACAATGTGAGATGCCATTTATCTGTGACATGATGTAAAAGGACTGAAAAACAGCGGAAATTTTGTAATAGTAATTCTTGATTTAATTGCAGCATTTCAATCATTTAGCAACGACAATGGGTACAAGCCACGGCTAATCAAATTACCGCTTGCAGCATATTCCTCAAAATGTACAAATTGTAGAGAGAAATGCATATTTTCTCAAAATTTTCAGTTGGTATTCAAATAATAACAGAAAATTTTATGTGGACGGGAATGCTTCGTGTGTACAGCAATAGCCGGGTGCCCGAACTCAATACATATATCTTCCGGCAACCACCGTTATCCCATTATAATTCCGACCTCTGCCCGACCAATTTTTTTAGTTTTAAAATGGTCTAAAACCACTTCAGTGTCAACCTGCTTTCGAAGGAAGTAGCCCTAGTGAGCACAGAATGCGTCTCAAGTCATTTCATGCTTCACGAAGTTTTCCCGCTACCCAGCTTCGTTACGAATTCGTTACGCGGGTGGGCGATCTAACGGGTAGGTACCAATTGCCTGCTCCGACAGTCTCCCAGAAATTTGAGTCTCTCCTCTGTCATTATACAACGCTGTTGTCCTTTCTCCCATTCCCGGAAAATCGAACGATGTTCGAAAGTTTCGATTTTATTAAATGAACTCGAGGTGAATACGGTTGGAATTGTTTCCAAATGTGAGATATGCACATTTATGCAGTTTTGAAGATATTACCACGGAATCGACTGGTAATGATAGCATAATGCAGATGGAAATGATATTATTTTGCAGATCGTCCGTGTCAAGACAGCCTTGCAGAGGTAATTAAATTTGCAACTCGATGACCTGCTATTGCTTTCATGCGAAACCTCAAGAGAATCTTCTTAAGCAAGATCGTAGCGTTTGAAAATAACAGTGGAGAAAGCTAAAAATTTGCGCAATACAAGATTTGGAGATGTGTACGTCAATCCTGATCTCACCCCTTTGGAACAGAACCGAATGAAAGAACTTAAAATGGAACTTAAGGCTAGGAGAGAGAGGGGAGAAGACGTCGTTATTTCACGTGGAGTTGTGGTGGATAAGTCGCAGTTGAAAAATGTTCGGTAGGGCTTTTAAACACTCAGCGTTTATTTTCCGGTAAGCCCAGTCAATTTGTTTTGGAAAACAGCCATAAATCATATGTGAATCCTACATCCAGCATTTTATTGACGAATGCGCGTTCTATTATTCATAAATTTGACGAGTTGTGTGTACATATTAGCATCCTACGCCCTGTTGTGGTTATAGCTGAATCTTGGCTAAATCCTGACTACGATGACAGTTCATTCTATATATCTGGATATTCTTTGAAGAGAGATGATCGAATGAATCAACGTGGTGGAGGAGTGATGGCATGGGTTCTGAATACATATGAAATACAAGTAGCTAATTGATTGCGTCAGAGCTAAACCCAAGGCTATCAATTGTGTCCAGCTTGTTTTGAATAGTAAAATTTTTCTTTGTGCTGTTTATGTTCCTCCTGCTCTTAGTGAGTGCAGATAAAAATCGTGGAATAATTGATTTCTTATCAGAATCAATCGATGATGTTCAGAACATAGCTGTCAATGTTAAACGTAGGCCTATATTATGTGGAGATTTTAACAGATTGAACGTGAGTTTCCTAACGGACTTTCATGACTTACATAATTCTTCTCCCCAACAAGAATTGATGCTATATTGGATTTAGTTCTCGTCGAAGGTAGCATTTTGGAAACATTCACCGAGCCAATAATCTATCCCCCACTGTCATCTTCTGATCACAATGTTGTATTTGTAAGGGGATCCGCATGTTCCCAAGACCCATTTCAGCGTTTCGTGACTTTATTTGACTACAGAAAAGAGAATATCTTGGTAATTTCTTGAATACGATGGCAAACGTTGATTGGCATGAGCTATACTCCAGTGAGCAGAATATCGATACCAAGACTTCAAAGTTTTATGAACTCCTGCAACCGGCCTTACGAGAAATTCCAAAAAACACAGTCATTTTGACAGACCGGGATAAGCCGTGGATGACGCCTTTGACAAAGTATATCATTCAAAAACGCTGGGACGCCCTTAGAGCTGGTAATTACGAATTGTATGAGCATTACAAGATCAAAGCAAAACTAGAAATAGATGCAGCAAAGCGAGCCTGAAGTAAACGTCCACTTGATGATACACGAAGTATCTGGAACATTGTAAAGCAGTACAAAGGCACGAATAAAGCCCCACTGAGAAATAGTGATATATCAGCCGATGATTTAAATGACTTTTTTTACGTCAATTTTCAGTGACAAAGTTAATTCGACACCTATTGCTGGTGATTCTCCGTGGTGTAGCTTGATTGAACCAAGCGAAATCGAGGAACTGCTTCAAAAACTGCCGAATAAAGGCGAAGGGTCGGATGGTTTTCCAAGCAAATTACTGAAAGTCGGGTCATCATATCTCTGCTCCTTTATGTCATTTGTTCAACACTTCATTATTGTTGAATACTTTTCCGGAATTGTGGAAAATGGCAAAAGTTGTACGTGCTCCCAAGTGCCTTCGCCCATCTGTTGCTGATTTTAGACCAATTTCGGTACCTGTAATCGCCAGAATTTTTGAGCGACTTATTTTGAAGCGCATGTATCCAACTTTAATTGACTTCTATGGTTCTAATCAGTATGGATTTCTCAAAGGTAGCAGTGCCGTCTGTCACATAATAGCCTTATACGACGACATATGTAGAAAACTGGATGATGCAACTAATAATGCAGTATCGGTTGTGAGTTTTGATATATTAAAGGCGTTTGATACTGTCCCCCATCATTTGTTACTTGAAAACCTTATTGAGATTGGCATTCATAGAGGTTCCATTGCCTGGTATAATTCGTATTTGGAAGGCAGGAAGCAATTTGTAAGCTACAACAACCAAACAAGCTCAATCTCTAACGTGACATCTGGATTGCCACACGGAGCTATTTTGTCACCGTCTATTTTTTGTGTATTTGTTGGAGGATTGACTACTCTGCATGATGACAGTTCGATTTTCAAATATGCCGATGACATTGTTCTTTGCCTACCTCATAAGATCTCAAACAGCAACGAGATTAGGAATAAGGAGGACCTTCAGCATGTTGTTGGATGGGCGACAGAAAAAGGCCTTTCCTTAAATATGACTAAAAGCTGTCAAATGCTGATTAAAACTAAAAGTACATCTTCCGTCAGCCCTCTTGATTTTTCTCTCCCATATCGGAAGGATTTGAGTATTTTGGGCATCCAAACTAGTGAATCACTATCATGGACCGCGCATGTAGATGCTAGATTGCGTAAAGTTAGCAAATTTCTCCATCTTCTAAGGGTACTGAAGAGCATTATTACCAAAGATGAACTGATTCGTGTATACCAATGTCTTGTTCTTGGTACTCTGAGTTATGGCAGCACGGTGTATGTTGGCAGCATTTTGAAGAAGGATAAGCGTAAGATCAACAAATTCGTGCGTCGCTGCTTCTGGGTTATATGTGGAAAGGAATGCAAGGAGGAGGACTGTCTACCTGATTTTTACCAAGCACAGGAAAAGCAGGCACTCAGACTGTTTTCGAAAGCTTTGAGCTTTGTTGACCATGTGTTGCATCCTATTTTGCCTGAACGTTTGCCAAGTGGTCGCGTCAGAATTTCAAAATGCATTACCTTGAGACATCAAACTTCCTTTGTGCCGTTTATGAGCAAAATGTTTAATTCCATGTTCTCAGGTTCTCATCGTCCGACTTAAATCTTGACTTTATTTGGTACTTCATAACTTGTAATTGATAATTTTTAATTTTGAGAAATAAACGCTTTCTCTCTTCTCTCTCTCATATCATAATCAACCTGCACCCGCTAGAGCAAAACAACATAATCAAACACAATGATTTCAATAGAATTTAAAAGATTCAAATGGTTCCACATCACTATTCAGATTCAAGAGATGAAACATAAACTTAGTGAATCATAAAATCATGACGATGAAAATTGAATTAAAAACATGACATGTCAGCCAAGACATCACAATAAGATCTCGACTTTTTCATGAAGACTTTCATTATAATGCCGTTCGTTAGATATCCCTGATCATCAGCTTAATTTCTGCTTAGTCACGATACTTGTTAGCAAATATTCATTCCTATTGATATCCAACTTGCATAATGCTACTTATAGAGGAGCGTCATGCCGGTAGTATGTAAATTGGCAAGAAATTACCTTTTTCAAAACTGCTCAAAGAAGTTTTGGACTACAGGAAAGTATTCTCCACAAAAAACTGAAACTTTTCACTGTATAAAGATACTTTTTGAGTCGACACTCTCCCTACATATACTACTTACTCTGACATTGATGTGTTCAGATTAGTGATGCAAATGGAAAATTTTCCAACTTTTTCAAAATTTTCTGGAAAATTTTCCATTGGAAAATTTTGAAACTTATTTTTCGATGATTGACATTTTTCCTTTGTTTTGGAGACTTATTATAGTCGTTGAAAAGACTATGCAATATTCAAAGTCCAAAAACTTCTCTATCATCCCTGTATGTTAACTTCTGTAGCCAACTGCACCTTTTCCATGTCTATTTCAGATTCTTCCAAATGAATTTCAGACATAAGATGGACTTCAGATTTCTCTAGCTGAATTTCAGATATCTGTCATAGGCTCAACTTTGAAAAGATCTTAAATTCAACTGGAGATCTCCAATTCATCTGGATTATATCTGAAATTCATTTGGGCAGATCTGAAATCGAATTGGAACTATCTGAACTAGAAATGGAGGATGTGTATCCTCAACGAAGATATCGGACACTGCGCCAGAAGATAGAAGCTATCATAGATATTCTTTTACTCATCACAGATATCTTTAGTTTCCAAATATCTCACGAGTTTACAGTCTTTATATCTTCCAATATGGTCGCTCATGAATGCTGCGTGGACTGTGTATGCTTACACTTCATCACATGTTCACCAACACATGGAGAATTTGCTCACTATGATCAACACTGCATAATAAAGCTTAACTTTCAAGCTAATATGCAAATTCCAAAATGAAGTACATTATTTTTGCTCCAGATCTTTCACATTGCATGAAATTATACTCCTATTGTAAAGTAAGATTCACGTTATCCCAAACGGTGTCTCTGTGATAATTAAAAATGCTAACAATTTAGTACAAGCCACTGGTGGCAAAGGAATGTTCAAAAATCCGCGGACGGAAATCGTATTGCTACGATGGCTTTAATCGAAATAATGATGAAATCAAGAGTTTTACACCCAATTTATTGATACGCAGCTGCCTCGGCAGTGGAAGCGCTCAAATTATAGGGCCTGTCAAAAAAATCAAAACTTTCAGAATTTTCCAATATTTTCCAATTTTTCCAGAAAATTTTCATCACTAGTTCAGATGAATTAATACAAGTTTCTCAAAACAATCACAAAAAATTAGATTTTTTTACTCAATATTGAAAGAACCATGCAGGTATTGCAAAAAAATCGGAAAATTGGTAATACCAGATATTAAAACAAAAATCTTTCACAAATTATAGAAATATGGATAAATGGGAGTGAGTTATCGTTGAGTAAAATTACGATGTTATAATTTTTGCAGTAGATCCAAACCGTCTGGATTGAACCATTAAATTAAATGCTTAAAATTGTGATCGTGATGAAGAAACTGTGGAGCGCGCCTCTTTCGTGTTCCTAGAACACACTAGAATATTGAACGCGCGCGTGTAGAGCTCGAATTGTCGTGTAAAACGGAAAATTTTCACAATATAACAAATGACGAAACTTAAGCTGATTTTACTTAATTTTTACTCTTCTATTTGAACTGGATCTGAAAGGATATGTCAGCTATAAATCTCTACTGTATCGTGTCGGCAGCAACAAATGTATTCAATGAGGGGCGTGTTCCTGATAATGCTTTCCTGCATTTAAGCGAAATTCGATACCATCATCAATAGGCGTTTGTTGTTTCATTCCCAGGGGCAAGAATTCATTCATTCTATTGATTTTAATACATTGCCGAAATTTTCCATCATAAAGCACGATTCTATTTTGATGATCTTTTAACATGCATTTAAACAATTTCAATTTAAAAAAATGAATTAGGCCTTTAATTTTTGATACAAACTCAACGTGGAACAAATTATTTTTGCATTAACGCCGACGCACCACCCATGTTCTCATCAAATTTCAATTTAGTCACGTCACTCAGCGCAGAAGAGGTATCCTGACTTACCGAAATAAACGTATTAAGCTTATATATCGTCAGACGAAGTAAAAGTAGGTAGATAACTTCTCAAGAACATTGAATTCTTATTTCAATGACTTTTAAGATAAGCAAAAGAAATTCGGCGGAAATCTTTTGTACACATCCATCTAAATTAATCAAATATTAAAGGTTTTACGTTTCATTCTAAAGTTGGTCGTAGAAGCATGATTCATTCATTTGGACCATTCATCCTACATGTCGTCAACAAATGTCAATTCACATGTCAGTGCTTTAGACACATGACTGTGTTCCCTGTCCTTGTTCGCCGTTAATATCGTCAACCTCTGTTCACTGACACTTCAACGAACACTTTGAATGAGAATACATCATCTATTTCTCAATGAAAACATTCTCATTGTCAAATATGCTACCTAATTAAATCAGCTAAATTTAAGGTGCAACTTTCTCATCCGAAGATGTATTAAAACAAAAGATTTGAAAAATGCTGCACATGGTTTCGTTACCGCTCTGGTTGGCGCAATGAAAGTATACTAAATTTTGAATCTCGCTGAAAGAAATGAAACAGTGCTATTAGCACTCAGTTTGTAAATCTTGAATTAACAATTGGTTGCTAAAAATATTCATACTGAGACATTGTCTAATGAGTTTCAAAATGCACTTCCCAGATACTCTGTCAAAAGATCAAAAAAGAATGAAACGGAAAGATGTGTTGAAAATGTAGTGTAATGAAAGTTAACATTCTGCAATATTCAACGACAAGAAGTTTCATTATTCAATCCACAAGCAGTATTTCGGTCCAATGAGGAAACAAATCTAGCGTGACAATTGAATACTCAAACGGCAGATAGAATTTACATTCCACACAATTTTACAAATTGTTTGAGGTAGACAAATTATCACTTGATTCGTGAGGTAATCAGTGTCGACAAATATTGAAAAAACGTTTGGAATATCATTTCAAGGCAAACGTAGAGATAACTAGGAATGATGCAATGATAGATTGAGAAATTCTGTAAACATGAAAAGTCGTTTCCATATCAAGTTATCCTTGTTATTGTAGCGGGTGACAGTCCATGTCGGCAAGACTTCAGATAAACTTTGACGGAGGAAAGGAAACTGCTTAACTGTCACAAAATTTACGTGAATACAAAATATCCGTAGGTAAAATTTCAATCAAAGTTTGGCTTGTCATGCACAGAATTGAATTTATCTAAAGACTTATCAAATGCCGGGAAAATGAAGAGACATACGATGGCATTGACGGTAGATAATGCGAGGTAAAGACAAAACTCGATGCGGTCTAAAACTACACCAATTCTCCGGTAAAGCAACATTCGTGATGTGGGCCTAGTAGGAAGGGGTAGATTCATTTGCGGTCGAATATAGCTGATATTATCAAATGGAAAATTAGTCATATCCGGGCTGGATGCCACATGCGCTCGTGATTGAAATAAGGGACTATCTGGAGGCGATTGTGGCTTGCGAAAAGTCGAGAGTCCATTTGCAACGGTAGGTAGAACTTGACGCCGGCGCAATATCTGATTAACCACAGCCAAAATGGTGGCGATGCTGAGCAATCCAAGCTGATTGAGGAGGTAGATACCTGAAGGGAAGAAAACAATCAAATGAATTTATGTAGTACGCTAATAAAGATTTTAAATCTTTATCTGAAAACATGTAAAGGTTTTAGACTACAATTTATAGCAAGATGATAACGAGTTGGTAAAAAGTGATACCACCATTGGAACGAGTACACGCCAATTGTGTAAAAAAAATACATGCGATTTATGCTTAAACTAATGATGCAAAATTGCCTTGTCGACTATAACTTAATTACAAAATGACCTTAATACGAGTATATACTGAAAGAAACAATAAAGGCAAAATCAGTGAAACAAAACGGAAAAAAATTAAGATGGGAGTCCAGAATCGCAAAGATCTTGGCCACCTACATTGGCCCCCATATGTAAAAGCAAAGCACGGGCGTTGGCACGCTGCAAACACAAACTCAGTCTTCCGTAAATACCTCTGTCTATTCCATCACGTGAGGACACAGTTTGAAGGGATAAGCGAGAGCCAATTCTTTGGAAGACTAATCGAGCATTTTTGCCCCAAGTGCCGTAAGCGGAAACTGCCAAGGGCTCACAGTGCCACCCCAGTTCAACAGACTTCGAGTAGTTCTCACTTCTCCTCCTGTCCTCAGCCAAATCAGGGGCAGACTCGCGCTGACAACAATGAGTTAGAATTTAGCGGATGAGTCACCGTGAGATCAAGCGCCGCTGAACGACCAATGTGCAACGAAGGTAAAAGAATATCGGCCGGACGTTTCTGATCATGCCCCAAGTTACCACCTTTCTCCAACTGAGGTGCCAAGTGAACCAGCTGCCAGTACCTAAAGAGTATAGGATGCACCTCAGGTGTATAGGGTGCAATACTATGCATGTGAAATTATCTAAATTTGTTATCTAAATACTTATAGGATTACCTTTCTTAAACGCGAAGTGTTGGTATTTTCAGCATTATCCAGATCGTTGTATTTATTTCTAATGGAGCGATTTTCACAGCATGGGAAAATACTACTACTATCACCAATCAACACCAAGAAGATCTTATGACATCAGATGATATTTCATTACTTGATTAATGTATGCCAAGTTAAATGTTAACTGAGCTAAGTGCTTTGCAAACTTATGGAACAGCTCATATAAGTTCGACAACTTCGTGTTTGGCGATATATTGGCCTTGAAGTGTATAGAAACGAAATGTATAGGTAATTAAACTGATTTTCATTCAAATTGAACTTATAACCGGATCTTCTAAGTTTGGCACGTAAGCGTATGGAAGTTCTTTAGATAAAGCATCCGCAAGTTTTCGTGTTTTCGGTTGTTTCTGGTTGGCGATTTATTAGAGAATGTGGCACAATGTGGATAAAGTGGGCCAACATGTTGGTGTTTGCCGATAGTACGAGGCTTCTACACAATCTGAATGTGTGTAGCTTCTTAGATAAATGTTCATGAAAATGATAACAAATGACCTGGAGACATTCCATGTCAAAAATGATGGAGAAGAAATTGATAAGAGAAAACAAAGAAAATTTCACTTTTGCCAAAAACTGTAATTTGTGTCCCATCGGATTAACATGTGCTCTTCTTTGATCCTGTCTGACATGAAAAGGAACTAACTAGGAGACGCACAGATTCGTAGTAGACACATGGGTCTCATTTTAGGCCTTGTTCCTGAAGAAACTCATTCTGACTGCCGGACTTTTCTGTGAATTTAAGCTCGGTAATTTTAGTACTCTTCCGCTTAGTACTCAGATAGACAGTCCTACTTACATAGGACTTAAAGGTTTATGGTGTAGTTGAAAAATCGCGCAAATACCCCGCCCCGCAGGATTCCACAAAATATTTCAGCAACATTCATTGTGAGTTCGACAAATGAAAATGCGATCAGACAGAATTTTTCACTCGGTTATTCATAGCGTAATAATTTTGGAGTCTCCAGTCCTCGTAATAAGAAGAAAATTGTCAGTTCCGGTGTCACTATTCGTTACGCGAAACAGATCCATGAATTAAGATGAGACTATACCATTTTTCTTCTTATTAAGAGGAACGAAATACTCGCGTTGTGAATTGCTGAGTGATATAATTTTCATTTCACGACCATCTAATGACGGCGAGGTTTTCGAACGGCATTTCAACTAGTGTCGCGCATTCAGAATAAAGCTGCTCTTCAGTAGCGACTATTCCTATGTAATTGAAACATTTACGTCCATTTGACAATTTGTAGATAAATGAAAGCGCGCATCTTGCCGAATTCTAATTTCCATTGCTCTGGAGGCTTTTCGCCGGTCGTCTCAACAGAACATACCCGGTTTAAGGAATGCAAATGAGTGATGACAGATGAGAAGTACAACTAGGCCTACATAGCTTCACCACGGTAGATGAATACCAATTAGCAGCTTACGTTGCTTTCACAGATTTGCCTCGAAGTACCGAATATGCAAAGCCTCAGAAACGTGTAATAATCTGTCATTTCTAGTGTGAAAGACAATAGAAAACGTGTCACGAAGATATCTACTATCGCAGTTACATTCAATTACATAAGAAGCTATGGCAGAGGAACTGCGACGACTGTCGCCTTTGATGAGCCAATTAGAAATGTGTTCTTTAGATTGAACGGCGAGACCTCTGCTCGTTCTACCGTAATAGCCTAACCCGCAGTCGCATAGAAATAGGTAGACGACGGAAACCGAGCAGGAATCAGGCAGTTGATCTTTAGGAGCGCACTGTAATACGTCTAAGGTTAATGGAGACCAACCAAACGACGGACACTCCGCTGCTGAAGAGAAGAGGTTTGACCACAGAATTAGACAGATCGTGTCTTCTTCTGTTTGACTAGAAAGGAAACATTGGAACATGTAGCGCTACTGAAATGGCACAATCATCTGACATAATACCATAGGAATCGAATAATTATCAGCCAGTTCAACATGAAACACGCCAAATTGTGCGAAGCTTCAGTAAATGTTATCAATTGGATCACACAGCAAAGAGACACAGACGAAGACAAGTTCTACTGAGCAGTTTGTGAACATTTTTTCGTGTGCTTGCCATGTTTTTAATAATGATCAGAAGGGTCAATATTATCGAGAAAACTTTTGCACAATGATCTGAATTCTTCAACCCTGAAGGAATCGTGGTGATCGGAGCATTTTGAAGGAATTTACAGCCATCCGCAAGCGACACGACTTTTTTCCTTTCTCTGTTAGGCAGTAAAAATTTCTTTTTACCCACTTAGCAAGTTCCTGCATGTGTCATCATTTGAATCGGTTTGCACAAAGTGACACGCTCAAAGAATCTAATTCTGATAGAGCTTAATAAACTTTCTTCTTCTTAGTCGTCTGAACAACTGGCGAAGGGGAAGGAAGGTCAGTAAAATTGTACTTATCGATAAAGTGAGCAGGGTACGCATTTCTTTCAAGAACCGCGTCATACTTAATAATCAAAAGAAGAAATGCGAATAGCGCGTAAAGTTAAAGATTTTGCTATGAGCGTTTATAAGAAACAGTCACAAAGCTATGAAAGTATTCCTATGTTGTACGAGAAGCGAGGTTTTTGCAGTTGCTGGAATATGTCTACGCATAGAGACTCTTGTCTCCAATCAAAACGCCTGGCACGTGTCCTATTCACCCAACAATCCTTCGGGCCCCGAAGAAGCTTACCTAGTACCGGGAGATTCCGCATTGATCGTGGAGCACTGGATGAAACAATGACCACATACATGGTCATGCTGAGAATTAATGACAGCGCTACAGACAGGCGATCTCCGATATCATCCAATGTGAATATGAGACAAGCAAGTCCAGACAGCATGGAGAAAGGGACGAGGACCATGACGATAAAATAGAGAGGCTGACGTTGAAGTGTGATGGAGATGCTGATATATTGATAGCTGATATTCAGTTGACTCACGTATTTCTTCCAATGAAAGCGAACATCTTTGATTTCCCATTCACTAACATTCGAGTTTGGTAAGAACTCATTTTCCACCGCTGCACCGTGTTGCCGTGGAACCATCACCATGTGGTGGACATTACTTTGCCATGGTGTGAGAATCATGTAACAAATCTGGGTATCAAAAGGGAAGTAAGAAACATCCAAGGGACAGGTAACATCCAGGATAGCTCCATACAGCCATGTTATGTATCCACTGCTGTCTACTAATAGTCGTGACTGGACGGTGGAACTGAAATCAAAGTTGGAACTCAATCGTCCGTTGATAACGCCCAAATCTGGAAGCCAAAGCTGATCCGGAGGAAGGAATACTTGGGTGCGGTTGCCGTACTGTTCAGGATCCCAACGCAGTCGGAAATCTTGCCACACCTGTTGATGAAGGAACAACAAATTACAAGCACGTAATGTATAAGTCTCGTTTTCTCTAATCGTATTCTCTTAATTTTCTTGATCTTTTTCTCACCCTTTGGGTTCGTGCATAGACACGTTGATCTCGAAAAATGCAATAAAGATGGATGTTTTGCACCAGTTGCGTCAATTTTGTATTGAATATCAAGAAATTGAATGACATGTTTTCTAATAAGAGATACGTTACTTGTCTGTTCATGCATGGATATATTTTCTATCCTATTGGAGAGCAATCTTGATGACTTACGTGCGCATCATTGGATACCAAACGGCGTGTGGAAAATTCACCCGCGGAAATTTCTTTCCATCAATTATTGCGCTTTACGAATTGTGATTAGTATTATGAGTTGTAATTTAATACTATCAGGACAGAGAGCATATCACAAACGATTTACCAGGCGGTTTTCTTGGCAATTCACATACCTTTCTACATCTTCGCATCATATTTGGGTCCTTAAGGGTCAAGACTAATGATACAAATCAGTCAATGTATTCTGCTTTGTTTACAACTGTGTATTGATTTCTGAAATCATTCATACACGACTTCTATGTTTCAGCCGCCGTTATTCCCCAGCTATCCTACATGAATAACTGCTAATTCAGTGTAATGATGCTGTAAAGTTGTAATACAATTAGGCAGATGCTGTAGTTGAAAGAACAATAATGAATTTAAACTGAGGCTACTGCCAACAGCAACATTCGTGTAGGTTACCGTTTCAACAATTTGGTTAGTTGCTGATGTGCAGCAATGAACAATATGCAATGTGTTGATGCGGACGATGTAACTCTGTCCCTCTTCCTTAATCAGAAACCGTCGGGTTCACTTATCTAACTGAGGAGTTAAAGTTATCAAATATACGACAGGGATATGAGAAGAGCAAAGCGGTCAATGGATACGCATGATTTAGCGAATCATAGAAGCATGTTTGATAACATTTTCATTGACTGCACTGCACATGTGAATGCATCTGTATTTGCCTAGTTGTATTAATTCACAATTGATTAATTTTCCGCTGATCTCAGAAAACATGATTTAGCATCCAGCGATAAAATGTGGTTGGATGAATGCTTTGTCTTCCTTGCCTATACCAGTAATGGTCTTTAGTCATATGATTACGTAATGTTAAGTAAATGACGCAAGTTGACGAGACAGACTCTCTTCCGAAAATCCTGTTGACGACACTGTTTGTGATATTTATATTTTACTGAACGAAAAGTATTCTAGAAATCTATACACAATGTACTTTGACACAATGCATGTATAGGCTATACGTGGTTGTTTTAGGCAAGCTGCCTGGCAAATAGGTAATCTGTTCAATATACATGTATTACATCGGCTTTTATTGACGTAGATAATCATCACACAAGCTTCACTATTATTATATCCATCATAAATGCGCTACAAAATAAAAATAAAATAGTGTTTATTTGTCAAGAGTAATGGAAATCATAATCTACAAAAGAATCACACAAAGTGTCACATATTGCCAATATTAAAATTGCACGACTGAAATACAAACACGCCATCTCTTCCAAAAAATAATGAGATAAAAAATCCCACTATAGCGTGTCTTTCGACACATAATGTCCATTGACACTTGTGATTCATGATCGTAGAAGTACGAGGAAAGAATGATACATAATATGAATAAAGCACTTAGTGGCCTTGATCAAATTTGTGATGAATTGTAAACAAATTAACTGATTTTATCATTATATTTCACGAGGCCTTTCACTGGCCTTCTTCAAGTGAAATTTCAGGAAGAAGTAAAGTTAATGTACAACGGTCTCATAAACAGAATTAAAGAGAATGTGAATTAAAGTCAAATGCATGGGAGTGTGAGAGTCAATACTAAATGCCTTTGGATGGACAAAAACAGAGAGATGGCTTCAGCGACGTGCGGACGAAGCACCACCAAGCGCATTCCGGTCCGATCTCTCAAAGATCCGCTGACTCTCTGCTGTGTGTCCAAAGAAGTGTACAAATTTGATGTAACTGAGGCGACAGTTATGTTGGGCGTACAGAGAGATGGCTTCAGCGACGTGCGGACGAACACCTGCCGACGTGGGCCATGCGAGGATACACAAGACCGAGATCATCAGCAGAGCCAAACAACGCAGTAACACGACGCGTGATCACCTGCTCTTCATTCGCAGCTGACAGACCAAAACTGTCATACATCGCGGATGAACATAGCTTCCAAATAGGGTAGAAGTGGATGGCGTGACGTCACGATGCGGTTGAAGAATGACAGATTGACTCTCACACTGCCGTGGATTTGACTTCAATTCACTTTCTCTTTCGTTTTATATATAAGACCGTTGTACACTAACTTTATTTCTTCCCGAAGTTTCACCTGAGAGGAGTAGGGCGAAAGGCCTCATGAAATATAATGACAAATCCATACAGCGGGTATATTAGGTAGAATGGTAACTCCGCATTTATTAAATCCCCAATGTGTATGCACTTTCGATTTTATTAAATGAACTCAAGGGAGATACAGGTGGTATTGTCACAAAATGTGAGATATGCAAATTTTTGCAGCTTTGAGGAAAAAATTACAACGGAATTAAGTGATCATAATTGCAATGCAGAAGGAATGATGGTATTTCACAGATTCTCATGACAGCCTTGGAGATTTAATGTTTGTTAAATTAGCAATTCGATAGGTTCCTATTACTTTCATGCTCAACCTCAGGAGTATTTTCTTAAGCTGTTCAGATTCAAGAAATGATCATGAATTTAGTGAATTATAAAATCATGCCGGTGGAAATTGATTTAAAAACTTCAGACAAGAAAGCACGAATAATATCGCGACTTTTTCATGAAGACTTTCATTATAATACAATTCATGAAATTCCCTTGATAATCAGCTTCATTTCCGCTTAGTTAGGATGCTTATTAGCAAATATTCATTTCTTTTGATATCCAACTTGTTTCATACTACTTATAAAGATTAATCATGTCGGTAGTATATAAATTGGCAAAATTTGACTTTTTTAAAACTTCTCAAATAATAATTTTGGACCACAGGAACGTAAAAACTGAATCTTTTGATATAAAAAATTTTCACTGTATACAGATGCTTTTTTGAGTCGACATATATATCCCTACTCTATGGACAAATCTGGTAAATTGATTACGATTCATCACAAATATGAATAAAGATAAATGCATATAAGAATATTCAATGATTTTCTCGTAACGGGCCTGAAATTTAATGCGTGCGGGATTGTGCCGGGCCTGAGAATTCAAAATTGTCACGGGTGTGGTCGAGCCATAAGCCTGAGGTCAAAGGAAGGCTTTGCCCTCAAAAGTAGGCCTGGTTCACTCCTCTGTTGATGCCCATTTCCTATCAAATCATCAGTTTTGTAATAAGCGTTTAAAACTTCCGTAATTTAATATTTTGCAAATCTCTTTCTTTCCTCTTTGAGTATCGTGTTATTCGAAGCATTGATGATAACATTTGAATAAATACTTGTTACTAATATAAGCATTGCTTAATCGGCTTCAGCGTGCGATTTACAAAGTTCCAAAGTCATAACGAGAATAATTCTATAAACGTGTCCTTCCATGTTTATCGCTGCGTTGCTCAACATAAGACTCAAAAAACAAATTATAACAGGCAAATATGTTTCTGAACATAAATCTTCACATTAATTCTTCTGACTGGTAGAAATGTACGAAGTTCCTGATAGTTCTTGAAATTGAAACCTATAAGAAAATCTCTTTGAAATTTTAGACAAAGTTTAATAGAAGGCTAGAAGACTTTACACGGGGAAATTATGATAGTGAATAATAAAGTTGAAATATGAATTCAGCCGACACAGCCAAGAAGTTTGGCTTCTGAACCACTCTCAAAGTTTACTCAGCAGTGAGAAAGATAATTCACATCTTGAATACTGATGAGAAGTAGTGCAAGGAGGTTCTCAAAAACAAGTAGGCTAGGTAATGCTCATCACGATCATCTGAGAAATATGTCTTCAGAATCGATATTCTGCAAATTTCAGTTTTGCAAAGTGCGTGATACTTAAATCAGTGAATGAGAAGACGTGGAAAACGAATTTCACGCTCGAAATGAATTCGGAAAATGAATGACAAGTAAAAAGTTAAAGTTCCATGAGTGGATCAGGTCCATCACGCGCTCTAAAATCTGTAAGTGCTATTTTATTTCAATTGAATCAGTGGAAGTATGGTAGACAGGTAAAGGGGGACCAGTGGATTCCCCAAAACAAAATTTTTACTATCAGATGAAAAATGATTTTGTGCATGTCCAAGATGGTGCATAATGTGAAATTCATTCATTCAATGTTTACATCATCCTCGCGCATGTGCGTTACGTTAGAAGATCGCATGATGTGAATATTTTGTTTTCGCATATGACCGTGCATGACTTGTCAGCCTACATGAACAACTCAGCATAAATTTAGGCCTTTTTAGGCCTATTTTTATTGCATCCACCATTCGCAAAAACTGAACGCATTCGTTGTTCATTTATAAAATTTTGTATTCTATGATCTTGCACTTTTGTAATGCGTTCACCGACTGTAACCATGTGAAGCAATAAAGATATCATTATTATTATTATTATTTCCGATTGGTATGGAAAAATTTGAAAAAATAACCAAATGAAGTGTTATGCTGCATGGAATAAATCAATTTCATAAAAATCAACTATCTGAGGCTTTATGGTGACAGCAAACATCGTAAAACCGACTCCTGATGCCATTGATGCTGTGCTAAATGTCGCTAAATTACAGGAACACCACATTTTTGCGTGTGTTTACTGAGAAGTCTGAAAGACACTCAAAGGATAAGTTATATCGACTTGGTACACGCAAACATCATTGTTTTACTTAAAATCAACTTTCCTAATGATTTGATATCGCTTTAAGCAGGTAAACTAAGAATTTGTAAGAGGGGTCCACTGGACCCCCTCAGGTGTCAGAGGGTCTGAAAAGGTCAGGTCCCTGAGGGTCAAAGGTTCCCGCAGACGGAGGACTCTATAATTCTTAAACGCAATGGCTGCCAACGGGAGGTGCATTTTTAGTGCAAGTATTTTCGATGTTGAAAGTATAGGTGGTCTCTCCCTCTAATTTAATGCCAAACAATTTCAAAAGAAACTTATCAGCGGACGTTTCGGGTGCAGCGGACACAAATGATAGAAATTACAGATGAGATAAAGAGCGCATCGTAGTCCGGCAGCCAGAACGAGTTTCTGCAGGGAACGAGGCCGAAAGTGAGACTTTCACAGAATGATGTACTACGAATCAGCACGTCTGCCGAGTTCTATTGAGTTCCTCTTCTTGTCAGACACGATCAAAGAAAAACACATGTAAATCCAATGGGACGCAGATTGAAGTTTTTGGCTAAAATGAAATTTTCTACGTTTTCTCTGATCAAACGAAAAGTACTAAGCCCAGAGTCATAATTTTTGGCGTGGAATATCTTCAGGTCATTTCCTTTCATTTTCATGCACCCTTGTCTGTATACCTAAACGCATTTAGATTTGGCGAGCCTCTTTATGTAGGCAAACACAAACATTTTGAGCTACTTTATCCACATTCAACCACATTCTCACATACATTGCCGATTAGAGGCACGATAAAAGCACATGCACATAACAGGAAATGACCTGAAGACATTCCATGCCAAAAATTATGACTCTAGGCTTAGTACTTTTCGTTTAATCAGAGAAAACATACAGAATTTCATTTTAGCCCAAAACTGCAATCTGCGTCCTATTGGATTTACATGTGCTTTTCTTTGATCCTGTCTGACAAGAAGAGGAACTCAATAGAACTCGGCAGACGCACCGATTCGTAGTAGGCATAGAGTGTACATCATTCTGTGAAAGTCTCATTTTCGGCCTCGTTCCCTGCAGAAACTCGCTCTGGCTGCCGGACTATTTATACAGAATGAAAGAAACTCTATGCGGCGCAACTTAAAACATGTCAACCAATAATCGGCAATTCGTGACGTCCATTCAGGTTCGGAGACCGAGCCTGAACCAACCTCACTTTCCACAACGCATATGCAACACAGTCCTGAGCATGCTTCAAAATATCAACCCTAAAATCATTAGCGCTCGTGCAACTACAATCGCTACGGACATGCGTATTCAAAGCACTCTTTTCATCACTCCTATTTACACTGCGATAATGTTCTTGGTATCTAACTTTAAAGCTTCTCGGTGATCTACCAATATAGCTGCTGTCACATATATTGCATTTGAATTCACAGATAATGTTCTTAACCTTACCTTTACGATCCGGTAAAATATTGCAGCATCTATAGTCAACATGCTTATTCACTTTTCATCAAGTCATTATCTGGCTTAGTGACTGCTGATTGTGTGCACGACTAAGTTCAATGTTGAAATATGTTTTTGACAGAATGATGTCAAAGAATAAACTTACAAATGTGAACCAACCAGCAATGCTGAGAATTTCTTCTATGATTCTTATTCAACAGATTTTCCCCACCCATAGAGTAGATATATTAGGTAGAGTGGTAACTCCGCATTTATTAAATCCCCAATGTGTATGCACTTTCGATTTTATTAAATGAACTCAAGGGAGATACGGGTGGTATTGTTGGTATTGTTGGCGCAAGATTCGCGTCACATCTTCTGGAATATGGATTAGAAAGGACTGGCAAGCTTCCAAGTAACAATGCGAATTATTGTCCTGACATTTGCATCATGAACGTGGAGTTTCTAAATCTTTTGATAACACGTCAAAAGTTGAATTGACTGAAGTATAAATGAATGCAGATTCATAGTGAGGAACTTGCGGGAACTTGATTACAAGACTGCCAATATTGTTATCAATTATCGCAACGCATCTGTCAATAAGCAACAACATTTCATTGATTCTCACAGAATATTTGAATATTGGTCAGTCATGTATTACAACAAAGTTGGTGGGTCGTGGGTCATGGGCCAGGTGGGTCATGAGTCAAGTTTCGTTGACCCACTTCCAACCCTGTATTACAATATTCGGAGAATTAGTGAAATAGACAATTTATGCTGAATGCCTCAAGTGGTTCTGATAGAAAATAATGACAGCAATTTCCATCGAAATTTAAGAACCAAATTGACACAAAATTGTTGTGGCTTGCTACTGAAATAGTCTTCAATATTTTCGTAAAAAGCAGTAGGCATAAATTAGGAATATTAAGTAGAGTGGTAACTCCGCATTTAGTAAATCCCCAATGTGTATACACTTCCGATTTTATTGAATAAACTCAAGGGAGATACAGGTGGTAATGTCACCAAATGTGAGATATGCAAATTTTTGCAGCTTTGAGGAAAAATTACAACGGAATTGAGTGATCATGATTGTAATTCAGAGGGAAATGATAGTATTTCACAGATTCTCATGACAGCCTTGGAGATTTAATGTTTGCTAAAAATTGTTGTCTAAAAGTGAATAAGCATGTTGACTATAGATGCTGCAATATTTTACCGGATCGTAAAGGTAAGGTTAAGAACATTATCTGTGAATTCAAATGCAATATATGTGACAGCAGCTATATTGGTAGATTCGATGGGTTCCTATTACCTTCATGCTCAACCTCAAGAGTATTTTCTTAAGCATGATCATGTCACAGGCAACCTGCCACTGGCAGAGCAAAACAACAGAATCAAAGACAATGACTTCATTTAACTTTGAAAGATGTAAATAGGTCCATATCACTGTTCAAATTCAAGAAATGAAACATGAATTTAGTGAATCATAAAATCATGCCGGTGAAAATTGAATTAAAAACTTCAAATTTCAGACAAGAAAGCACGAATAATATCGCGACTTTTTCATGAAGGCTTCCATTATAATACGGATCATGAAATTCCCTTGATAATCAGTTTGATTTCCACTTAGTTAGGATGCTTTTCAGCAAATACTCATTCCTTTTGATATCCAACTTGTTTCAGTCCAACTACTTATATAGAGGAGTCATCTCGGTAGTACATAAATTGGCAAATTTTGACTTTTCCGAAAGTGCTCAATTAATTTTTTGGACCACGGAACGTAATCTCCGCAAAAAAGTGTATCTTTTGATATAAAAATTTTCACTGTATACAGATACTTTTTTGAGTCGACCTGCATTACTCTATGTCCCCACCTCTCCTCTCTTCAGTCCTATTGGGGACTCGCATGTTTAAAAAATATTGCTTATATCTGAGATCCAAAAATAAAGATCATAAGACAGGTTTTTTGATGTGCCTTCATTTGTGATGATATCAAGATAGCCCTTGCAAGAGGTTCTTTATGATGAGTATTCGAATTTCACTAATTGATTATTCTAAAATCCCTTATCTCAGTATTCTGTACGGCGAATTACAGACCGCAGAAAGCAGCGAATAAGATAAATTCGACGACTTCACTTGTTGATGATTGATAACGTCGCACAGAAATAATAGCTATTTGTTGCGACTGTTTGACTGTAAAAACAATAAAAAGATGATTCCAAATATTCTTCCAAATGGGTGTGACATATTGTTAAAACTATTTTTCCGGAAATCCACCATCTATATCAAAATTAAAGTTAAAAAGTCACAAGCTTTCGGTGGTCATGCTCATGATCTGAACATTTCAATGTTGCATCATTCTCACATGAATAAGGTGTGTAGCATGACCACCGAAAGGTTGTGACTTTTTAACTTTAATTTTGAATACAGATGGTGGATTTCCGGAAAAATAGTTTTAGCAACAATAAAAAGGTTCAGGCAATATTCTTATATCTTCATCGCTTTTCACAGTGCACTAAACTGCACATTGTGAATTCATCCACTTGTTTTTTAGATTTCACTGCGAACGATCAGTTGATTGTTTTCCAAAATAAATAAGCAATTTCCAAAAGATTCATGTACATGCGAAATATCCCAGCGCTGAAAATGTCTTAGCTTGAATTTTCTTAGTATCAGACATCCTCATTTTCATAGAATTTTTTCTTCATTATCGCAACAGAGATTTGTAACAATTTGTTTCTATCATATGAAAGACATTTTGAATAAATCAGGCGGTGTGGAAATTTCAGCAGAGAACATACAAGGGACAGGGAAGATTTAAATTTAATCGGTGAAATATGATAGTCGCTGCTTGATGATGATATCTAAGAATCAGTAGCTCAAGGATCATTTTACAACACGAAAGACAGCAGATAAAGAAAACATCAAGTCATTATCTGGCTTAAATACTAGCTGATATACGCACGACGAAGTTCAATGTTGAAATATGTTTTGACAGATGTCAAAGAATAAACTTACAATTGTGAACCAACCAGCGATGCTGAGAATTTCTTCTGCTTGAGACTGAAAAATTGAAGTGAATGTATCAATGGTGATGAGACATTTCATAAACAAATTCACTAATTGAATCAAGGAATAATTACTCGTAGAGACTTTTCTGTTCTGTGCCTTATAAAATTCAGAAATGTAGCTTTTGTTTTGCGTAATGTTTCTCAAAAATTATGAGTGTTGGAACAAAATCAGCAGGATCTCTCAAATTCAATAACAGCTTGTAATGTATTCATTCTGGCAAGTTCAACTTAAAACGCGAATTCAATGTCATCGTGTAAAAAGCATCTTACCATAAACTCTTTGATTTCATGAAATTTAGTCCGTTACTTAAGCAGCAAAGTAACAATATACACTATAATATCAAGTCTGAAAATTTGACACTAAATTCTATTTATAGTAACACCAATTAGAGCGTGGGTTTAATTAAAATCTTTAAATGCACTTCATCATAAGATTCGCCATATGATTATATCCAATGACTACATGAAATTTTGTCCACTAGTTTAGTAGTTTACACAAAAAATGCAAAAACAAATGAAATAATCCAAGGGTTATCAGAAAGGGGGATTATAATGCATGAAATGCTTGGACAGTTACTATGTCAACCCAAAACGCAACGATTGCGAAATCTATTCACACGCATTACTAATGTCTCGTCAAAATACTAGCACCAAAATCCTTTAATAGCCTTGCATCAGAAAATATTGATTATCAATGGGTCCAAGATGACAGATATGCACAAAATGTTCATGCAGCAATGTTATTTAAGATGCTTTCTCACATAGGCCTATGTTGTAACCATTTCATCGACATTTTTGTCACTCTTTTCATAGCCATACACAGTTTTTTCAGAGTTTTAATTCAGGTATAGATGCAGTAAAATGAAATGTCATTTAATATTCCGTCACTGGAATATTGTACTTTCGCATCGTTTCTCCTTCCTCTGTTCCAAGCTTGAAGTCTGCACACTGCGATATGCATATTTTCTAATGCAATCCCCAGTACTGAGGTAGGATGGTTCCTGCACGATATATTTCTCATCCGAAAATCCGACTCAACTATCTCACCGCCGACCTCTGCACTCCCGAGATCTCCATTACTGGTCGACATCTGCGGGTCTGCGTGTGATCGGTTTCACGTTATCGGATTTGGCGCAACCCGACACCATCGGACTTTGATGCGAGAGACGTGGTAAATCAACTGATTGCGGATCCCAAATGTGCCTTATCTGACATTAAACTCCAACGGCTTTTTGGGACATTCTTGAATCACTTCCTAACAGGGGTAGAGATCTTTGAGCGCCTCTATCCAACTGCGACTTCAAGGAACAGACAATGGAGAACATAACTGAAACATTTTTCGATTGAATGGAGGGATCCAATGTCTTCACTGCTGCTGACCATTGCGGTGGAGAAGTTTCAGAACTATTTAACAGCAGACCTTCTTGAACACGAATATGAATTCTCAGCGAATTCAGTTTGTCTCATCAGTGCCCAGCTGCAGAAGCATTCGTAATAGCTGTATCTCTTAACGAAATTTTAAAACGTAGTCTTTGTCTGATGAATATCTCAAAATACGACGCTTTTCGGAAATTCGGCTTTCATCTAAATTTGCTCACTGGTGGCTAAGCATTTGCATCGATATTTCAAATATTGTATTTTCGCTTCATGTGCCGCTTCGATATGAATTCAGATTGAAACATTTGTTGGCTGCGAATCCGACATTTTTAAACAATCTTTTTTACATTTGCTAACCTATGTTAGTTGTGATTATCATGGTCATTACTAGAATAGCAGATTATACGAAACTATGCGCATTCTATAAAGTTCAATACAAATAGAATCATTGAGTTGCATCCACAGCTGAAAAATTGGAACAGACCTGAATAGCTGCCATTTCATCCAATATCAGGATTCATCAGCATGCCTAGTTTACATCTCTCAACATCGACACAGCTCCCTATTTAAAGTTGCAGCCATGGGAGTGTGTTTGAAGTGATATTTAATGAATGCCCGTCGAAATTTCACTAACTTGCTACACTAGTTGACATGCCACGCTCAATCACGCGTAATTAAACATGACCCCAAACATCCGTGGCTATGCGGGACATTGCTGCAATATCTGTTATATAAGTTAGTTGGCAGTCCTGTTATATAGACTTTGCGTCTCATGTGTCTGCATGTATCAGAGGCTAAATAATGTGATAGGACCTCAATTTCATGCTCAGGGAAGACAGAACATGCTTGGCGGTTCATCTGTGGTTCAAGCGGCAACGCAGACAACTGTAGACGACGCGCAAACTATAAACGCTCGCCCGCGCGTATTCATAAACATTTCCCATGTTTTAACAATATCAGATCAAGTGATTTCTGACTCTTAGTGCAGCGCGTATGTGCATAGAAGAATAGGATGTCCTTAACCACGGATGTTTGGGGTGCTCCGTAATTACGCGTGACATGTCACCTAGTGTAATTGCAAATCTCAAATTTACCCGGGCATGGCTGCAACTTTAAACAGGAAGCTGTGTCGATGTTGAGAGTTGTAAACTAGGCCTGTTGATGATTGTAAACTAGGCCTGTTGATGATTTCTGACATTGGATGAAATAGCAGCTATTCAGGTCTGCTCCCATTTTTCACTCATTTTTATATTTTTCCATTTTGCACTCATTTTTGCAAATCAATATTTAGTTATTCTATTTACATTGTTTGCAAAAAGCAGCATTTGTTAATTATTTCAGGCGCACTAACTTTGGAGATTTGCCAGTAGTGTGGCAAAAGTGATAAATTAATGCTCGTCGAAGTTTCACTAACTTGCCAATCACTAGTATTTTATTTTCAAGTGTCACTGGTATTGTAAATTTCAATGCAGATGTTTTCACACTAGGAATCAGAGAGAATTGTTAGAATGACTGACCACTTGTGTGACATTTTTTTCTTTTTCTTTGATTAAGCAATGGACTATTTTTCTGAAAACTTACAAACGCGAGGATCTGAATGACATTGTACGTGATGTTGAGGTAAACTGGTTTCTGGCAATCAATCTCGCTACATCCTCGAGGTCGCACCTTCAAATGAGGGTTGGACAGCAATTTGAGAGTGATTTGTTCTTCCCATCCAGGTTCTACAAATATAGAAAAAGATCAAGGAAGGATTTGAAAACACTGATGAATTAATCAAGCGATACGCATCTGTGATTGTTAAGCTTGCGGAAACGTCACGCCTCTTTCCATTTTAGGAAACATGCGAGATGCGCATAAAAAGTACCGAGAAAAGTGTTTGAATTATTGATTTGGATCAAAGAGGCAGCTAATTGCCAAAAACGTGGTTGTTTTTCACATCTGTCATCGTACAATAGGAAATATTCGGAATATCATTGTAGTAAGAAGTTTTGCTTCTCTCCGTTGAACGCAGCTACATTCAATATTCACCAATTTACCAGCTGCCGTTTTGCCTTAATCTTTAATGTGCAGGTGCGAGGGGATAAGGTGAGGTAACCTTGGAACAGATCATAACTGTTTAGAGAATATTGATTCAATGAGACGTCCATGTCAACATTCGAAAAGTGAGCAGACGGCTATTGAAGTTGACAAATCTGCGAGTCAACAGCTGCAAGGCTGGGTGCCAGTATTCCATTTCGCATAAACGAAACCGAATTTGGGCTTCGTCGCTGACACTTAGGCAGAAGTGCAGGAAAAGCTGCAACGCATTCTGACTCGAATGTCCTTGATTATTTCCCCCAAAAATTAGCATGCTTCACTTTACAGAGAGACGGCCCTTTCTGCGGTCGATGGTTGAATGAATGTTTGTGTAAAACCCAAAGCCAAACCTAAAAGACGAAGTAAGACTTCTGCTGTAAGTCTGTGTAAGTCTACTACATTTTCCATTGAGTACCTAGCCTACTACTGTATTGCTACTGTCACCCAGTCACAGCGCTAAGCTGTGAGCTGTGATTGTCTCGCGAAGAGCCAGTCAGTCGCAAATTCTTAGAAAAGGGAATAATAGCTATCTGGCTGATGATCATCAAGTTCATGGTTCATTGTTCCGCATGTAAGGCCTATGTGTCTCATGGTCTATTATTGTTATTGTCTATCAATCGACTACATTAACGGGATGCTGCTGACTTGTTTGACAGCTAGCGAATGTAACTCCATAAAAATTAGTTGTCTAGATACTAATGGCCACGGCAGTAGTTAGCCCTTTCAGTCAGCCTATGAATGATGTAATTATTTATCATTGACATTGTAGGTCTAATAATGAAAAGAAAACATTTTATCACATAATTGAGAGTTTTTGTTTTGTGGCAAAACATATGGCCCGGTCACATAAATGCATGTACGTTTACATAAAAAGTGCATGACCCGGTTACTATACAGTCAGGTTAAGGCGTAGACTTATATAGTATAATTTATGCATGGTATAGTCCTATAACAATGGCATTGGCCTATGGCACCTAGAATTTTGCATCATGTTGGGATTGTGTGTGGAGCCACAGCCCTCTAGGCGACCTAGGATGCAATTCTATGGTAGTAGAATTTTCCACATGGTTAGGCTTGGGTCATCAAAATTCTTACTTCGGTTGCTTGGGGTAAACCCAAGCTGGTTGGCTTGGCCTGACCTAACCCAAGCCCTATAGCAACCTTGAAGTGAAAGAGAAAACTGTAGACTCATGTGAAGTATAGCAAGGTATAATGCATGGCTTCATGTGTGTTCTATCGCTAGCATCAGCCAAGCAATTGAAGAGATCTAAAAATTCTCTTCTAAGTTGGTCACCTGATTCACAGAATATTAGCAGAATTTGTGAGGAAGACATCACTGAATTATTCAACTCCTTGGATTGACCACAGCTTGATATTTTGTCTATATTTCCGTCAATAAAATAAATAAGGTCAGTAGTTTACATAGTTTTAATTGCCTTATTTCAAAAAAAAGAATTGGCAGATTTTCGCTCATTTCACCGGAGTTCAATGCACAATGCAATTCAAGTCGATTCGAGAAATTTTTCACACTTTTTAACTTCTAGTTAACCGAATCCGACATTTTTAAACAATTTCATTAACATTTGATAATCTTAAGTAAAAGGAGAGGCGACAGCAGAGCATGAGACTAAATAAAGGTGAATTTCCAGTCGGCTCACTTTTCAACCGATAATAATGGCAGTATAAAAATGGAAATAGAAACCAGACCGGTCTGGTCCGCTACCGGCATTTTCCGGTTCGTTTCGATCCGCTCGTTGCTCCGATCCGCTCTGGTCTGTAAATTCATTTACAGGTTCGGTCTAAAATTTCAGATCGGCCTTAGACCGATTCTAAAACATTTATATAATCAAATATCTTTTACATGATTTTATTTCATTTCTGGTAAGACACTAAAATGTTTAAGACATTGAAGGACACAAGCCGACAGGCAATTATTAGAAATCTATAACATGGCCGACATCACATGCCTTGTTACGCAATTTCGAAGAAGCAATTGGTGTTTCCTACAGACTAGAACTAGAAATTGCACTAGGTGACATGCCACGCTCAATCACGCGTAATTCACGCGTAAACTGCGCGCAATATTACACATGACGCTAAACATCCGTGGCTACGCGGGAGATTGCTGCAACATCTGTCGGCAGTCCTGTTATAAAGACTTTGCGTCTCTTGTGTCTGCATGTATCAGAGGCTCAGCAATATGATAGGACCTCAATTTCATGCTCAGGGAAGACAGAATATGTCACTTAGTGTAGTACTAGGAATTCATAAGAGAGAACGAAGAAATTTAACAATGCCTGTTATCCTTCATGTCTTCCTCAACAAAAGGATGTGGTTCAAAATAATAATATAATAATAAGCAATAATTTTATTTCTGCCTTGCCTTGAGTACGGGTTTGCACCCGAAACGTCGGCTGTGCATGTATTTTTTATTCGTAATTACTGTAAGGCTATTTAATTTCGGGGTTTTGTCAATTTGCCTATTTCGCGCGGTATTAAATTCGCGGTTAATTGGTTACAATTCACTGAATCATTCAGAGTGCCAGATCTGCCATTTGTAGGCTATGCAAACGTATTATCTCAACGGGAGAAAATGCAAGATTTGCACATAAATGCGTCTGGCTTTTGAACTACTAACCCGATTTACTTGATATTTGAAATACTGATGATTCAGGAAAAATCAACGAATTTTGTCAATTTTTATCGTCTTACTAATTTTCGCACACTGATTAACTTTTTTGTATTGAGAATGTTTAGATGACATGAATGGATGAAATAATGCTCACGACCTGAATCATCAGTATTTCAAATATCAAGTAAATCGGGTTAGTAGCTCAAAAGCTAGAAGCATGTATGTGCAAATTTTGCATATTCTCCCGTTGAGGTAATGCGCTTGCATGGCCTACAAATGGCAGATCTGACGCTCTGAATGATTCAGTGAACAGTCCTTCTCCCTCTAGTTGTCTATGGTTACACACAATTGTCAGACTGCTCTCGCAAAAGACAATAAAACATAAACACAGTAGTGTGTGTGAGAAAGGTAATGAAAAAGTTTTACGTCCAATCAGCGTTCTCCACTGTGTTCCCTTAGTGTTTAACTTGAAACCAATGAGATATTGCACAATTTACTCATACATTGTAGACAGACATCAATGACAAGTTCAATGGGATGATTCACTAACTCGTACCTGCATTATTTCACCGTAGCAGAATGGACCAATTCGTCATTCGAATTCCAGCAAAGAAGCCACCAGAAAATCATTCAGATTTACCAAATCCAGAAGAGACAGCTGACCCTTACTTGACGGAAGCGATAAATGATGAAGTTATTCTCACTCGTCAAGTACATTTATCATTAAAATCTCGAAAGAATTTTTAACCTCATTTTTTCGCGGGGTATTTAATTTCGCGGCTGTCATCAAACCGCGAAATCCGCAAAATTTAATACCCCGCGAAAATTAATAGCCTTACAGTATTTAACTTGCTGGCATTAAAATTACTCGGAGGAGAGAACTGATATTTTTCGCATAATTGGTTCAAAATAAACCTAGTAAAGTGAGTGAACGTTGATCGAATTGACGCATTTGATTGATTTGGTCCTACAAAACTCACTTAAATCAAATTTCGAACGATTTATACGTTTAAATGAGCGCTATTTGAATCATTTCACAAATCAATAAGCCCTTAATCAATTTATAATGCACACCGAATACTCATTAGAAGCATGAAATAAGCAAAACTTAATTTTCGGTCTGACCGGTCCCGTCCGGTCTAGGTTTCGTAAATATCCGTTCCGATCTCCGATTTTTCAGACTGGTTCCAGGTCTGATTGAACTCTAGTTGCCTATCTGATTCTGCATATGTCAAAATGATGTCAGATGCTTCATTTAATTGATTTTGATAAATCGATCGCTCATTAATTCCAATTTCAACTAGTTAGTTGGTTGCTCAACTATTCCAGTAACAATTACTTAATCTTTCACTTTCCAAATTAGATTAATTTATTGCTCAGTATTTCCAATTTCAATTAATTGATGGCACAAATCTTCAATTTTTGTCATTAGATTGCATCAATTTCCCGCAAATTCATATTGCACTTGATAGCGTGTCTATAATGAGATTTCTGCCTGATGTGTCCGGAGTCTAACATCGATCGAAGCACTTATCTGACACGTAACACTTGATTTTTCAGAAGCTCAATAGTCTCGATAGTCCGTTATTCCCACGAACGAATGTTTTGTCTGCCTTTTGCAGCAGGGCAACACACGCGCGCACAACCGTCTATTATCTAGTTCATTAATTCATTACTCAACAACTATAATAGCAAATATCAAGTCCATCAGTCAAATACTTGCTGTTGTCGATCATTCTTTCATCAATATAGTCACTGTAGATACATGTCTTCGTCACCTTATGGTAAGAAATCGGAAGAGATTGTCAAAATGTGATTGATGTCAGTTAGGCTAAGTCAAATATACGAATACCAGTTTCAATCATTTTATAATCCATGCTTTGTGAGACATTTGTCTCTATTTCCCATCACGTACAGGCTGTAAATGTGATCGTACTCACGTGTACTCATCTCAGACTCCTGAGACGAAAAATATTTTTGAAAGTGTGAAATAGAAGATGTACTTTCTGCAGGAGCGCTTTATAGAGAGTTTTAGAGAGACAGTAGATATTGACGGCATTCTGTAAGATCTCTTAGGGATGCAGGAAAGTTTGGATGCGGAAGGAGCAAGGTGGTTCGGAATGACAAGCTGACAAGTTTTAAAAGCTGCACTTCATCACCTGCATGCATGTCCAAGAAATATGGGTCTTGGGTTTGGGAAAGGACAACTCTTGCCAATAGCCGGCGGGAAATTAGTTAACAAAATAAGCCATTTTACTGTATTCTGACATTTTGAATATTTCAAACATCGGTTTATCAAACTAGTCAACTGAAAAGAGTAAACATTCACCCCAAATGCTGAAGTCTATCTACAGTAGAAGGCGTCATATCAAAAAAATTCGTCGATGCAACCATCAGTTTTAACAGTAAAATTCAAAGTTCGAATTTCATGTGACTTTCATATATGATCTCCATCATTGCATGCCATTTGACCGATGAAATGCGGAATCTCCTCATGTTGATTCTATCAGACGGTGAAGAGTAAAAGCGTTAGTTTCAGCTGCAAATTTCACTGAGAGATTAACTGATGCATTCCTGATCATATTCACGATTTTGTTCACACCAAACAAACGCGCATTCCTATTCTAAGAACGATTCCAGATTTTGTTCACCACATCTAGATTCCCTCACAACTCTACAAGACTCACTATCAGCATGAACATAGAAGAAATCAACGACATTGTTATTTTCATTTTCATATTATTATATATTATATAATTATATATTATATCATTATTATATTTTCACTTGCTGATACTTCCTGACGCCAAGCAACCACAGAATTAGACAGGTCGTCTCTTCTTCCGTTTGACTGGAAGGGAAGCATTGAAACATGTAACCTAAATGAAAAAGCACAATCTGCTGACCAAATACCATAGCAATCGAACAACGAGCAGTTAGTTCAACATTAAATACGCCTAACTGTGCGAAGTTTCAGTGACTGCTATCAACCAGATCACACGGTAAAGAGACAAAGACGATGTCAAGTTCTACAGAGAAGTTTGTGAACGTTTTTTCATGCAGCTGCTAACTTTTTAAATAATGATCGGAGGACCCAACATTATCGAGAAAACTTTTGCGCAGTGATCTGAATTCTTCGAATCTGAAGGAATTGTGGCGATCGGAGCATTTTGAAGGAATTCAGAGCAATCCGCAAGCGACGCACGACTATTTTTCCTGTCTCTGTAAGGTATTAAAAATTTCTTTTTGCCCACTTATTAAGTTCCTGCATGTGCCATCTGTTTGAATCAGTTTGCACTTCTAGCAAAGTGATGCGATTAAACAATCTAATTCTGTGTAAGCAACACTTTGTTAACAACAGTAACACATTCCTATTCCAATAGCAATTCCAGATTTTGCTCACCACATCTGGACTCCCTCACAGCCCTACAAGACTCACTACCAGCATGAACACAGAAGAAATCAACGGCATTGTTATATTTTTTTAGAATAGGAATGCGCTGTTTGGTGTGAACAAAGTGTTGCTTGGCGTTAAGAAGCATTAGTAAGTGAAAATATAACAATGTCGTTGATTTCTTCTATGTTTATGCTGATAGTGAGTCTTGTAGAGTTGTGAGGGAGTCTAGATGTGGTGAACAAAATCTGGAATCGTTCTTAGAATAGGAATGCGCGTTTGTTTGGTATGAACAAAATCGTGAATATGATCAGGAATGCATCAGTTAATCTCTCTGTGAAATTTTTTTATTGAAAATTAGAATTTTACTCTGATCCGATAGGAATTTTTGAAAACTGATGTGATGAACAAACTTCTGCCTCATTTTTCATAAGTCATGTGAAAAATCTCGACTAAATAAATTATTTCTAAAAATCCACTGCTAGATCTGCTGCTAACTTCAGTGCCTTCAAAATTGTAACTTCTGAAATGAAATATGCTGCTGTTCTTCGAGAGGTTTTTAGGTTGGTGCATAAGATAAAAATAACAGACATGAATTATTAGTATAAGGAATGAACATCATAAATTGTCAAAAATCTCTTGGCATCAAGACTGATGCAATATAATGCATCAATTCGGAAATCAAGGATCATCATAGCATCTCCGATGATCAATTTTTGATGAAATCAACTGAAGTAAATGAGAACATTTCAATGTTTGACGAGTGGATAAACGATCATGATAAAATAGTTATCATTTTCTAATGTGACATTGAATTTGACTTTCATATCATGTATAACGATGAAGTCGGTAGTTGTTTACTTTGGCGGTGAGTAACTTTGAAAGTCAACCCTTGTTTCGCCAGGACAAGCAGATTATCTTTACTGTATCTAATATATCAAACAGAGTTAACAATTCCCATAAGAAATCAATAAATATAAGTTTCGCTACGTGAAAGATACAACCTCGAGTACATGAGGAGCAAGAAGAGCTCACGTATATCAAATGGTCAAGAATCCTTTGATAATGTGATATCAATATTATTATTTTATATCAATATTATTATTTTATACAGTAAATCTGTAGTAAGTAAATCTGTAGAAAAAATGAAAATTCGTCTGACTAATAACGGCTTTAGAACTAATCATTCTAATGTTGTAGAAAATAATAAAAATAAAAACAGTACTAATGAATACATCAAAGAAATAAACAAAGCTACTTTAGACATTGATTTCATCAGTGATAGTTGCAACCGCAAAATAAAAAGTCTAATAAAAAAGTACAATTTACCTGTAAGTGTAATTAATAAGCCTGGTAAGAGCATTAGCAACAAATTAAGATATAATGCTAATCTAAATAATTGTACGTGCGACATTTGTGAAAAAAACTCCCCCCACACTTGTTTGAGCAGACATGTCGTGTATAGGTTCATGTGTAGTATTTGCAACAAAGCGTATATCGGACAGACCAGTCGTCCTATTAAATCTCGTTTTCATGAACACAAAAGGAGTATAGACAATAAAGACCGCCATAGTGCTCTGTCCGAACACATAATCGTCGAACATTGCAATATCTCTATGACCATCAGTGACTTTCATTTAGATATTCTTTGCCAAGTCAGTACGCCTGTACTTGCTAGAACTGCTGAAAGTCGGTATATTAGAATGTTGGAACCTGAAATCAATAGAAAACACGAGTTAACTTATTAAGAACTGTGTTTGAGGTGCTTGCTATTTAAAGTAATTTGTACTTCTTGCCCGCCATTTATGCGCGTGACCGTGAGCAAGCTCGGACGGTGAGCGAAACGTTGGTCCGGTGTTTCTTTTCTTTTATAAAATCACTTTTATCGGCAATAAAGCTTGGGGAGAGACTACACAGTTGTGTTTTCCGAAAAATAAATAACAACATTGCTAATCAGACAGAACGACTGCGCATATTTCGAGAACAGATCAGTTTACTTCAAATGCTATTGATTGTCTATAGAAAATGCGTGTATATTATTCAATGTGAGTCGTCATTCTTACTATTATAATACGACGATCTTCTCGATGTGTTCTTTAGTCGGCATTTGTCGCATCGAGATGGTCCGATAAATTGTGAACGATCTCTCTACGTCTGCATTGACCAATGAAGAGAATTTTGACGCAGCAACATCAGAAGGCGTCAAAAGAAAATCCTTCGGGTGCATCCATCTTTTCACTCATTATAATGTTTGATGAAGTTCCGACAACACTGGATTTTTTGAGATTTCATGCGCGCCACAATCTCAAAATAGCAGCGCTTAGTATAAAAGAAAACAATTTAGGTTCTTTATCAAAATTACTGGAATTTAGGTGGAAAATATATTTAGGTGATTCACCCAGATTGTCGATGTCTATTTATCAACAATGTGTTTCAGTCAATCCTTTGGTTGAGATTCACACATCACAAAAAGTGAAAAAGTCACTTTCATCTTTTTGTTACTAAAATTCTGCGAATCTTGATTATGAAAAATATTCGACAAGGTGTAGTGATTTACAAATACATTAAACTTAAGGAGGATGCATCATAATTTCGTTTTTTATCAATAGCTTGAACAAATTTTTGAAATCTCGTCACGTGTGTTACACGTGCGATTACTTGGATCAATGATTACATTTGAAGCACTCCACGTCTGCCTTACTTCAACAGGATTCGTATTAGTGTCAATGAATGTCGAATTACGTATCCGATAACTGTAATTGGCTGCAATTTTTAAAAGTGACTCCATCTAAAACGAAAGCTGCCATATTTGGTCTTGCGGAATCTATAGGCTTACAACTTGAGCAAAGGATGGAGAGTAATCTGCATGGGAAATCCAGCTCTGGTATATCCGAGGAAGAAGAAAATATTGTCAAATATTTCTTCAACAGGGTAGATGTTGTACATACGAGCCCAAGAATGAAAGATTACTTGACTGTCAGACGCCGGGACGGAGAGAAAACGAGGCTAAGAAGGTATCTTCTCGTGATGTACAGTATCTGAGAGAGGCTTTCGAATTGTTCAAGCATTCTTACCCCAATATCTTCTGAAAGATCAACCAGCTGATCAATATAACTGCAAGCTTCATGAGAACTTTGCCTTCCTACTTCTGGCCATTGGACATTGGATATCAAAGTAGTTCTTTTTTGGTCTGAGGCACTCTGTGATTGCAAGGATTTCAATTCACCGTGTTGTCGAGGAGAGTGCGATCAATGCAAATTGGGTCGTTACCTGGACTTCAATCAAGATGATAACTCGGTGGCTCTGAAGCAATGGAAAAATGATCATTCAGGTCATATTCATCTTTCTTGGTCAACAACGACGATAGTTTCAGTCCGAGATTCGATTTACTCTCGAATTGCTAAATCCCAGGAGCACGTCAGAGTGAAGCACATACAATCACAATCTTTCGCAGATGACAAATATTGTCATGAGACGCATGTTCTCCAATGTGACTTCACAATGGCGTATAGCTGTCAGTACCAATCTGAGATACAGTCCGCATGTAGTCACGTAACAGCATCAATTTGTTCACGTCCGCCCTATACAGCATCGTACGGCAGCCAAAACGAGTTTCTGCAGGGAACGAGGCCGAAAGTGAGACTTTCACAGAATGCTGTACACTCTATGCCTACTACGAATCGGCACGTCTGCCGAGTTCTAGTGAGTTCCTCTTCTTGTCAGACAAGATCAAAGAAAAACACCTAAATCCAATGGGACGTAGATTGCAGTTTTTTGTTGAAATGAAATTTTCTATGTTTTCTCTGATTAAACGAAAAGCACTAAGCCCATTTTTGCCATGGAATGTCTTCAGGTCATTTCCTATTATGTGCATGTGCTTTTATCGTGCCTCTAATCGGCAATGTATGTGAGAATGTGGTTGAATGTGGATAAAGTAGCTCAAAATGTTGTGGTTGCCGACTTTAAGAGGCTTGTCAAATCTAAATGCGTATAGCTATATAGACAGGGGTGCATGAAAATGAAAGGAAATGACGTGAAGACATTCCATGCCAAAAATCATGACTCTGGGCTTAGTACTTTTTGTTCAATCATAGAAAACATACAAAATTTCATTTTAGCCGAAAACTTCAATCTGCGTCCCATTAGATTTACATGTGTTTTTCTTTGATGCTGTTTGACAAGAAGAGGAACTCACTAGAACTCGGCAAATGTGCCGATTCGTAGTAGGCATAGGGTGTACATCATTCTGTGAAAGTCTCACTTTCGGCCTCGTTCCCTGCAGAAACTCGTTCTGGCTGCCGGACCAGCAGGGACAGCCCATGCAAATCATTTTTGATTGTTTCTGACACACAAAATAAGGGAAAAGATGCAGTTTTCGTATTCCTAAATACCCTTATACCCTTGTTAATTCTTTTGCAAGTAGCATTTCCAGTGATGACGAATTCATATAATTTACACTGATGGTCCAGCGTCGGAGTTCAAGAACAAGTACATGGTGAGTGGTTTCAATACTATCCAAAAAAGCTAGCTTGCACCGTTGCAATGAATGGCTTGTGAAGTGGCAATGTCGCGACCTCACACGGGAAGGGAGTTGTTGACGGGATCGGGAAGCTAGTCAGGTCTCTTGTTAGACAAAGGGTGATGATGAGTAAGTGCTCCATCGCTGAGATTGTACAGAGCTCAGTTGATTTCTATCAGGTTGCCAGATGAATGTATGGGTATTTCATATTTGACAAAGTGAAATTGATGAATGTATACAGCAGGAGAACTCATGTAGTGAGGTGAAAGTGGCACCCGGCATTAGTGAAGTTCATTTCATCGAAAGCCGTGATGGCAACCTCATCTCGTTGTACGAAACTAGTTCCGATAGCGAGCAGAATCTTCGGATCTCATATGAGGACGAGGATACAAAAAGGAAACCACGCGTGGGAGATAGGGTTATTGGTACCCATGACAACAAGCGTTATCCAGGTGAAGTGACTCAGGTCGATGGAAGTGATTTTGAAGTTTCGGTCCTACATCGGGCAAGAAGAGGAAAGTGGAGGTGGCCCACAAAACCTGACTCTATTTTCTATGCTTCTAAAAGCATCATTGATTTCCTTGATCCTCCGGTGCCTGTGGAAACAAAAGGAGATGAACCTTTTGTTTGTTATTCAGTCGCCCTTGCTTCACTGAAATGACTTTCATGTTGCTGTGATTAGTTATCCAGAAGTGCATTTTGAATATATTTTTTGTTTACATGGCATTACGCGTTCTATTTGACCGAATGTACTAGATCCCAGATCCATTAATCGCAAGTACAACAAATGATGAATATGTAACACACGTGACGTCAGGCAATGAATTTAGATAGACGCTAATAATCATGATACATGGTGATAAACTAACAGTGAATATAGGACCCAATCTTATTTAACATATTTCTTTTTATTTCTGATAAAACTTTGAGTACTTTTCCGTCACGTGTGTTATATTCCAGAAGGGTAAGAATATGAAACTTGATTTCTATGTTAACACTTTCTTAACTGAAGTATCAATCTTAGTTTCATGAAATACTATCCTTTTTAAATTATAATATAGCCTTCCATCGAAAAAATATTTTGTCGTACGTGTGTTTGTTGTAAAATGTTGTTATATTTTTTTACTAATTATTCCGCTGAACTCAAGTAATTAATCATCAGGTACCTTATCCTTAGGGATGTTGTCTTAACAGAAAAATAACCTATGAAACTACAATTGAATGGAAAAAATTAGTTAGCGAAATGGAAAAGATTAGTTTGCGTGAAATGGACCTTTAGCCGACCATATTGGTCATTTCATTAGGAATAGCTCCCAGATGCGATTAACCTTGCTTGCGTTTTGTTTTCAACCGCTATTGAAATTGCATCCTCCATTCCTTCCTTTTGGATTTGAAATATTCTTTTGATGATTCTGCGATTTGTGCGAATTTTCGGCTGTTTTACAGGTCATAACTTTTAATAGTAATTGCACATCATGAATAAATTGTTTGGGTGCAAATAAATTATTACATTGCATAAAGGACAGATGTCAGAATCTCACTGTCATGCAATCTGAAATAACAGTGATACAGAAATTTGGAAGGAATGTCAGATTATTAGAAGAAGTGAAAAGAGGAATTTCACAAGTTTGAAGGGAGGTGCTTCAAAGTCGTTTCTAGTTAACTCTATCTCTACAATCTCTAAAACTTCAGACAACATCTGCAAAATGAAGAGTGAAAGGTCATTGTAAACACATCACTGTCCACTGCTGCTTTCTAATTGCGTAAAATCTGTGTTGAAGAATTACACAGAAAACAACAAAAAACAAATATTTCAGAATTCAATACTCTCACAAATATTTTTTGGGGACATATTCGTATTTTAGGCATTTTCGCATTGTTTACATCGTCATAAAATCACCTTATGGATGCACGGTGGGGCAAAAGGAGAAGAGGAAACAAGAATAAAAGTTATAATGCCGTTTTGAAGTCTTCTTATCTGTGCTGCCTCTAGCCCTACATGTATCAATTTCATATTTGCACACAGAGTATCTCCGTGCGTTCAACGACTGCAAACAGACATGTTGGGTCTTTGTCATCTTCCGTCGTGCGAGCATTACTAATCGAAAAACATGCATTACATCTATTAAAGAGCTAAATACTGCAGGCCACGTAGCCTGTTCGCACGCACAACTTCTGTTCTGTAAAAGATCAATAGAAAGTCAGCAACGCCAACATACGTGTATTACATAATGTTAACCTAACACGCCTCGTAAAACATATAGTCGGTGATTTACCAGAAAATACTCAGAATATGAAATGAAGTTCACCAGCAACTCCAACGTAATTAGGTAACTCTAGCAGTTTTAAAAATTCGCAACTTTCTCATGAACTTCAGCAATCTCTTAAAAACTCCATTCAGGCACACTATAATGAGAATTTACAAAGCATAATTTAAAGCGAGGAAAGTCGAGAGGAAAGAGCCAGTGTGATTGTAGTTGTCATTGGGTTGATTAAGATACCTAACAATGCATGAGAAGGGTTCCAAACTGATCTCTGGAAAAAGGGCCAAGGCAAGCTTACTTGACATTTGATAGGTTAAGAAACAGAACACAGCCACTTCCTGCAAATCTGCTTGCAACTGTTTATGAATTTAAAAAACTTCTAAAATATTTCCTTGCTGTCTGTGTCCGTCATACGTTAGACAGTTCAGATGCATATTTATTGGTCTGAATTTGCACAAAAGTTCATTCAGATGGCATAAAGCGGTTAAAATTCATTATCCAAACACACAATTTTTATAGCATTAAAGTATTATGAAATGTTTCACAACCTCTAAATCACATGTACATTTGTTGAAGAACAATGATCAACAAATGATGCTGCTATATACCAACAATAAAATAAGTCTCAAACATAAGATAGCTACTTGTAGTGGACAGTGTTATTGAACTAAAAGTCAGGTCTATTCTGTACAATCTCGAAAATTCCGGAAAGAATTACATTAAAAAAATATGAGAAACGATTTTGAGTCTCAATATGGTAAAGAGCAATACGGTTTCCGCAAATGGGCTTCTACAACGACCGCCCTGAAAACTTTTCATGATGCCCTCTCTAGGCAAATGGATATGACAGACACAACCAATGCTGTTTTTCTCTTTTTTCGACCTCAGCAGAGAATTCGATCATGCTAGATATAAACAACTTATTCATAAACTGTCTGAAGCAAAATTTCCGGGAAGCTTCACATCCCTGCCACAGGATTTCCCTCTACAAAGAGCTTATCGAATCAAATTTGGAACCAGTTTATCATATCCACATGAAATGAATGTCGCCGTACCAGTGTACTATTCTTGCGCTATTTCTCATTGGCATCTACATTACTGATTGCAAGAGTGTCAACACAAATAACGTGCTGCTCAAATATGCAGATGACGTCTCGATGATCTTCCTTTTCTCATTAAGACTTCAACATTTCTACTCTGGAGGTCAGTGTAGAAATTGAAAACATGCCAAGATTGAACAAGGGTAACTCAATGATTGTGAACGAAAATAAATCCCAAATCACGATCTGTTAGAAGAATCTTAATGCAGTGATAAGTACAAATGTGACTCTGGTTAATCAGACGAAGGAATGACTTTTTCTTCTGATTTAAAATGGTCCCAACACATACGGTATCAAACGTATGTAAAACAGGAAACCAAAGAGTGCATTTTCTACGAATATTAAGGCCCTTGACCAAGCTAGAAGAACTGCATTTGATGCATGAACAGCAATGATTCGCCCTCTTCTGGAATGCGACTCACAATGTTTTGTCGGCTTGAATCAACAGCTGTCTAAGACAGTATTTCTGATAAGGACAGGAGCAAACAAGATAATTCAATAATTTAGAAACAATGGCCCGTAGTTATAAAGAGAGTGGAAACTCATGAGTAAAGACTTGAAAGTCATAACTCACAATGAAAATCGGTAGTTATAAAGAAAGTTAATACTCATGAGTCTTAACTCATCGAACGCTTCATTCTAATTTTAGTCGAGGTAGGATTCTCGCAATCCTATTGGCTGTCTTAGATTTTGATGACAATTTGTTAGGGAACTTAACGAACGCACAGTTCTGTGGTCACAGACATCGAGTTGTATGGTCGTAGTGTCGTCTTGAAAGTGCGAGAAACGAAATGAATGACGAACATTTTTTGAGTTTGATTGAGGACAATAAGGTTGTACTTTCTAAGGAAAATACGTCGGAAATGAAGAAAGCCAAAAAGCGAGCATGGTGCGATATTGAACATGGATTAAAGGAAAAGGATATCATAATGTCAATTGAAAAACTGAAAAAGAAGTGGATGAATATGAAAACTAGGGTCCTTGAGAAGATGCGTAAGCGTCAGGCAACTGGTGGAGGACCACCGATCCCACTAACATCAGTAGACGACCGTATAATCAGCCTGTTAGGAGAAAAGAATCCCAAAATCGCTAGAGTGCCCGGAGCGTGCTCGAGTTCTTTTTTGAACACAAGCAACGCTAATATTCTAATGGGCAACGAAGGAGATGACAGTGAAGATGACATAGACATGAACATAGAACATGACAAAGAAAATGACTGGGAAAAGCTGAGCCCATTACTGAAAACTCAAAGAAAAGGTATGTTTCACTTTCTCAATTTTTAATGACGAACAAGTAGGCCTAACTATCTTTATTACCTTATAGCTAAAAAGGAAGATTATGCAGCGCTACAGAAGGAGTGCCTGCTTCTTGAGCGCCAGCAAATTAAGGAGTCAATGGACTTAATTCAAATGCAAAAAGAAAAGATCAAGGAAGAATGAAATCTTATTCACTTACAGACGGAGTATTTCTCTCGTTTGCTCTCGGCGAATAGTGGAGTGATTCAGAAACATCCTGATGGTTCAAGCGTCTTCCAATTTCATTGACTCACATATTTGAATATATAATTTACAAGTTCTGGTGATCATTGTTGTAGTTTTGAGAATACAAAGTTAACGAATTTGTTGATTGTCTTGATAATGTAGTTTTAAATGATTGTTTATATAATCTTTTGAAATAATTATAATTAAAAATATCTTACGATGTTTATAATTAATAACATGATAATTTATGATAATAGTAATTTGAAAATGTAATATTTAATAGTAGAAGTATGAAGTGAGCAAATATTTAATAATTTCATGTAGTAAGATCATAAAATTAACAAGAAAGATAACAAATAATATGAAATGTAGGATTGCAATATTTTAGAAATGTATTAAAATGTAATAATTGTTTTAGAAACATAAAACATCGTGTTACGTATAATCGCAAATATTCTATTAAAACGAAACATTAACAGTCAATTTGAAACAAAAGAAGTCAGCTCTTGACGTGTCCTGGTGCCTTGTCTATGAAAATAGACTAGGCTATAGTTCTATTGATATGCAGATCATCGATTGATGGCATATCATCCAAATGTTCGACATCATCAAAGTCTGGATCATTATAAAGCATTGCCAAATTATGAAGGATAAAGGTGCAAACAATCAGCCGGCACACTCTCGAAAGTGGTACTTGAATTATGCGATAAAGACAAGCAAAGCGGCGTTTCACTCTTCCAAAAGCCATCTCGATGGAAACTCGTGCGCGACTCAGATGCATGTTGAATGATTCTTGAGCATCTCCATTGGTATCACGATAAGGCGTCATCAAAAATGAATACAAGGGATATCCTCCATCACCAACTAAATATGCGCCGTGGAACTCACCCGAACGAAGTCGATGAAATAGATCCGAATGTTTGAAAATACGACTGTCATGAGTACTGCCCGGCCATTCAGACACGACATCAAGAAAATATCCTTTACTATCACAGACGGCCTGAACATCAATGGAATGGTGTCCTTTTCTGTTTATATATTTGTTGGGAAAATTATCACTGTTTGGACGGAGTATGCGAATATGTGTACAGTCGATTGCCCCGCAGATTTCAGGTAAATTGGAGATATCACGAAAGCCTGCTTGTATACGATCAATATCTCTCAATTGAATGACTCCAGCATGTTGTTGATTAACAGCTTGCACAAATTTCCAGTAACATTGTGAAACAGATTTTTGACTGACACCCATAACCTCTGCCACGGTGGTCTGGAAACTTCCTGTAGCCAAATAGTGAAGTCCAACACAAACGGATATTGTAGCAGCAATGGAATGATTGCGAAGAGTTCTACTTTCCAGAGAAGGTGTAAGACTGTCTATCAGTTGTAAAAGATCTTGCCGCTCAAAGCGAAATAACTGCTTCAGTCTGACATCATTCCACTCCAATGGATGTGTCCTATCTCGAAAGAGGCGTTCTCGACGGATCGCAGTGTTGCCATATAGCACGATGTTCATCGTTGACGGATAGAACTTTTATACAGTCCGTTTCATAAAAAGTGGATCATCCTAAAATTTGACTAAATAAAACATAAGTATGATACAGAAAGCATTTTTCATGATATTTCATGTCTCTAATATATTTAAATGTCCTTATATAATCTGATAAGCTATGATACAGTAACGGTTCTTAAGAAGCTAATATTTTGTGGCCTTACCCTTATTGTCAATGACATTACCAATTCGTCTAGGCATTGATTCGATGATATCGTTGGTTTTTGACTGATCTAACTTTCTCCACTCTCTTTTTAAGTGTGACGTAAGTTGTGATACGCTATCTGTAGGTAGCAGTGAACGACGAATGTCTCGGAATTTCCTGATCAGATTTTATCCATAATCTCAATCGACCATCACTATCCTTCAGACGGATTGATGCCTCATCAGACCAGACAACCCGATCCCATTGATTTCGCCAGTGACAATGACTCATTGCCCATCTGAGACGTCTTTTTGTATGCTGATCTGATAATTCGATCTGAGAGGGCCTCCTACAGCTCTTGAAATTCGACTCAATAATTGTCTTCTACGAATAGTGGACTTAGAAATAGACGAGACTAGTACAGCCATCTCAGTTAACGAGAGACTTGGATCAACTTCAACAAATCTCAAAATTAGGCGGTCTCTACGTTTGGATGTTGTGCGTGGACGGCCAGAGCCCTCTTTACGACAGAGTCGAAAATCATCATTATGCCATCGATGCACATTTGTGTAAGGGACATTTAGTCGCTTGCTTGTAGCTCGCAAAGAAAACCCTAGTTCTAGCAAGGCTGACACTTTGCCCTTTGTGAATGCGATCTTGTTATTGTTCATTTGTGCTTTGTATTGATTTCAACCGTTAAGAGATAGATTTCTAGCTGAAAGCAATCAGGAGTGCTGCCAACACCACCGCAACGAAGTCAGGAAGCTATGGAACATGAAGTCCAGTTAATCACATGTAGCAGTTACATTATTGTTGATGAATAATGGTGCTATACTGGCTCTGATTGACCGATTTTCTTTATTTTTGTTTTGCTTGATAGCTTTTGGCTTGTAGAACAACATACTACATAACAAAGGAAACAAATGTAATTTTATAAGAGTGAGGTATGATTTTGTGTAACATTGCTAAATGAAGATCAAATTATCTACTACTTTTTTATCTATAACAGGAAAACAACTCAATATTCATGCTTGAAATTTCCAACAATTATATTAGTAAGCACAACTGACATATCTTCCAAATTTCAGAGAAATTCGTTCAAGTTTGGCGGAGTTAGACAAAGTTGAAGTTAAGGCGATGTTTAAGGGTGATCCATATTTTATGAAACAATCTGTAGTTTTAACTTTTATAACTACCAATAAAAGCATAAACTCCCCATGCCGAGTGAAAACTTGAGTAAAGACTTCAGTATAAACGTTTATAACTATCAAACAGGAGTCTTAACTCGAAAATGAGTTTAAACTCGAGTAGAGACCTTTTATAACTATGGGCCAATTTCACATGCGAATAGGTAGCATCTGCGCAATGTCCGAAAGATGAATAATGCAAAGTAAGAAACTTTCACTGAAGCTGCTCAGAATGTAGGTCATCCCCACAACTCATTGATCCCTCGCAAGCCCGAAGGAAGCGGTCTGTTCAAAATTGAATTCTGCAAAAATGTCCTTTCTTTCTTTTGTCAAACAACACTGACGATGAACGAATTTTTATAGCACTTCATTTTCATATTAAAATTCTTGCATAATCTTATCCTTGAATGAACACACGATACGACTATTTTAAATACACGTACTTTAATATAAAGCACGCCGTTATAATAGATGTTTTAGTTTACACACCATCGGCACGGACTTTTGACACGATTCTCGTATTTAATGATGCAAATTTTGCATGTACATGTATGCTGTATGCTTAGTCGCAATTGTGTTCCGTGCACGTTATTCACGAACTACTATATTTTACATCATTATTGCGATTCAGTGAGTGCTATGTATATTTTGTGATTCCCAATTCATTATCAACAAACGTCTCTACTACTATTTCCTATTTGAAACACTGCGCTGCTTTTTTAACCAGTCATGAAGGCTCAAAGTCTACTCTTTTAACGCGTATGACCGTAATTCATCCAATATTATCAATTCAAGACACCAGGTGAGAACATAGCATCTCACTTGTTTGATGAAACCGCTTCCCTCAATCTCACCGTAATCCAGGTTATAGCGGCGATCCCAGTTATCGCAAACTGCCAATTTCACAGAAACGAGCAGAAAGAAGAAAGACACACAGATTGCCATCGGAGATGAATACACTGATAGATTTCTGGCGATTCGGTGTTTGTGATAAGCGTCATATCAAATGAATATTTATCTGTTTCCTTTCCAAGACCGTTTTCCAGGCATTTTAACATGAAGGATATTGCAAATTAATGTGATTGGACGTCTCACAATCCATTCATCTGCTGCGCTCAGCACAGAGAGAGGAATTGAAAGAGGATGCTTCCAAAAGCGACAGATTAGGAAATACACGATCAACTCTTCATCCATTCATTTTACCGCAAGAGTTTCAATTCCAATCACACACTTCTTAATCAATGGTACATGAAATGCTTGGTGATGAGATGATTCAGTATTTCTTTTATTTGATGCTCAAGATTGTTCAGAATTGGAAGAATTTTGACCCTTTAGCTTATTTGTAGGCGAATAAGAACGATATCATTTTTCCGACAAGGCCTTTCGATCCGCTCTATTTCATGTCGAACGCGGATATGACAAGTTCATCGCACAGATCACACATAGATTACAAACATCAAGACGTCACAGAATAGATAGCGAATTGGAGACACGGACAGTACACTACAAAGCCTAGAACAAATGAAATGGCATGACTTGACAAACCAGACAAAACAAGACATAGAAATGAACAAGGATAATTACGGCCAAGGCAAACATAGGTCATACACGAACTTTTTCTGTACACACAAATCAGGAGAAAGACACTTAATACTGATGGCTTCTAAAATACGTAAAAAATGAAAATTATTTACAGAAAATAAAACTTTAAAAAGAGACGCTGCTGTGGACGGATTTACAGATGTACAGCTGATGATGTGACGGGTTATGGCACTAGCAGACTTCTTGCGTACATATACGATGAGCACGAAATGTCAGTGACTTCACAAGTGCAATCTTGTAAGAGAGCGGAACAAAACTGAAATAACTTGTATACAGTCCAGTCCAAGTACACTTTCTAAAAACCGACGTGCAAAGACAATGTGCTGTCTTTTCTTGATGTAATGTGTAAACGTCGTCAGGACGGGTCGGTAATCACGTCGATTTTTAGAAAGTCTACTTGGACTGGACTGTATACAAGTTATTTCAGTTTTGTTCCGCTCTCTTACAAGATTGCACTTGTGAAGTCACTGACATTTCGTGCTCATCGTATATGTACGCCAGATGTTTTGCAATCAGAGCTTCGTTTAATTGAGGACACTCTTGTCTCCAACGGTTATCCGTTACATTTCATCAGCCGTTTTATGCAATCTCCAAAAGATAAGTGCCCGGAATTTGTTCCGGATAAGAAAGTTGTTTGGTTGAGATTGCCTTTTGTTGGGGATAAGGTCGCTTCTTTTGCGAAGCGCAGTCTGAACAAGATTTTGTCTGTTTTTCCACTCGTAAAGCCGGTTATTGTATTTTCTACGTGTCGTGTTCCTGTTTCTTCTCCTAAAGATCGTCAGCCTGTCTCTGCCCAATCCAATGTTATCTATTCTTTTTCGTGTACCTGCGATGCAGATACCTTGGCAGAACAGGCAGATGTCTTCGGGAGAGGATACAGGAGCACATTCCTGTTTGGCTGAAAGAAGGCAAGAAGGCTCCACCACGCTCTGAGAAGAAGCCTGCTAGTGCCATAACCCGTCATATCATCAGCTGTACATCTGTAAATCCGTCCACAGCAGCGTCTCTTTTTAAAGTTTTATTTTCTGTAAATAATTTTCATTTTTTACGTATTTTAGAAGCCATCAGTATTAAGTGTCTTTCTCCTGATTTGTGTGTACAGAAAGAGTTCGTGTATGACCATAGAAATAAACTGTTTATCTGAAGTTCGCTAGAATGGAAATTGACTCAAGGTCGCGGCACATCCGGGGGAACTAAGTTGGGGCATGAAGAACCAATTAAAAGCTTCGATTTACTCATGTGACTGAGATCTAACCCAATGATACAGATGTTGGCAGGTGCATCTAAGTGAAAATGCGTGCGATTTATGTGCCGTTATTGTGCATTGCATGTAGCTTAATTTCCATTCTAGAGGTTTTATTGTTGTCAATTTCTATGTGTATGACCTATGTTTGCCTTGGCCGTAATTATCCTTGTTCATTTCTATGTCTTGTTTTGTCTGGTTTGTCAAGTCATGCCGTTTCATTTGTTCTAGGCTTTGTAGTGTACTGTCCGTGTCTCCAATTCGCTATCTATTCTGTGACGTCTTGATGTTTGAAATCTATATGTGATCTGTTCGATGAACTTGTCATATCCGCGTTCGACATGAAATAGAGCGGATCGAAAGGCCTTGTCGGAAAAATGCTGTCGTTCTTACTGTTCAGAATTGCCGAATATTCAATTGAGAGCATGAAAACTATATTGGTAAAACTTGCAAGATTTAATGACACAATCTGAGGCAAAATTGTAAAATATGGTTATGAGGTGCAGATTCGGGCATGCGTGTATTATTTGACAAGCATGGGTCACAAGCGTAGTCAACTTTCATGGAGACGGGATTTGAAATCTTACCTTAACCGTACTCGGGCTGTGTACAGCGCATCAATCCCGGGGAGATTCTGTATCTTACTAACTTCTTCAAATATTTCTCATCACTTGAATTACATGGTTTTATATAGGGTAGAATCGGACATTATCGACAGTAAAATGGATTTCGGGCTCTCACAGCTGTATTTCTTGGTTTTGATATAAACTGTGATATCCAAGTAATCATATTTTTACTCGTTTATTTACTTTTTATTCTTTCTTACTTTGCTACTTTATCGATTGAATTTATGATTCTAGGTGAAAATGTCGTTTCGTATAATATACACTGTCTCCAGTTTCTCTTGCTTGTCTTTTTTTGACGCTTCTTTTGGGAACTGTCGATGTCGCTCTGCTATGTGTCGATATTATGCGAATATAATTACAGACTGCACATCTCACTTTTCATCTAAAATCGGAAATTTAATCGATAGATAAATGGATTCTAGTAAGAAGAGATTTTTTGGATATCATAGTCCATATATCAAAACCGAGAAATGCAACCGTGAGAGCCCTAAAACTGTCGATATATTGCCCGACATTTTCCATGCATGGTCTGAATAGACCTAATAATTCATAAAATGTGATACATTCAAATATTGTGAAGGCGATATTCTATGAGACGCACTGTAAACCGTAGAACGACAATTATCCTATAAAATTACTGACATAATCAACCGACGATTGATACCTCCAATATCCTGCGATATGCGATGAATTTGTAGGTTCTACACCGACATCGAAACAGATGCTTTGTATGCACATTAACTAAACAAAAACTGTTGAATATTGATTGATCTTTCCATTAGTGATTGCTTGACTTTTGGGCAATCTGTATTATTGTGTGGCAAAACCATGATTTAATTTGACATAATTTAATTAATTACCTACATTTTTGATAAAAATTAAGCTACAATTCATTGCTATTCATTTTGTCGCTTTTTGTCAGTTATTGTAGGTGTTCAGTGGCATCATCCTACAAGAACTAACAATGACCGAGAAAATAGATTTTGTAGGATAAATGTCTGTCAATTGTCAGTCAACGGTTTACAGTGTGGTAAACAATAATGAAAAAAAACTGGCTATTTAGTCAGCATCTTGTTGAAGAAATGCTGTGTGGTATCTATCAACAGTAGTGTCAATATTGCCCGACATTTCTGCATCGACTTCATGTGAAAATATAAATTAAAACGACTAAAGAATTTGACGGAATCATAATACTATTCAGTGAAACTACATTCCCCTATGCCATTGGTTGGCAACCAAGTTGGGATAGCGGGCCATTGCGAAAAGGCTCGCGGGCCACCAATTTTAAATGGCAGTGGTATAGGCTCAATATTCTTTTATTCCGTACTTTTAAGTGCACATATGGGCTGTTGTACCGTACGTGCATACATAGTGGTCGCACTAAATTTAGATTTTACATGTAGGCTAAATACATACAGCAGTATTGTACGCAACTAATTTGCCGAATCTCAAGGAACAATAATTTACTTTCTACAATTCGTGTGAGTATTGAAGTAGGCTACAAGTTAATATGTTAATATATTGCTGTAGTATACTAGTATATTAGTATAGTGAACAAATGAAATTCAGCAAGAATATTTGAAAAAATGTTGTCCTGTCAAAATCTTGCGGTTAGATTCCTCCATTCGTAGTTCAGGTCTAATTAGGCTAATATAGACTGTTTTGTAGGTTTATTGAGACGTGGTTTATTACGGAGAGAAACATGCACAGTAGGGCATCAAATACTATGTGACTTAGCATAAACTCGCGCCGGTGATGACCATTTTGCGCTTATACGAGAAGATATTCATTACGAAAGAAGCATGGTTGGATAATTAGAATGTGAATTTTTGTTTTTTGTGCCATCATATTGCTTATTTAGCTGTAAATTAATGGTTTTGGAAATTCTGAAGAGGATCCCTCACCCTTAGATGCACCTCCTAAAGGTCGAAGTCGGAGTGATTCATTTTTGCATCATCGATTCAAGAAATGTCCACGGGCCACTTCAGATATGAGAAGCGGTGGCCCGCAGGCCACTCGTGCATGCCCACCACTGCCCTATGCTATGGAATAGCCAAGCACTTGGCTATCAGATGGCGTGTGAAGAAGCTGACTGATTTGCACTGAACGGGGCAATATACTGTAGAATTCGGCGACTCACTTCACGCTTCGATATCTGTCGGGATGAGGCAATCAGAAGTGCTCCACATGCGAGTCAACTATTTGTTGGTACAATTTGGTGCACGTGTGGATGAGTTCCTGAACCCTGTGGGAACGAATCTGGCGAATAGCTGGCAGATAATCAGCAACATATTATCATGCAATAGTTCAGTAATAATTTTTAGCATATTCGCTGGCGAAGTTCGCCGGCGACAACTCGCGCTCTGTATGCCACCTTTTACTTTTGACTTTCTCTCTTATTTTCTTTAGTAATCCGCCTCTACAGCCGAGGTTCTATTTTCTCCCTCACCTCCTCACCATCACCCGCATGTGGCTAATCTATCTAAGAAATAAGTGCAGACTATCATTCTTTGATAATGATAATGAAGAATATAGAGAATCCGCTTATATCAATTTTCATAACATCTCTTGACATTCAATAATTTACAACAATGACAAATATTTGAATAATATAATAGTATTTACTGCGACATTTATGGAAGATAAATACTTTTTTAGTTTAAGCCTTCGTGAATTAAAAAAGATCCCTTTTTATCAGATCAGACTGAGTATACAATATATTTTCATGTAAAGGTAATATACGAACATAACTACTTACCACTAATTAGTTGCTACAATATCGACGATTTCGTCGGTTGGCGAAAAATCAGCTCGCATTAGTAAACAAATATCTACCAACTAATTATAGCAACTTTTTCGCCAACTGTCGTTTTTAATTTTATACATGTTTTTGGATAGATGATGACCATTTTCACATGCGGAGATAGTTTTTACACGAAAATGAACCTTTAAAAAATTATCCACAAAATCGCTGCATCGCCAGATAATCTGTTGATATTAGCAAGATGCGTTCCCACAAGGAAGCCCTACAGCTTCATTTTGGGAAAGTGGCTTAACTGTCGATATTACCTGACTTTAGCCTAGGTATTTAGAGAATGAAGCTTCCTAACCGTGGAATCCATTTGATCAAACTTGCTCATCTACTTACTATGAACAGCAACTCAAAATTTAAGAACATTAAATTCGACAAATTTTTTGATATTTTGCCAACTTTTGGCTATAAATCGACTTGGTGACTGCTATTTCCGGTGCCAAGTTCGTTGGATGCACTGAAAATAGAGATTGATGAGACAGGCAATGAGGTGATTTTAGAATAAATCAAGATTAGACCAACTCATTAAACACTCTGAACTGTAGAATACAAAATTTCTCTCCGTCTCTCAAAGGAAGTTCCTCGAATACGACAAGGAGGGCGTTGACGTCGCCGAATGCCGAATCGGTAAAAAATCCCGACGGTTCGACTCGATTATGTGGTATCCGATTCGCTTTCTAACTGATGCTTCGATCATCCGTTTCAGAAATGAAATTCTGAATGATCTGATAATCGGACATTTTAGTTCGATTGCCCACACCTCTGATCAATGTCGACTTCTCAGACCTGCCCTAGGATGGAATTTCTTGATCCATTCCTTACCCCGTTCCAACGGGATTCCAATGGGAAATCCCATTCACTTAGGATTTTTCAAAATTAAGTTGTAATTCCACTATAAACTGTGATGGCCCTGCATCATAAATCTTCGTACCTCAATTTGAACGTACTACCCAAAGATTGTTTCGCATGCTATTAGACAAAATAAAGCAAATAACTCTACACTTACTCTATGGCTGAGCAGAAGCCATATATGAAAGAAGTTTGATCCTTTGTATAATTTGAAAATAAAAACAACGCAAGGTGCATGCAGTCCGCATCCTATCCTCGTTGTTCCTGTGTGCCGTTCCCTGCGTCGTTCCTGTGTGCGTTCTCATGTTCATAGTTCATATTTCTTGTATACATGTATATGTGTAACCGGTCTGCCTACGCCATTTTCGTTTCGTAAACGAGATATTCAATATCTTGTGAAAAAAAAGAAAGGAAAGAAAATTAACGGTCAGCAAAGACTCAAACGCTGAGAGAGAGAGAGAGAGAGAGAGATGAGATGCGAATAAATCGATTAATAAACTGGCAGGAGAAAGAAATTCAATGTGCGAATAACGTGATTGTTGATGAAAGAAAAAACGACGATAAAAATGATATCATGAAAACTGATTAATGGTCCATGTTAAAAAGGGAGATTAAAAATTCCGTGATAAGAATGAAATGAAGTCGGGCCGAATAGTGGGCAGAGATTAAAGGAAACTTTCAATTTTTAAAAGAAAGAGGATTTATCGTCAAGTCTCAAAAATTGGTCTAAATTAGAAACGATGAGAAATTGACACAACAACAACACATACAACATCTTCAGCAGCTGTTAGGAGAACTCCGGCCTCTCGCGGTGTAACTTAACAACAGAAATAACAACAACTGCCCGCCAGCGAAGAACAACACAGCAGCGTATACGGCAACACATCAGCGAGCGCAATTGAAAATTGACGGTATAAGTGACACTGATATTTATGATATCATTTTGGTATAAATGAATCCGATCGAATTGAAGTGAATTCAACATTCAGAAGTGAACTATAAGTTTAAAGTTTTTCTTTTATCGCTGTGTATCGCATCTATAGAGTCTTAAAAATTAATATTGATAATTGTTGTGATTGGACGTTGCGATTTCAATTTTTGTACAAATAGATTTATCACAGGTCTATCGAAAAAGTGGAATTGAGGTTTATCAGGGTCAATTCCAATTCCAATTCCAGTAGATTTGAATATCGTTAATTCCAATTCCGACGAAAAATGGAATTAATTCCGGATCCGTATCGGAATTCCAATTCCGACTTTTCCAACTCTGCTCATTATATATTCAGACATAGGACCTAGTACAGAAACGGTGGTCATCGCCTGAAAAATCAAACGCTTTATTGTCCTCTCTTCATGTTTGGTTAGGTCAATGTGAATGAAACCTAACAAAATGAAGGGTAGAATTTCTTTAGCGACTTGATTTTAAGGACACTGACCACTAGATCTAGAGAAAAATTACATGCAGTAACTTCCATTAGCAGAACGAGGGTTTAACGGAGCATGATCATTTATTGTCAAACCAGGTGATAAAAAATACAAACAGAGAGGTTATTACTATGAATTACAGGAGTGTCATCATACTCATGAAAATAACAAAACTAAAATGATATCACATCTTTAAGACGAAGAGCAAAACCCAATTATTCAGGACTGTCAGTTATCTTACATCAAGATCAACAAACGGTACAACCGATATCTCAACGACCGTGAATGCATTGTACTTATCAACAGGGATTGGAGTGGTTGATTGCAGTTAAATTGTGATGCACAATAATTCAAGTGCGAGAGATTTTCCGTCGACTTCTTGCTTTCCCCTGCTCTAAATGTACGCAAGAATTTCATGGAGAAAGCAGTTGCAATTTTTGAAGGCTGACTCTTACTTTCCGTGTTTTTTTTTAATATTCCTCCTCTTTATCTTGAAAACTTGTTTTGCAGGATTCAAACTGAGAGATATGTAGGCTTATGTTTTCTAGGAATTTTTAGTAAGTTTGCTCTTGCATCTCTGCTAATGCCTGATTCACACTGGTCGATGAAGATTTTTCGCAGTAGACTGAGTGAATTCTTTGCGAAGGCTAATGTATCATCTCAGCGGTCGCAGTCATTTGAATGCGCTCACTCCGAAATTTACTGCAAACACTGCGTTGATTCACTGCAACCACTGCGATGAATGCGAGAATTTCGATCATTTGACTGCGACAAAAATGAGCTATTTCATTCTTGCCGCAGTGATCCAGGGAGCTATTGTGTCGAGATAATAGGAAATTTTAGTGTGAAAAATATAGCAACGTACATAGAGTCATAAAATAATCAATGAATTAAACAGCTGTATGAATTACCTACAAAACTAAATCATGTTGTAAAATGTTCTGATGAAATAGAATAGTACTTATATATTAAGTTTTAAGTCTTCTTGATTGGGTCCAGAATCGTCTTTCAAAAGATTCCCTGTATAAATGCGCGTAAAAGAGTATTAATGCATTTAATAGTAAAATGAATTGTTTGCAACATGTTTCACGGTTTTATCCAGTCACGCACAAACTACCGTCATTTATCAACTCTATACCAGAGAGAACGGCCTCCAGTCCAGTTCATGCCAAGGGAGTTGAGTGTCCCTTAGATATCTTAAGTCACGGGTTACAATGAAATCGTTCACACCTACGTAGTCAACTGATCCTCCGCTGTCAAAATGAAGCCTGACTGAGTGGTTTCTCGCAGTCGACTGCAAAAGCATTCACATTACATAATGTCCTTACAGTGTTCAACGACAGGAGTTCGCAATTAGTGAATCAAGCTTAAGCAGATCGAATGATTTAAAATGTGACTTCTACATGAATCTGTTCCCGAGGGGGAAGGTAAGTAATTGCTGGTTTTATGATATACGCTTTCCAGTCGGCAATTTTGATTGTGAAGAAAAGATTATCATAACACCGGTAGCCTTGAAGCTCATCGATATTTGGGGAAGATTCTATATCGTTCACCTGCTTAACTAAAGTAGGCCTGTAGCTTCGATTCACATAAAAATCGCAGTGTTAAGTGTGTGAGCTTTCTCAAGGTCAAGGATACAACTAGTTTATCTTCATACCATAAATAGCATCTACTGAAAATTCAAATACGTAATTATGACAGGTTCATGAAAATTTTGAAATTTTACTGAATTTTGGCTATAAATGTCCGCAATGATTCTTAACACACCCAGCTGGTTAATCATGAGTCATACCTAGTCATGAGTGCAGACTGATGCACTCATCGATATTTGAAGCAGGAGATTGATTCATGTATGAAGTCCAACTCAAGGATGACATGCGTAGGATTTTCCTTATAACGATTCCAATATATCTGTGATATGGCATTCTTTTTTTCACAGCAGCTAAGGTAGGACAAGTATAGGAATTCAATTCTTCTGAAAATACCTATAAATGACTATCTCATCAAAGTCGCATGCCTAGGCATATCTGCAGAACATTTGAATTTCACATAAGCCTGCTACATATGTTCGATATATGTGGTTTAACGGATGACCATGACATAACTCACTCTCTTTTTTCGAACTCTGGCATTATATTGAAAATGCTTCGTTGAAAGTGATCAGGCAAAATATTGTAAAAAGTGGCCAGAAAATGCTCCAAGCCTAAGTCACAAGCTGCCAGTTAAGGGAAGTTCAAAAGGACACAAAATGCGACAGGAGGACGTAACCCGCGCCTCCCAGGCAGGAAATGGATGTGGTTAAGAAGACAGGTGCTAGCTCTTATTTGCATGTCATCAGGTGAAACCTATAACAATTAATGTTGAACACCAACGACAGTCAGAAAACGACAAATGTATGTACGGGATTGAATGTTAATCGTCAATCAGTTGTTGTTCGCTATTGTAAAGCGGGACATTTTCTCGACGTTGAAATTTCGCGCATTGGCAAAAAATACATTTCCGCCAATCCGCCCGAATTTTGCATTCACTACCAAAATCGTGATATGCAAGTAAACAAACATTACTCCTAATTAGGACAATTTGTTATGACGTCACATTTTTGTCATATTTTTAGGATAAGTTCCTGCGTCTGATCATACTTAGTCATTTTTCTGTAGTTTTAGACTGTTAGAGTTGTGGGGAAGAGGCGTAAGAAAATAACCGATGATTGCAGAATGACGCCAATTGGTCTTTTCAGCCGCGCAATGCAGTTAGAGGACAGTTCCAATGCATGCATTGCCTACAGACGTGAATGTTGCCGGCGGCGCCAGGATTGGCTCGTCTGTCTTTTGCCTTTCCTTGCCAGCTAACCGCTGCTCCGGTAGAGCGTTCTTCTTCATGTTGAAGAAAATGTTTTGCAAAGACAAACTTTTTAACATCAAATGTAGTAAATGACATTGCTGTTTTCTACAACAAACAAGCTGTAAATCGATATACTGTGATAAAAGTTTAAAATAAATCGTTTTGTTTGTCGTAAATTGAACTCTTAAACTTTTTGCCTGAAAATGGAAATATATTTTTTGCTATATTTTAAGATTTGTGAACCTCACTAAACTACAATTTAAGTTTTTTAGGTCATATTATATCGAGTTTTAGGTCACAAAAATTGCCTACTTATAAGACAGAGGATCTACAGTTTTAAAAAGAGTGTATGAAGACTGACTCATGTTATTGATTCGGGAAGTTGGTGACAAATCAATGTCCCAGTTATTGAGTGTCAACGCTGAAAAATCAGTAATCTCTGTCTGCCAACAACAACGAAGTACAATGCTGAAAAGACTGCAGAAAGTCTTTCAGGTTTCCCAGATCCAAACAATGAAGCAACACCTGAGAATGTTGCACTCAGTGGTGCTGCAAATACCGCAATCTTTGTAGCAGCGCAACCATCTACACAAAAAACATGAAAGTGTTCGTGAATTCTCTATTTCTCGTATTGAATGAAATCAGTGGAATTCGAGAAAATCTCCAACTTCACAGTATTCACCTTTATTGAATAAATCACTAGAATCTGCTATCTCAAGAAAGAAGTCTGCTTAGGAATAAGCAGTCTTATTTTTGACCGATTTCAACATTTGTAGGACATGACGGGATATAAGTCTCCAATATCACCAATATAGCGCTAAATAGTCGGCAATTTTCGATTGTACCTATTACTCTCAAATAACAACCACTTCAACCCCTGCTTATCAATGCAACATCGTCTATAAAAATGTTCTGAGTCTTTCTTTCAAAGTAACTGACGTTATTCAGAGCTACGTAGTCTTAACGGCATATTCCGAACATCATTCTGACGATTCTACAATGATGTAGACGTAAGGCAACGTCCCAATGCTTTGTAATAATTGAAATCACAAATGGAGAAACGTTGTACCGAGTCAAAGGATTTATGTCACAAGATGCACCCATTAGACGATCAATGATGAGTAAGTGACCATTCTGTGCGGCAAGATAAAGGGGAGTTACGTCCAAATTATCACGAGCATTGATATTGGCTCCCATTGCGATTAAATAGGCAGCAACATGTAAATGACCGTTTTCAGCTGCAAAATGAAGAGCAGTCCTTTCATTATTTGATGTCAACAAAATGTTGCAACCGAATTTCGCTAACTCTTGCAAAATTTCGAAGCGGCCCCAGCTAGCTGCCACACATGCAGGGGTTTTGCCGGATGCATTTCGTCCGTTCACATCCAATCCAGACTCCAAAAGAAGAAGCACGATCTGAATATGTCCTTGTTTTACAGCCAATGAAAGCAGAGTTAATCCATTGAAACGCAGCTTGCTAACGCATCCTGCTTCAAGAAGACATTCTACTATTTCCGCATTACCATGAATTACAGCTTCTGTGATGGCACATTGTTTCTGATCGTCACAGGCATCAATATTCGCTTTTGGTATCAGAAGATTGACCAAATCGATCACGCCCTCTCGACAGGCCATCATCAGCGGCCTTCTACCAGCTTCATCACCTAGATTTACATCACAGCCCTTATCAATCAAAAGCTTGGCGATTTCAATGTTTTTGTCGGCAATTGCGAAGTGCAATGACGTTTTGCCATGTTTTGTGCGGGAATTCAAGTCGCAATGTCCATCGATAAGATATCTAACAACATCTACCTTGTTCTTGAGTGTTGCGATTAATAAAGGAGTAAAACCTTCTGAGTCAGCAATTTCCGTATTACAGCCTGATTCCACCAGAAGTTTCACTAAAGCCATTGCTCCACGACGAGCTGCTATTTGAATGGCTGTTGCTCCTTCTTTATTCACAGCGTCCATATCACAGCCACGTTCAATCAGCAACCTCATTATATCCACGTAAGACTTGTTAGCTGCGGTGATAATAGGCGGCAGACGGCTTTGACCAACAGCATCGACGTTGCAATTTGATGATATCAAAACTTTAGCAATATCGGTGTGACCCATTTCGAGTGCTAAAGACAAAGGTGTAGATCCAAAATCATCACGCGTATTCAAATCACAACCAAGAGCAATTAAACGCTCCACGAACTCCTTTTGGTTTTGATAAACAGCAATCAACATGGGAGTGAGATTGAACTTGAATACAATGTTTGGATCTGATTCCAACACGCTTGAGACCAATTGTAAGAAATCAAAATCTAATCGCTGATGATCCACATGAAATTGTAGCTGAACATCAACCATGACTGATGGTTGTACGGCATCCTGGAAAAGAATAAGATTATATTGACAATTATTCATCAGTGATAATCAATCATTTCTCATCAATTCAAAACAAGACGAATTCAGAATAAACAGCACAGCAGGGATTGCAAATAATTGATGTGTAAATAAAAAAATCAATTATTTTTCTATCAATCAATTAATCACAATTGATTTCCGATTTTCTTAATAGGCCTATTAAGAATATCTCAACAGCGAAATGAATTAGTGTGAAAAGAATAACTATATGATGAATTTGAATAATTGTTATATTCAACATGGCACGTCTCCCTAGATTGGAATTTGGCTCCTATTCGACGCGTTGTCTCAATGGAACACACGACTTGGGGTTGACTGAACGATAAGGATTGCATTTCCTAGAAAAATCAAGCGCAGCCAGCAGACAACAAGTGATACCTGGCTCTATGTTCCCTAATGCGGAGAATCATTGGGTACTTATGGGTTATCTCCCCCACGTTTTCAAATTTGCCTAAAATCCGTAGAAAGGAATCAATCGTCACAAAACATAAAGCACGTGTTCGTGAGGACAGTTTCTACCTACATACCAAAATCTGTGCAAATCGGACAAGCACTTTGTGAATTAGGGGTGATAACTTGAAGTGCATCGATGTCTGAAACTTGAACTTCTTCTGATCTCATCGTATGAGCAGAAAGCACTTGAGGTCAACAAAGTCATTTCGCAACAACTCGTGAAGTGATGATGACCAGGCTACATCTCGTAGACTGATATTGTTAACTTAAAAAAAGTGTGGCAAGGTAGTGGACGTGGAAAGGTTTCAAATAGCAGTGGATGAGACGAAGAGGGAGAGAGAACAATGCATGAGCAACAATGACGCTTCGAACAGACGACCTCAGCAGGCTGTTGACATCGCTACACTTCGCATTGTCGTCTCTAATGCAAAAACTAGGCCTATAGGCCTACTTGTTCGATCTTCATAAATTTTTGTACGTGGATAGGAAATATACCAAAGTAGGTCTACCTGAAGTTTGGTGATGATTCATTCGCATTTGCAGATTTGAGACAAATTTGAAAACGTGGGTGGGGGGGATGATCCATACGTACCAATTATTGTTATCGGTGGTGGAAAAACTGAGCTAAAGTATGGATGACATGCGTGTATGCAGTCCGTACGCCTGCGATTTTCAATTGTCAAATGGAAGCTTGTCTCAAAGGACTGTGTGAAGACCTCAATGGAGTTTCAATGTACAAATGTTTAAGGTGAATTTTTGAAAACATGGGAATACTGCCAAGTGCTAACATAGGCGGAATTTATGGTCACTGATCCAATTAATTGCATTCAATTGACAACTAATTTCAATTAATTAATAATTGGATGGGAATTATCTATCAATTAATTGGTCCAATTAAATTGCAGTTAATGTTTGTCAAATTAATGATTTGAAATCCCTGAGCACAACACCGGATTTCTCCATTAAAGTCCGGGTAATCATTAGATCCCGGTGATATGATATTCTTTTCCCTAAATCTAGATTGCTGATCAGAGAAAATAGGGGATAATATGGAACATTCGTGCAAAAAAATGAAACATCTAAATTCTTCATCTCTTATTCACCAGACTAGAAATCGCTTACTGTCTCTGAACTGCTAGATATTTTACATGTTTTCACAATGAAAATTTCAGTTTGAGTGGCTATCATATTGCATAAAATAAACTTTGGGAGACATTACAACTTGTACGAACTTGTCCCATGTGTGGGCACGTTGTTCTGAATCATTGAGCAAGTATATTACGTAGAGTAGCAACTCACTATTAATTAAATCCCCAATGTGTATGCAGCTTTGATTTTACTATATGAACTCAAGTTGAGACCCGGTTTCAAATGTGAGATATGCACACTTTTACACTTCTGAAGAAATTACCATGGAATTCACTGATCAAGATACCAATATATTAGGAATAATATCTTCTTGCAAATCTTTCGTGTCAATACAACCTTGGAGAGATAATGCTTGCTGTATTATTAATTCAATGGGTAACTATTTCTGTGTACTCTAAAGCTCCATTCACACAGGCGACAGCGACACCTTGCGACATTGACGACACCGTTCAGACCAACTCGGCGACGCTCTGACGACATTTCGACGGCATTCACGCGACAAACTAACACAGAATCATTAACGTTTTTCATAAATATCTTATTACTCATTATTGTGTTTTTTTATTATCACGATGAGCTTCCTTGCATGGTCAGCTTTCAAACGAATACAAATATGGTTCGGTTATCAACTGCATTTTAGTTGATATTTTGTGAATGAATTACTCGTCAGTAACCGATCCTTTTCACCAAGCATGCTTAGTTATTGGCGTCAGCTCATTCTCAATAACATCCCTTTCAACTCACATCAAGGTTTACAGTAATTCAATTTCAATAATACAATTGTGAGGCAAGTAAACAATGAGATGCATTAATTAGGTATGTCATCAAAAGTTGGAATAACCACTACCCATCCCATGAATTTATCTCCACACATTTCCTTGTCATGTTTGATATAAAATTGAAGCAAATGTTTTTCTCTACACAAATATTCAGGTATCGCAAGCTCAAAACGAAAAGCAAATGATTTTGTTTTCGTTCTGACTACCAGCCATTACACATTTTTGTGTTCCTGCACAGAAAGCTATGATCCTAAATCATTTGTCAAGTCATTCTCGTCTCAGCCACCTGCAGATGTGCGGGGCAAACCAGCGACTTCACGCGACATGACAAATTTTGGAGCTCCTATCTCTAACATAGGTCGCCGAGAATTTCAGAACATTTTTCTGATCGAGGAGCGTGTCACCGAATGTCACGTTCATGTCGCGTGAACGCGCAGGCATAGGTTTACATATACATGTAATCTTGAAATAACTAGACTACTGCAATTGACTGCACACGGTGTCACGGAGATGGCGGTTTCATTTTTGAAATTTCCTAAATGATTTTTCAACGCTAACCCATGTAATTTGACCCGTAGAACACGATTTTGATGGTTTAAAAATCATTCATCGAGGGCTTTTTGAGAAAAATGCAAAAATTCAAAATGGCGGACTCTGAAACCGAAACTGCGTTCTACGAACTTCCATATCAATTTCCTAAGGAATTTCTCCATGCATGCTCATGTAATTTGACCCCTCGATTACGATTTTGATGGTTAAAAAATCATCGATCGAGGGCTTTTTGAGAAAAATGCAAAATTTCAAAATGGCGGACTCTGAAATCGAAACTGCGCTCTACACACTTCCATATCAATTTCCTATGGGATTTCTCCATGCATACCCATGTAATTTGACCTCTAGATTACGATTTTGATAGTAAGAAAATCATTGATCGAGGGCTTTTTGAGAAAAACGCAAAAATTCAAAATGGCGGACTCTGAAAATTCCATATCAATTTCCTAAATGATTTCTCAGTACATTCACATGGCTATCACAATTAACAATTTCATCTCCGTATTGCATATTAGAAAATTAAAAGATTATATATATTTTTTCCGACAAACTTGCGACAGAAAGTTCCGTACCGGTACAACAGATTACAAAAGTAAATTACTTTGTAATTCCAGAGGCGCTGAAATTTACCGTTTAAAGCAGTTTTACGAATCGAATAATTAAACAAGTCTAAACCAATCTATGCTATACGCTATGGGACAGTGCATGTTACTCTTGCATAGGCATATTGAATGAAAAAAACAGCTTAATTTCCAAATGGCTATAATACCAAACAACACTTATCAACAACTTCTACAAATGGCTAGCATTGTAGGCTCGCATTGCTGCAGAAATCTTCCAGGAAAGTTGGGATTGCTGGTGTCTTTCACCTTGTAATTTTCCCAGAAAGATACAAAATTGGAATGCAGGGTCTCGCTTACCTGCTCACTGTACATTCCCAAGCCTTGGTGCTTAGGGAAACAGAATTCCAGCACATGATGAAATATGCAGTGTAACTTGGGTGTAATGGGTATGTTCAATGCTAATACATCATCGCAGAATTTCTCTATGGAATCGCATGGAGACCTAGCTGTTTCACGTGATTCGTCGCTATGTGGCTACCAAGTAAACAATAGTTATAGCGGATGCATGTATTGGTGTCTTGATGAAGACATCATGCCTTCGATCATTGCCTTAGACTGTCTAACAACGGCAATCAAGACAGGGATATATGCATTCCCTATCGCACTGTTGTATACTCGGTCGCCACGCAGCAACGAATCATGTGACATAGCTAGGTCGCCCTGCATACAGTTTTGATGATGGCGGATGAAACCAATGTGTGCAAAGTAAACAATCCTTTGCACAATAGAGTGTACTTGATACTGAATAATTCGTTCATATGCAGACCTACAATTACATGTATAACCCCCACATGTGTATGCAGAATTTCCATACCCTGCGTTTTTCTCAAAAAGCCCTCGATCAATGATTTTCTTACTATCAAAATCGTAATCTAGAGGTCAAATTACATGGGTATGCATGGAGAAATCCCATAGGAAATTGATATGGAAGTGTGTAGAGCGCAGTTTCGATTTCAGAGTCCGCCATTTTGAAATTTTGCATTTTTCTCAAAAAGCCCTCGATCGATGATTTTTTAACCATCAAAATCGTAATCGAGGGGTCAAATTACATGAGCATGCATGGAGAAATTCCTTAGGAAATTGATATGGAAGTTCGTAGAACGCAGTTTCGGTTTCAGAGTCCGCCATTTTGAATTTTTGCATTTTTCTCAAAAAGCCCTCGATGAATGATTTTTAAACCATCAAAATCGTGTTCTACGGGTCAAATTACATGGGTTAGCTTTGAAAAATCATTTAGGAAATTTCAAAAATGAAACCGCCATCTCCGTGACACCGTGTGCAACGATTGACAGTGTCGCTACCGTGTCGTGTCGCCTGTCTGAATGCAGCTTAATGTTAATCCTTATTAAAAGAGCGTGATTATATCACCTTTCCCAAGCGTGATCACATCAATAACCACCCGCCACTGAAAGAGCAAAATATCATAATCTATTATAATGATTATAACTAACTTTAAAAAAGTAAATGGATTCACATTTCTATTCAGATTCAAGAAATGATACATAAATTTAGTGAGTCATGAAATTATGCCGATAAAAATTTAATTGTTAATTTGAAATTTCAGTCAAGAAGAACAATAAGATCTCAACTTCTCCATGAATACCTGCATTGTAATGCGGCTCATGAAATTTTGTTGATAATCAGCTTAATTTTCGCTCCATCAAAATCCCTGTTAGTAAATTTCCATTCATTTTACTACCTGATAACCTTCATAGTATTCATATAGAGACACAAAATCTCTAGTATATAAACAAAATATTTTGCAAAAATTCCGCTTCTTGAAAGGTGATCAAAATTTTTGGACCGCAGCAATCTATTCTCTTCGAAACACTTCATCTTTTGATATAAATATTTTCAATTTAAACATTTGAGTCGATAGTCTACTTACTACATTCTTGCTCTATGTTCAAAATACTTACATACATTACTCTACTATTAGACAAATTCGGTGATTCAAAATTCAAAAACGATGTGTACAAATATTATGTTTGAATGAAAGTTTCAGTTTTCTTTAATGTCAGCACTTTCACTTCGGGCCTGACGCTTAATTGAAAAAAATTGTTTTAAACGTTTATTTAAAAGGTATGTTTTACATATTTTTTTCAAAAATGTTTTTTCCTGTCCTGGCATTCGATTGAAACAATGTGAGCTTATCAATTATGTCGTTAAATGAATATATTCAGCATTTACAATTAAAAACAAATTTGTATTTATCAAAATTCGATGAAATGTTTGTCGAGAAAAAACTTATTGAATTCATATCGGAGTAGGCAAAAACCAGTTCTGTCTTCTTCTAAAATTTATGGCTAAGAGATGATGTTAAAAACTATTTACAGGCCCGACGTTTCACGCCTTCGCGCTTCCTCAGGGGCAACACAAACTAAAAACACCTACTCCGATATGAAACGTAGTCTTCTGTTCGCGGCCATCCTATTCGCTTATTGAATTTTAGATGAAATTTGAGAGTTGTGATGATGTTTGTATTATGCTCCGTTAGTAGCCTAAATAAATAGTATCACTTAACCAAATACTGAACAATAACCTACATTGAATTTACATTATCGAAAGATTTCAGAACCAGTGCACGTATAGATAATTTTATGACTATATTATTGTCTATACATCCCATGAAAGTGATGCATTAATGAAATAATGGGATTACAGATCATGAAGTGAATTACATGGTCCGTTGTCTTTTATTACGAGTTAACGAAGTGCGTGATGATGAAATAATTTAGAACAAGTTCGCAAATCAATGCAATAAATCCATCGTCATTGTTATACAGCAATATTTTGTAGTTCATCTTTTCAGTTGTTTGCAGAGAAAACGCATTTTCCAGCATGTACTCCGAGATTCCTCTGCAATATTTCATGCGTCAATCCCATTGTACAAAATTGACTTTCTAGAACTGCTGTGCTGCATGAGTAGAGAATAATGCTTTGACAATACCAGATGGTTCCGTCTCAAAACCTATTCTCATCGGCTTCCTCTATGCCAAGTTCAGGATGAACACTACCTTCAAAAACTCGAAGGAGATGCTTTCGCAACGCATTGGGCAAGTGGTCCTGGGGCGCAGTCTCATCACCAACGATAAAATTCCTAACAAGTTTCGTTTGCTCGGCGTTCATCGTCAATTTTGTCTGCAGATTCGCAGCAAGTTGGCCTATATAGCCTATCGGTGGTTGTACTGCCATTGTCGCTCATTTTTCGATCACATGCTTATAAGCATCGTCTTTCGTGCAGAATATTTTACTTATCTACCACTTCTTCTATAGTTCCATCGTCCTTTTGACTTGTCTAAAAAATTGAAACAGGATTCAAAACATGCAATATATCTTGTCCATGATCTTTCAAATGATTGCATGATATAGTTGACCACTCGATAGGTGATCCATTTTGATGTGGCCTAATGTAAAGATAAAGAACTCTCCAAAAATTGAGTCGAAAATTACTGTCTTTAAAAATTTGCTTTACAGGACCGGCCTTCGGCGTCCAGCATCTCACGATCGATGTTAGCGAACTGGCATACGGATTCATGATGTTTCAGTTGAATTCTTGTATAATTCATAAACGCGGCCATGTGGCTCCCTGGTGAGGAATTCAACATGCCAGGGGTGGAATGACGTTTGAAGGAGGATTTGGGAGGAATGAGGCTCGAAGGAGTATTTTGAATGAGCAAGATCTGTTGATTTGGAAATATGTTTTGTTACTATATTTGACTTCTTCTTTAAACTTGAATAGGGACCTGCTAGTTTAGCGGGAGGAATTGAGCATACTTTCAACGCTTAGGGAGGAATCTGAGCAAGAAGACTAAGAGCTACTGGCAAATCATTGAAAAAGCTGCATTAAGAATCAATTCTTAAAAAAACATGTTTTTCAGCGTGTTTAAATCATTGTTTTAAACACTGCTCTCAGCCATATATCAAATTGCGGTTCAATATCTTTTGGTTCAGCGGCAATATTACATTGAGCTTCTAGAATGGATTACTAGAGTTTCTAGCTTAGCAACTTTAATTACCTTATTTTGAATAAATGGACTTTTCGAGGCTTGCTCACGGTTTGTGACATTTTGTCTTTTGGATGATTAATTTGGATAATTTTGAATTTGGATCTCATTGGATACATTGGAAATTTTGATATGGGGCATTTTTGAGAACTGGACATATTACCTACAATTCGCAAAATTTGAGAGTCATCAATAATTGCTTGTGATAACGTGTGGTAGGCTACTCTTTACTTTTCTCTTTTGTTACATGATCTGCGTTTCTCGGTTATAAAGAAAAATATTTTTTGTCGAATCAATTATTTCGACTTCTCATTCGATTTTTGTAACATCAACTAAATGAGCTCATGTTAAATATGTCATGTTAAATTCAAATGGAAGATGTAAATGACAGAATGAAATAGAAGAAATGGAATATTTTGGAAATTCATCCCATCAAGTCCAAGCATGTTTTCAAAGGTCATTCACTGGATACGTGTGCCTCATGAAATCAAGATTTTAATGCCATGTTTTAGTATTATGCTAATTGCTATTTCTATGAGATTCGTTGATTTGAAATATGATGTCATAAACTAAATTTTCCGAGCCGTTAGGTGATATCCACGTTATCTCATAGAAATACCGGTTAACATTTCTAAACTACTATCAGATAGTTTTGCTAATCTATACGTGTAAACATAGAAATTAACAATGCCATAGAAAGTCCTAGAATGGAAATTGAATGAAAATTATGGCACACGCCGGGGTAACTTAGCTGGGGCAAAATGTAAATTGTGCGAGCTGGTTTCCACGTTTTCTGATTGCCATTTATATTTATCAAGCCAATTTGTGATGTGGCTTGTTGCTCCTTGTCCAAAGATCATGTGCACAAAACCAATAATGAATTTACAAAATACTGCGGCGACAGGGTGACAAAGAAATCCTTTAAAAGGTTCTGTACCTTCATAATTTTGAAACATCACTCCTATAATCTATCAAGAGTATATAATCAGACACATGTGCAACTTGAAATGTCGATTTACATGATAAACATTGTCCAGCTTGAAATCAGAGGCCAATAAATCTTCGGGTATTCATTTTACTTTAAAGGGCTCCTTTTTTCGTTATATTTGAACAACTTTCAAAATCTCTCCATGCATTCGACAGCTGCCAGATCAGCTACAAGATCAGCTGCCAAAAATATCATCGCACTATATCACTTAAGTCAGTGATGGGCAACCAAGTTGGGATAGCGGGCCACAAGCAGTGGCCCGCGAAAATGCTCGCGGGCCACCAATTTTAAAAGGCAGTAGTATAGGCTTAATATTCTTTTATTCCGTACTTTTAAGTGCACGTATGGGCTGTTGCACCGTACGTGCATACATAGTGGTCGCACTAAATAACACGATTTTACATGCAGGCTAAATACATGCAGCAGTATTGTACGCAACTGATTTGTTTAATCGAAATGAATGATAATTTACTTGCTACAATTCATGTGAGTATTAAAGAGCGAATAGGCCTATAACAGATCATGGAAGCTTATCTTTTGTGTAATTAAACGGTAATTTGACCTACATTACTTCATTTCATCGAAAAACAACGTTCTGTAAGTGCAGTGCAGTTATCCGCCTGAAAGCCGCACAAGATAAAATTGATTTTGCTACTATTGTTGATCATGCTACGGGTACATACGTGCACACATGTAACCCAAACATGTACAGCTTTCAAAAGCTGTGCATGGACTCCAGAAGTGGTAGCCGTGTGCTAATGCCGATCGAGTATACGAAATACATATTAGTGTAGTAGTATACAAATGAAATTCAACAAGAATACTTGAAAAAATGTTGGCCTGTCAAAATCTTGCGGTTGGACTCCTCCATTCGTAGTCAAGGTCTAATTAACATAGACTCGTTCTAGGTTCATTGAGGCGTGTTTTATCACTATCAATCAGTGGTGCCATCGAGCTGTATATAGAAGTATAGGTCAGGAAAACGGTTTTGGTGAGCTCGAAATTTTACTATGACGTACAAATTTTCAGCCGAAACCTTTGTCAAGTACAGCTTTAATGGCTGGCCAGGAAAGCGACGCTAAATCATTCCGTCGTGGAGTGTCACTCAGATTGACAGTGTCAGAAGACAAGCAAACAGACAGCAAAAGATAATAGAAATATGAATGGAGCTGCCAATGAAACCAGTTGACAATCAGCGGATCAAAAGTCTTTACAAGGAAATCAAATCAAATCGTTCAAGAAGAGTCATAAAAAGAAGGTTCCTCTAACATCCAATTGACGTCCTCAAAAGCCATTCATAATAATGTTACTACTTTCACGAATATGCATCGCCTCAACAGATCGTCTGACGTTCGGATGCTGGAGGTTTGAGCCAAGAACTTTCCATGACAAGGGCAATCTTTCAGTTTGTGCTTGCGGTTCACCAATGTTGTGAAAGTGTGATAGGTGTTTAAACACGGGAGAGTTTTGATCTCTCAGATGCTCGCAAAATCTAGATTGTACAGTTCTGCAAGTCTCACCTATATATTTAACATTGCGTTGTGTGCACAAAATAGGTGTTTTATTACCTATAGAAACATGCTCAGCAGGGCATCGAATACTATGTGACTTTGCATAAACTCGCGCCTGTGATGACCATTTTGTGCTTATACGAGAAGCAAATTCTAAAGTGGATCCGTCACCCTTAGATGCATCTCCAAAAGGTCGAAGTCGGAGTGAGTCATTTTCACATCATCGATTCAAATAATGTCCGCTGGCCACTTTCAATATGAGAGGCGGTGGCTGGCCACCCAATATGTGCCACCAAGTGGCTCGCCGGCCACTCGTTGCCCACCACTGACATCTCAGAAATGATTGTAGGTAAAGAAGCTTTCAGTAAATTTATTCCAGATAAGCGCTAGGTTTCTTAACCGATTGACGGAGAAATTATGCAATAATTAGAAATTTTATCTGTGAATTCCTTAGATTCTCTTCAACCAGCACACCGACCACTTTCAACTATAACTTTGTGAACCAAATTTTCATTCGTAGCACAGTATTAAAAATTGCATAATAGCTGTCAATGACTGGCACAAATAGACACAGTATATTTATTAATCCATGGCATAGTAGGCTATTTCACATGAAACAATTCCACCATCTCACTTAAAATTCTCTTCACGAAAATCCTGCAATTTTCTGTCAACAACTTCCACAACCAACTTGGCAAATAGGTTGAATCGAATCTGATCTACAAACCATAGATTTTTCTATGTGTCATCATGGTGCATATTATGCAAGATATCAAACTTCCATTCTAGTGTACTATTAATTCTATGCGTGCAAAGATTAGTACATTGCACTTATACAGGTTGGAAAAGGATATCTAGATATCTATAATTGTACAGGAGGCAGAATGATGCTTTCTGTGGGAGAGCTTCGAAGGCCTGTTGCAGAGATAGGATAGTCCAAATTCTACTTGCTTATGCATGCTAAAGCAAAAAACAGTTTTGGAATTTATCTTGCATTGTCAAAGCAGGGTCAATGTTACTTCATTCATTCCTGATAATGAATAAATGCGGCGTTTACAGATTGAATAAAATTGAAAAAATGATTAAATTGAATGGCATATCCTATATCTCAGTATACCACGCATCTGGAAAGCGTGTAAAATATAAAGCGCCTCATGGAAAGCGTTGCATTGATTATGTTCCTAATACTGTCACAACAACAGAAAATATTCGAATCTGCCAGAAACGTTGGCCGTCCAGGGGAATTTTCATGACAAGAAAGGCACGATTTTTAAGGCTAAAAGATCCACCAAGTGTATTCAGATGTAATAAGGCACTAATACATAACGAATCACGTGAAATCCATGAACGAAAAATTTTCAATGGAAGTAGCAGTATCCACGGCAGACAAGTTCGATTCTTTCGAAAAGCGCGATGGCATCAAGGGATTGATTCACCGACATGATTAAAGCTATCTGCTCTTTTAATTATGAGGTGTTTATCGAATTATTCGACGAATGCATCCAAATGTTTCGGCTGATTAGTGATGATTTCATACTGTTTTCTACAAAAATTGATAAATTTATGAATTTCAGTGTGAAATCATGCGGAGATCTTGTGAATATTCGTGGTTTTCTCGGATTCCAACAACATCTCTAAAGATGGTCTCACCCCGAAGCAATTATTGATAACGCAAAAATCATGTCACTTCGTGTAGCGATAAAACTAAGCATGTTATCCTTCAACATAAGAACTTCCAAATTGATCAACTCTATTTCCTAATTCACAGTTATCAAATTTGTCGCTCGATAGTAATCGATATTCTTCTACTACGACGATTGCAACTCAGTTATTTCTTGTTATCGTGCAAGGTATTCAACATAAAGACAACACCTACATCCTCCGCATCCCGATACTTTGAAAAAAAGTGGCGATCTCTCTGGGTTTGGGTCTACCGATGACGTTCATGAGACGCTTAACATCTCCTCTGAATTGCATGGTATGTGAAAAGATTGGGTAATCATATTCTACGAGACATGTGTCAAACTTTCATTACATTTGCGTGGAAACGATCTGATCGGGTTTTCCCATAGAGGTATTCCGAAGACGATCAAGCCTGCCCGGGCAATCCTTGTTCTCACAATAAGTCACTTGATTTGAGAAAAGTCTTCAGCAGCAAGACTGATGCCTGTTTTTTTACCTTGAAGGCTGAATTCTTACACTCAACTGATAGCTTTGATAAAAGTTATTTCAGAATGTGAGGACGAGCGAAAGCTTTGAATTTGATTGCCATGCCACAACTCGGAAATGATGAACATTATTATATGAAAATTTTCCTTGTGATCCGAATTAATCTTGGAAAATTAGGCATCCGACTGACGTTTGTTTATACCTTCTCTTTCATCCGAAATATCTGATGAAGAACATACGCAACAATAGGATCACCGAATGTCACAAAAATTCACTCTGATATTTCTTAGAGAGTAAACGCAAAATCGCACGTGCATGGTAGGACATCGTCAATTGCAAGAGGATACAAAACGTGTTGTCAAAATAGCTGTTTTGACTTTTTTGGCATGCTTTCCATCTAGCATCCAACGAAAAAATGTACCTTAAGTTCCCAACGTATTCACAGAAAAAGTAGCTGCTGCACTTATTTTTTGCGGAATTCACTGGTCCCATATTTTCGAATGAGGAAAATTTTGAATGAAATATCTCCCGATCTTCACATTCGATTCAATGGCAGTGAAAGAGAGCAGATAATTTCAGAGGTCACACAAAAATTCGACAAAACTTGCAAAATATTGAAAATTCATTCAGTGTTGTGATATGCTCCTATCTCTGTAACAGGCCTTCGAAGCTCTCTCACAGAAACCGTCATTCTGCCTCCTGTACAATTATAGATATCTAGATCTCCTTGGGTTGGATATCAAAACTAAGATGGCTAACAATCCGACCTCGATGATTGCACTAATGCATCTGTCTATGTTCGTCATGAACAAATTATACGGTAGAATTCTGTGATGAATTCGTTAATATGAAAATGATGGGATAGGGCTCCTATATGACACCCGGACCGTCAACCAAGCAGCGTTTCCAATTGCCGAGAGGAAAATTTCCGCGCAGGACGCAGATTCACTTCTACGGAGATCTGCTGTTAATAAGAATGCAGACCTAATTTTGAAAAATGAAAAGATTTCGAGGAATTTTCCACGGATGCTGTTATTTCACAACTGCACGACGCTTCGGCCTTCAATTTATTTATGTACCAAATAAATGTTAAGCGAAAAGATTGAACATGCAGATAGTTGGTGGGAGTGCATCAATTGCAAGAACCTGCGGTTTAGCATATAAGAGATAAATGAAATTCATGGACTTTCGTAAGAAAATCTCACCCTCATGACTCCCTCATCACAAAAAACTTTTTCGATGGTGAGACTTGCGAAATTACCCTTTTATGGCATCATTCCTTATTGGTTTTCTTAAAACATCGCCAACAAGCAACTGAGTTATTGATCAAAGGAAGCCTCTTTCAAAAGCAAAAAGGATTTAACTCAATGACTCAATGATTTCATCAGAATATCAGATGCCTTCAATTCTGCCAAAAATTTGCTTCACCCTCGGTTTCGACTTATGAAGAAAACATGCAAGAATAATTGCTAACGAGGTGCCGTCTCCATGATTTTGATGTCAATCGGTTCTTTGAAAACAGTGAAATGCTTCCTTCGACGAAGCCAACTGTTTGGAAGAATAGCCGCCCGAAAACAATTGCAAGCATGCAAGCAAATCAAAGAACTTCTGATTGACGCAGAAAGAAAAATGAATGGACTCAAGAAAAGTGGAATCAGATAGCTTTTACGAGGGTTTTGGTATTTTGGTAAAAGTACGACCGAATCCTGGAAAAATTCAGAGGCCAGTCAAAAACCAACGAGTCCGAGTTCGAGTTCGCATCCCTGATTTTTATTGATTTTGTTTTACATCTGCATCCACGAGAGGGACTACGTTCACAGGGGTTCTTGTCATTTATGGTGGGGGGAACAGTCCGCTTTGATGGAGTGCGTCAACTTGTGCGATACAACGGAAATGTCGCTTATCGGGAGTTCCAGAGGATGCCCGATGTTGCCATTCCCCGCTTGATGACCAGTCGACATATTTTGCAATACCCCATGCCACACATCTGCTTCGACTTGACATTACATGGACATGAAAGTCAGGCGACAATTAACATACATGTACATGTCAACACAAAATACCTGATCTTGAATTAATAGAGCTCCTGTGAGATTATTTGAAAAGATATGTGAGACAGTTCACTTCAGCGACCCTTGATGATAACTATTTGGATCTCATGTTATCTCATCTCTATGATATATCAGGGTCTGGCTTGGATGACACAAACATATCCTTTGATACATAAGTTTGTTATACGATGGTCAAAAAATATTGTGCGCGTAGCTGCAAAAGTGGGCTAAATATCTAAGGAACGATTAGATTATGAAGAAGTGGTTGAAAAACAATCCACGTAAAGACACTGTGCTAACAAGGAACTCTGCTATGCTAGTGAAAATGTATGTGAGAAAATTACAATATGTCATTGAACAAGCATAGTTACCTCAAAAAATGAAATATCATCGACTTTATTAGCTAGAACTGATCTTATCATTCATATCTCATCATCTGACCAGCTTTCATCATGTATTCAAATAGTGCTTCCGCGTATGATACTTAAATTGATCAGCAAATCCTGTCTATCCCTTCTTTTGGTGCCCTGCGCAAAATTATTCGATCAGTGGATTCAAGTGATTCGCTGAAAACTTCTGAATACCTGAAATTGAGGTCAACGCAGTTGAATCAATGTGAACACCATGTTTTACTCATGATAAATGGGATTTATTTATCCGAACGAATTGAAACAGCGACGGAAAAGTACTTGTTCTTACTTCAGACAATTCAGTTGTAACAACGATGCTTTGTTTTATGATAAAATCGATATCGGGAGAGTATAAAGACATTGTTGCAATCTACCGTCCAAGCTTTGACATCAAATGAAATTCTGCGATGTTTTAACGATGTTTCAATCTTATTGGAATTTCCGTGTAGAATGCTTCCATTGCTCAAGTTGTGTAAGTATTCTGTGAAGAAGTGCTATTTGAAAATGAAGAGGTTTCAATTTCCTTAATCAACTCAACAGAGGTGGCCTCGTCCAACTGACCGCATTTGGAAATAGTTTGGGGTTCATTGTTTCTGCTTACTCCAAGCCATCAAAAATTCAACCACTGTAAATAAGCACTTTTTGTCTCTCACTTTGTTTGATGATGAGAGGTTTGGTGGGTTGTTCTACATGAATTTCATATTCGGAAGAGATGCTTGCTCAAACAATCATGATGTTGTTGGCTTTTTGTAAAGCGTTTTTTTTCAACTGCATGGCCAAAATTATGGTTGAAGCACTTACTGAAAAAAGGTGTCTTCAAAAAATATAATGGCAAACTTCATAAACTCAGAAACAAGTAAAGAGTTCGCTTTTTGCTATAATTGAACAATATGAAGTCAACTTTTCAGAACGAGGAGCGATATCGTTGTCGAGAGATCGCATTGATCGAATGAAGGTAATTTATTTCTATGCATACAGGTGCATCTGGAATATGTTATTTATCTTAGCGTCCTATTTGTCGGCCATACCATGACATGAAGAAGTATATGGCCATGCTTAGAAATGCACAATATTTCTACCCATTGACTAGGAATAGACATAGGATACTTAACATTGCAATAGAAGACTTGTTGAATTTAAGTTTGTGTCCAGTATTTGTCACATTTTATAAATGAAACAAATAGCGACTTAAAAATGAAAAGAACAGCAGAAATGATAACAAAGAAAATAACAGTTTGTAAAAGATACGAAGCAAATAGTAAAATATACAAAGATCGAGGAGTCAATGTCATCGAATATTGTCAGATATCTGACAGAAAACCAAAATTCCAGTAATATTGATAATTGTGTTAATAATAAATCGCTTACCAATTTGATATTTTTGATTCTGCATTACGTCGATATGATTCAATAGAGCACATTGTAATGCTCCATGTTTCAAATGGTGGTTCTAAGAACTTGTCAAGAATTTTCAACGTAAAAACAATCAAAATAATACATAGAGAACATTAAATCATGACGTAAATATACTTTGCAACATAAAACTTCACGAGCTGCAAAGTGTTGACTGGAAAAACTGTGAAGTTGAACAGGGACTGTAAATTAATGCTCATGCGATCTGAGGGCTATGGCAATATCAACTTTTCAAAGCATGCATAGAAATAAATTTATATTCATTTATTGACAGCAATTAAATTTGCGAATTTTTTTAAGGCCTACATGTTTTTGAATGAAAAATGGCCCTCTGTTGTAGTACACATTGGATTTTGTGTACCATCCTCAGGTCATTTGTCTCTCGGACGCCGAATTGCTTGTCTATCTTTCCAATACATTGATTCGCCCCCAACTCGATATGCTATCCAAGTCTGGAGTTAAGACATTCTAGCTATCAAACGTGTACAACGACGATTCACGATGACTGGGCGTTCCGATAATATAGTGATACTGTGAAACAATTTAAGCGACAGCTTATCATGATTTCCTGTAACTCCTGATGTATTTTCCTTTGCTGCCAGGTCCTCATTGCACTTATAGGTGCCAAATATTAATCTAATATATTGATATAGTATCGGATTTTTGTCTCCCCATACTAATAAATAAAGAAAAACTTAACTATTTCTCGACTTTTCGGGTCAATACCCTTCTTCAAAGAAACGTCAGAAGGTATTTATTATTTTTCTTTCTTTAATTAATAATTGTGGGCATATACAGAGAGACAAAATCTGAAGATCAACAATCTTCCATGCAGACTATATTCTTTTAAAAGTTTTATCAGGTAGGCTACGACCTTCTAAATTAACCGTTATTGCTCTATAAGTAATGACGTTTCATTGAATGTTGTTGTTGAAAGTTCTAAACTTATCAATTGGATGATAATTTACGAGTAGATACAGCTTATCAAAAAAATTACATACAAGTGAGTATGAGATTGAAAATGAATATAAAACTCGTACGTTTCATAAGCAACAAAAAATTTCGTTACAATTTCAACGAAAAGTTATAAAAAAATTAAGGAAAATAAAATTTGATTTTTAGACTTTGATAAAGAGTAACAGTGATAACTTTGACATGAATGAAACAGCTGAAATGTTTCAATGGACCGAAGGAATGCCCTTACTAAATTTAATATCTAACGACGTAATTTTTTTAGAATTGTAATCTGATAAGTCATAGTAAAATGAGTTTGTATCTGAAAAGTAAAAAAATAAAATGATGTACATTAAGATAAGATTTTTTCTTCGTCCAACCTTAACTGAATGACAATTATACCGTCTTGTTTTCCAAATTTTTAAGTGTATAAAGTTTCGTAAAGTTTTAAAAATAAAAAAGTAAAAGTAAAAGAAAAGCAAAAAAAGAAAAAAATAAATTCGAAGAAATCGTCCCATTCACTTCCATTAAATAGCAAGAAAAGGAAAATTTCAATTTCAACGTGTAAACTTTAATTTATTTACCATTCGTATTATTACAAAATTACCATGTCGATTTAAATTAAAAAATCTCAAATTTTACATATAAATTAGGAAAATCCTAAAAATTTGCGCAGGAGTGGGAGCCCTGCTGACAGTCCAGGTGATATATATCTATGGCAGGGATGTCTATGAATAATATGACATGGAACTCGGGATACACAGCTACCCAAGTGTGGTGAAATGAATGTGGGTTGAATTTTTCATGACAGTGGAAATTTTTATGTTCGATTTGAAAATATGTGCATCACTGCAATGCTATTTTACTCTTTTCTCATAAATGCTTGCCAAGTGTTAGGTGTTGTCAAACGTTGAGAAAATACGAATTATCTGTAGAGAAAATTAGAAAATGGTTTGCATTGCAGCCAAATTGTGTTCTTCGAAAACATTGTTGCTTAATCTTGGATATTTTGCACCCATTTCAATAACTTGTTGGCGCAAGATTCGCGTCATTTCTTCTGGAATATGGATTAGAAAGGACTGGCAAGCTTCCAAGTAATAATGCGAATTATTGTCCTGACATTTGTATCATGAACGTGGAGTTTCTAAATCTTTTGATAACACGTCGAAAGTTGAATTGACTGAAGTATAAATGAATGCAGATTCACAGTGAGGAACTTGCGGGAACTTGATAACAAGACTGCCAATATTGTTATCAATTAACGCAACGCATCTGTCAATAAGCAACAACATTTCATTGATTCTCACAGAATACTGTATTTGAATATTGGTCAGTCATGTATTACAACAGAGTTGGAAGTGAATCGTGGGTCATGGGCCAGGTGGGTCGTGGGTCATGATTTTCCGAAAAGTTGGTGGGTCGTGGGTCAGGGTACCCTGTGGGTCATGTTTTCGTGAAAAGTCGGTGGGTCATGGGTCAAGTTTCGTTGACCCACTTCCAACTCTGTATTACAATATTCGGAGAATTAGTGAAATAGACAATTTATGCTGAATGCCTCAAGTGGTTCTGATAGAAAATAATGACAGCAATTTCCATCGAAATTTAAGAACCAAACTGACACAAAGTTGTTGTGGCTTGCTACTGAAATGGTCTTCAATATTTTCCTAAAAAGCAGTAGGCATAAAGTAGGAATATTAGGTAGAGTGGTAACTCCGCATTTATTAGATCCCCAATGTGCATAGACTTTCGATTTTATTAAATGAACTCAAGGGAGATACAGGTGGTATTGTCACCAAATGTGAGATATGCAAATTTTTGCAGTTTCGCAGAAATTATAACGGAATTGAGTGATCATGATTGTAATGTAGAAGGAATGATGGTATTTCACAGATTCTCATGACAGCCTTGGAGATTTAATGTTTGTTAAATTAGCAATTCGATGGGTTCCTATTACTTTCATGCTCAACCTCAAGAGTATTTTCTTAAGCGTGATCATGTCACAGGCAACCTGCCACTGTCAGAGCAAAATCACGTAATCAAAGACAATGATTTCAATTAACTTTGAAAGATGTAAATGGTTCCACATCACTATTCAGATTCCAGAAATGAAGCATGAATTTAGTGATCGAATCTTAAAATCATGCCGGTGAAAATTGAATTAAAAACAGTCAAAATTGAAATTTCAGTCAAGAAAGTACGAATAATATCGCGACTTTTTCATGAAGGCTTCCATTATAATACAATTCATGAATATCCCTTGATAATCAGCTCAATTTCCGCTTTGTTAGGATGCTTATTAGCAAATATTCATTCCTTTTGATATCCAACTTGTTTCATACTACTTATATAGGAGAGTCATCTCGGTAGTATTATAAATTGGCAAATTTTGACTTTTTCAAAAGTGCTCAAATCATTTTTTGGTCCACGGGAACGCTATCTCCGCAATAAATCTGAATCTAGCTTATCGCATCACTAAGCAGAACACGGACTGGGTTGATGGATTTATGATGTATTATTGTGCGGAATTACCAATGGTACAATGTGAAAAAATGAAGGCAACAATGTTTCGCGTAATGATGATATCTGCATCGATGCATTTGAGACATTTTTGAAATCTCAGTTGGCGCTTATCTACATGCGTATGCATAGTATTGCTGCTGCTTTTTCCTACATTGCTGCCTAGTGCATTTCAATTCCGCACAATAGTATCAAAAGATTTTTTCGAGCAAAAATGTAGGACATTTTTAGGCGCTTAAGCGACCTCAATATTCTACAATTTGTTGACCTCAAAAATCATAGACATCCCTGTTTATGGAGAGTGATCATAGTTCAGACATAGACTTCTAAATTTCTCTGGACAGATAGGTGAGCAAAATTTGAAATCATTTTCTACATGTTCAGGCCAACCAACGTTTGTGCTACAAAGATCGAATTTTGTAGCTAATCGAAGTGATCAATGACTATTTGAAATGATGAGTCTCCTGTGCGATTCATTTCAATGCACAATACCAAACATACAAATGCATGCCGCTTCTGGTTGTCAACCGAAATCATAACAAAGAAATTTGAATTTGGTGTTGCATCGAGTTAAGTAGTAGAAAGCATTGTATCCCAACTAAACATTCCGTCTTGTGTAACTTTCACTTCCATGAATCTGACTTCAATACCACCACAAGGGACATAAATCATAATCGCAAACAAAGAGGAAAAATGAAGACGTGTAATCTAAAGGAGTGTCAACAAATTTCCTGTCTAGATGCTGCTCCAAACAACTCCAAAGCCGCGATCCGGCAGCTATATTTTCAAGTGCATGCCCTGGCAATGGAAACACATTCGGAAGATTTTATTGGAGGAGATCAAATGTCAAATGTCTTCTTACGACAATTTTGTCTAGTACAAAGAAACCATTCTATCTGGGTTTGTGACATTTCAAATTTATCATGGACTAAATGGGGCGATCATGAGTTGAAATATTCCTTTCACTATTGTCACATCATTTACTGTCGAAAAATCTGGGAATGTTCGCATCCATCACAGAGAAGAAATCCAGTTCAACAAGCACATATCATCTATCAAGAGTTTTTCAAAGTTTTCCATCTGATGACATTTGTATAATATCCGATGATTGCAGCCATTATTTTATTCTTGGGGAAAACAAAGTTGCTGGTGCAGCCGAAGTCAACGGGAAGATTTCCGCTAGATTCACCCAAATCATTGACCATGGTAAGGGACAGTTTAGAGAGGAAAAGAGAAGCCGCCGATTCCTACACTATGAATGTCTTGAAAGCTAAGGGAACAGAAGCGGAATCAGGACGGACAAGTGAACTGTACGGGGATTCTTCTTTGCATTTACTTTCATGAAAACGATGATGATGAACACAAAAAGCATTTCCAACCTGAGTAGCCACTTCTGAGGAGGTCTTAACAGATGTTGAACGATCCGACCTGTGATAGAGAATCTTCTGAGGCTAATGACCGATACTCGGAAAAGAACACTCGGATTATTATGAGAAGTGTTTTGGCTGGATGGGTCAAATGAGTGGAGCAAATTATTTTACCTCCATGCGTCACCTGCAGAGTGTGACAAGAAAAAAAACTGTTTCTTTATTGAGGTTTTCTGGATATCATGCAGTCAACCACAGATTATCAGAATATTTGCATGTAAAGACTGATTTCAATATGAATGCTAATAATCGAGATGATGTTATTGGTGACTGTTAACTCTTCACTCTTGAAATGTAAAAATGTGATTTTCGTCGTGAATGCACTATCACCAATAGCGATCTAGCAATGTTCGACATCAATGATTTCCCTGAAACTGCAAAACCTTTGAATGGAATTAATCATGTGGTCTTCTCTTCTTCTCTACCAAGGTAATCCCTTTAACTAGACATGTTTTACTGGAGGGTGTTCTATGAGATCAAACTGAATTGTAATAGAAAAGTTTTTGCTTTAAAAAATGAAAGGGCAGTGCTCAGGATATCGATGAATATTCGATGATTCTTGATGGCTTTTCCAATTACTTCCTCGTAAAATCTCGTTGTGCATACGGACGATCAGGCTTCCGAAATTTCAGTGAAATTTTTCAACAACTTTTCAATAAATTTGTTCACAAATCTCAGATGCCTCAGTTCTGAGAAAGTTGTGGGAGGAAATAACCCAAAGTAGGCTAAGCAAATAACGCCGAGGTGAAACACATGATTTTAAGGCATAAGCATGTAAGCCTATGCGTCCCAAATCCTAATGCGTTCCCAAATCCCATACACGCACATACTGTGCTTGAAATGCATTGTGCAGGCAAAAATTTGATAATACTTAATGTCAGTCTATTTGCAAGGTATTCTAATTTAGGATTTCTGGCCTGATCATGTAGAAAGCCAATTTCAACATATCTGTCCAAAGAAATTTAGAAGTCTATGGTTCAGAGCATGATAAACTGCAAAAGTCGGTAAGACATTTTCTTGATGACATCTTGGCAGAAACAGCGTTAGAAGAAGATGAAGATTAGACCATTTACCTGTGTAAATTGCACGTAGCGGTGTTCTGATAACACAATTGAAAGCAAGGATGCTAATTGAGAACTACTCGGCATCGCAATGGTGACGTCGAGTTTTATCAACAATCACATCTTTGTTTCCTTTTATAATTTATTGGTTTTGTATAGTTTTTGTATGGCAGTCGATGCTCAGTTGGTACAGCGACAGTGATAGATAAACTGGGGTTCAAGGTTCGAGACCTACCAGCCGCTCATCTTTTGCATGGTAATTTCATCTATGGTTTATCTCAACGGTGCAGTTAATCTCAATCTCCGTGGTTGACTGCAACCCTTGCGACCATCCAGTGGTTGTCAGCACACAGGAGCCTTTCGTGGCATCCCGTTCGACAATCAAATAGCTTATTATTGAGATTAAACGAACAGTCATATTGAGTATCGCTTCTTTCGCGTCATCGCTGAAATTTCCCCAATTTGACAGCCCATCGACTTAATGATGAAAAAAACCTGATGTTTCATGTCATCGTACATGCACAAAAATTGAATACTAGAGCATGAATATTGTACAATGATTTATTCAATAAAAAGTAATATAAGAAAAGAAAACGCATATCTAGAATGACTGGAAATCAAAACGATGCAAGTAAAGACATGTAGATACAAAGAGTGAAGTGTGAGGGTTGCATGACACTAAGTCCATATTAATGCAAAATCATACACAAAATGAAATGGGACTTTCGGCGTGAAGCACAACTGTGAGGAGATGAAGCAACTAGAATCTAGGCTTGTCGATTGTAGAAGTTAATGGTGTAGATGATCGTCCAACAAGTACATTTTCAAATAGCAAGAGGGCTCTTTTGATTCGTCAATTACTCAAGCAGGGCAGCTCGAACAGCAGTCACGTCTACAGATCATTAACTACACGCGCCGTTGTTGCCTCTGATTGTAACAGCGGACAGCAGTACGAGTATTCTAAAAAAAGATAGCAAATTTTCTCTATGAACACTTATCAACTCATTTTTACCCAGGAAGGATCTTAAAACTCTTATACAATGAAATTTTGGAGCAAATAAGCTCGCAGCATAGTTAACGGGGACCTTCCATGATAAATCCCCAGACTAACAACACAAAGAATTTAATGCTTGCCAATAAACTGAATACGAGGAATACAACATCGTTTACAATCTTTTGACTTCTTAATAGATGAACACTTTGGTATTTAAAAAATTGCAGGCGAAAGCCAAAGTGGGTCCAGCACCGTATTTTTCCCAGTATGGTTTCATATTTTCAGCCCATGCCCTACTCGTGATTTTCAATCTCAAGGCCAAGGCTTTAGCAAATATAACTCGATTGTTCATCATCATAGTAGAAAATATGCCTATTTCAGGTAGACGTCAAGGATATAAATATTTTGGAAATCTGCAGCCTGCGATACTGACTCTGAATTTGGCAAAACATGCTTGAAGGAACTTAATGAAAAATTTAGGTAGATTACGATCAACTATACAAGAAATCCAGTAATCTAGTGTATTAAATGCTTTTGTCAAATCATATGCCACCATTTGTCTTCCTTGTATGTTGTTTCTGTTAATCAATGTTGGAATGTGCTCAGTAAAAAGCTCGTAGTAAGAGCGGTTGTTGCTTACGAACATTTCTTCAAAACTGTTTGCTGGGAGTAGATATGTATAGGATATCACACTGATTTCAGTAGATAAACGCTGAGAATCTACGGGTATCATAAACTATCTATTCTCCAAGCCGGAGTCGAGGAGAATAGATAGCTTATGATACGAGTAGATTTTCAAGTAGCGTTTATCTTCGGAAATCGGTGTGATATCCTAATTTATATGACCGATATCTTAAAGGGAATAGAAATTCATAAAACTCAAGCGTTTAACACTGCAAAGATGTTGACAACATGAAAGACATGCTTAGTGGAACTTTTTCAAACTGTGTATTCAATGTCAAGTTTGAGAAGTAAGAGACAATGTGACATGACTCAACATAGTATGATACTTATTGTTGATAAATTATTAAAATTTGTTCAATTTGCTAATTTATCATAGTTTTCAATATTTTACTATGGATATATGTACCCAGTAGAATAAACGATAATCTACTAGTAGAATAAACGATTATATTCTATCTTTAAATATCTACTATTCTACTGATATCGGTCATATAAGTAGGTATGCAATAAAATCAAGAATATCAAATAAAAAACCACTTACAGAATACATTTGTACAATTTGTTGAGAAAAACTGGATAGAAAATGCAGTAAGCAAGGCAATCACATATAAAATGGAAGTTAAGTTTAATGGTATTTTCATAGATCATATTCTTGCGTTAACATAATTGAAAGTTCAACTAGCTCGCCCAACAACGAACTACAGCCTCAATTTTGATCTCAACAGCTTGACTAATCCTTGCATGCCTGCTTGTTTCGCCATCTTCAACGGTTTTCTTCCGCTCATATCCTCGAGATTTACATTACAACCATTCGAGATTAAAAGTCTTGCTATTTCGTAGTTTCGATTGGCGATTGCGAAGTGTAATGACGTATTGCCATGTTTTGTGCGAGAATTCAAGTCGCAATGTCCATCGATAAGATATCTAACAACATCTACTTTGTTCTTATGTGTTGCGATTGATAAAGGAGTAAAACCTCCTGAGTCAGCAATTTCCGTATTGCAGCCTGATTCCACCAGAAGTTTCACTAAAGCCATTGCTCCACGACGAGCTGCTATTTGAATGGCTGTTGCTCCTTCTTTATTCACAGCGTCCATATCACAGCCACGTTCAATCAGCAACCTCATTATATCCACGTAAGACTTGTTAGCTGCGATGATAATAGGCGGCAGACGGCTTTGACCAACAGCATCGACGTTGCAATTTGATGATATCAAAAGCTTAGCGATATCAGTATGACCCATTTCGAGTGCTAAAGACAAAGGTGTAGAACCAAAATCATCACGCGTATTCAAATCACAACCAAGAGCAATCAAGCGTTCCACAAATTCCTTTTGGTTTTGATAAACAGCAATCAACATGGGAGTGAGATTGAAGTTGAAATTGATATCAGGAAAAGATTCCACCATGTTTGACACCAATTGCAAGAAGTCTAATCGCTGATGATAAATGGAGAGTATTTGAAGAAGACTCATGATTGTTGATTGTAATTGTAAGGTATCCTGGAAAACAATGAGATAACATTAGTGACTTTTTGATGTGCTTATTGCCATAATTACTTGATTTCAATTAAAATGGATAATCGAATTGTGACCGAGAATTTTGACTTTTTCCCATCGCGTCTATGTGTGAACAGACCCATAGGTTTATCAAGGTTCTCAACGCACGGCCGGTGTGAATGGAACTTAAGATGAAGAAGTTCAGATGTAATTTTCAGCAATTAAGTTATGATATCTTTAATTTAACATGTTTTTTCGAAAGTTAAGTTTCTATATAACAATTTACCCTAAATATCTTTGACTATCAACTTCGAATCTACATGCACAGGTGTATGAAATTCAGTCGTAAATCTGAATAATAATCCAATAAATAATAGTGAAGTCATAAGCTAAGGTCTACTGCAACAATGAGGTTCCAAAGATGTGGCCGACATCGTACTGTTAGTGGCGAAGTTTTTCACTGATGCCCTCTTATAGCTCGGCATTCATGGCCTCAAGTAAAGCATGGAATCGAACCTCGGGAATTTAGCCGTCGGAATTACATTGTCTTAGTTTGAAACTAAGTGAGCAGGCACTGCTTTCTCTGAATAAGATAATATAAAATGCTACACGAAAAATTTATATTCATGAAGCAGCCCTAAGCGAGGTCTCCGTTCTTCCTCGTGTTGAAAGTACTGTATGAATCAAAGAACTTAGTATTTGCAAAACTTTCAAATCATGCAAATCATTTAATCGCAGATGAATAATTAAGATATCAATCGTCTTTGTGTTAAATTTTGTCACTGTTTTAACAGGATGATGTTCCAATGATTTATTTTGCGTTTCCACCCGAATAACTGCTCTGTTCTATCAAAATATTTTTTGTTTTCCTTTTGAAGTCAAATTATGGAATATTCTATTGAAATATCTTTTGATGAGCTTACTGGACTACAAGTTGCAGTTCATTTGTGAGGAAAGTGCATGTAGGCCTATTTGATAAGAAGGTCGGAGTTGAGGAGAAATCCCCTAATGAAAAAAACTATTTGATGTTTTTACAGTAGTGCGTGAGATCGGCCGAGAAGTGGTCATTTCATGGCTTAGTTCATTCCCTCTCATGTTGACCTGAAGAATGCAGATGTAATTCTGATCAAGGAGAATTCCAACCATATTCCAACCAACAATTATCTTGATCATCTATAATAGCCCCTATCATGGCAGCTTTTATATGAGGTTGTTGAGGCTGTTGTCTCCTAGCAAACCTATCTATTTGGGCGAGATATTCAGTGCGACAGATAAAGCAGTGCCCATTACATGCGATGCCAGACAATGCACATTGGCTTAATTTCAGAGTGAATAAATTTCTGCATAGTTTTGACCCACCCACGAGGCGCAGAAAACTTCTTGTATACATCAGTGTCTTTATTCCGTCATTGAACGAATAATGATTCCAAGCACGTTCCTTTTCCATAGAAATTTGAAATTGGGGCTTCTGAATTTCACCAAGGGAACGTGATCTGATAATATAGCTGTTATGACATTATGGGTATCCTATATATTTATAGGACACCTATTTCTCCGAATAATACTCATAAAATTGATCACCATGTTTGGATTGATTAACTCAAATCTATTGACGATATCTTATGTACGTTTTCTAGATTGTAAATTGCGTTTTATGTCATAAATCTTAACTCATAGACATCTAATAAATGCAGCATAAATCACTTCTTTTTAAGTCACAATTTTGATGGGTCCTACGGATATATTTTTTCATGAGATAGTATGAAGTCGGGATGCATATATGACGTGAAATTATACTGAAGCATCACATACTTCAGATTCCCCGGTAAAAGTATCACAACCCATGTAAAATTATATATTTATATCCTGTCCTATAAATATGACACTGCCAGAATGTATCCATACTTGTTTTTCACTTTTCATTTTGTGACTGACAATTATCATTATCAATGTAAAGAAAAATATCGCGTGCGTTATTGGAACAGATGCGTACATCTATACTTAGCAAACATGATTGTAAACATTCGAAGAATATATAAATTTACAGAACCGAGTGATAAATTGGAAAGCAGTGTTTACATAATGTGATGTCACACTTGTTGCAGTATGTCAACGGCTTCGCAGTGCATTTATCACCTTGACAGCGTCTTTGCTTTGTTCTTGACTCCATGAAATGACCTGTATTATCAAATCGAAATGATCATGGTGCTGATATTCTTCGTAAGGCCATTGTTCGCTTTCTCGATAATAGTGACACCTGTCCATGGGTAATCTTCATGTAAGAAGTTGCGAAATCACGAATAAATGATAACAAAGGCATTTGTTCTTCATTTGGTCTGACAAATTGAAGATGATCCAGGAATTGACTATTGCCATTTGAATTCCCCTAGTTATCAAAGGAAAGTACCATTTTTTTCCTCGTATTCCAATAGCGTAGTGTGAAGTCAACCAATCATGATGGTCTACTCCTCCCATGCTGGTGTTATATTCCTCAATGACGCGTGGCTGTGGGACTTTTATATAGGACTTTGCAGATAAACTGAAACGCCGTACTTCGACGAATAGGTTCAACGTCTGAATGATTAGTTGTAACATGCATTAAGTTTTTGTCATTCCATTTGACGAAAAGGATTTCGATGGATTCGTCAAATTTCACGTCCATCTTTCCACGTTCTTTCAATTGTTTGTCTTCAGCAAAGGGAGCTTTATTGTTTCTATTCGAGCGAATAGTTCCCGTTGCACGTAATCCCAAATCGCGAAGAGTAATCAGTAGTAATGGGCTGGTAAAGAAATTATCGAAATAGAGTTCTTTTCCGTTCACATCATCAATTTTTGAAGCTAATTCCAAACAGACGCGTGTACCCAGTGGAATCCTCTTTGTGCTTGAAGTAACTGACTTCCCTTGGTATAAAGAGAAAGAATATAAATATCCGTCCGATGCACACAAAGCCCACAATTTGTTATAGCCAAATCTTACTGGTTTACCCCGCATGAATTGCTTTAGTCCGTGATGACCATAGTATTTTACCATCATCTCGTCAATTGACAATTTCTGATGAAAATATCCAAATTTTTGAAATTTTCCATTCAATAAATCAAAGAAAGGTTTTATTTTGAATGAACGATCGTTTTTTCAGGTTTGATGAGAGTATTATCTTGGCAATGCAGATATTTCTTAATTTTAAGAAATGCTTTGACGGACATACTTTCACGGACAATCTTTACACCTAGGTCAGGATGAACCGACCAATAATGTTCTTCGGGAAGGTACTGATGGTATCCGGAAAACACAAGAATGCCAATGGAAGCTTTCATTTCAGGTATAGTCACACAAAAAGACGGATCATTGCACTGAGAAGCATAACGGTTAGTTTCGTTCACAAGAAATTCTATAATATCATTGTCAAAAATTTTCTCAAATGTTTGTAAGGGAGATGCGTCCATAAATTCTTGAACGAGGATGTTCCGTTGATTTTCATGATTATCACCGTCTGATGGTATCTTCGAATAATTTCCTTTGTGATCTTTCCATTCGGGAGATAGAGTTTCTTGATAATATTCAGACTAGTCATTCTTAGATAATATAGGGGTAGAATTATCGACAGAAACCGCACTGTTGCCATTATGAATGAGTTCCTCTTCATCAAAATTTCCAATGTGAATTTCAACTTCACCCGGTACATCATTCACAAACACCTCATTTCCAATTACATCATCTTCATTTTCTTCCGAGTCACTGTCGGTCTTATTATCCGGAGGGATGATGACCACATCAGGTCCATCGTCGAAATCACTGCCTTCTTCTTCCAGCAAGGCCGCAGCCTGTTCTACTGTCAGCAAACGACGCCGAGACACAACCGGCAATTGAATGAATGAATATCAAATTATCATTCTCAGTCTCAATCAAAGTGCGCGAGCGAGCCACATATGCAAAAAATTCAAATATGCGATAGACGTCAATGAGACGGAACTTGTGTTGACTACATTCAAAAAATTTGATAACATAGATATCTAGCCAGTCAGAATCGTAAACTTTATAGTCTACAAGCAAATCACAAATATGCGAAAAATTCAAACATGCGATAGACGTCTACGAGACAAAAATAATGTTGACTGAAATAAAAAAAAAATTGATAAGTTTGATATCTATCCTGTCATAATCGTAAACATTATGCGTTGTATATTATATACAACTTCGTGTTAGCATTGTGGATTCCAAGCAAAGTACTATTTTTTATAATTATACAAGCCTAAATGCTAGGAACAGTCATATAAATGGGTTGTGTTGCTTCCAGTCATCATTACAAATCGAACATTTTTTAGAAATTACAACTTATTCCGGCAGTGTCCTATCTATAGGACGGTCACAAATACCGGTAACACTGCCATTCATTTTCGAATAAATCAGCTTTTCTTTCCTTTTATTGGATATCTGACTGACATTTATGAGAAAATTTCAAAGAATATTTTTTTCTATTATGTTGCCGGTTAATGGGTTAATATGAGTTGGTTGCACTTAGTCAAACCGATGCGTGCAAAATGAACATATTGAAGTTTAAATCAGGGCTGGGGTGTCGTGCTTTTTGACCGACACCGACACCGGGTTCGAGCACGACACCGGATTTTGAAAAGCACGACACCGACACCGGATAATAATAATAATAAAATTGACTGAATTGCCCGACTTGTCTTTACTTTTGCTTTGTTTTGTGTCCCTGACTTTCTTTTTTTCGTTGTGTATTGATGGAAATAAAGGTTATTTCTCATAATAATAATAATAATAATCCTCGAAACACTACAGGTCATACACTTCTTTCAGGAGACCTATGATCACGAAAAAACATCATCTTCTAAACAAACTACTTTTCTAAAAATAATGACAACAAAATGACTCTGAAATTGAAAGTGATGCGATGAATAATGAACAATGCTTATGAAACGTGGTGAGACAATGGATATGATGACTAATTGAATAAACAGTGAATGATGACAAAAATGAAGATGCTTATTATGATTACATGTGATAAGGTGATACCTTATCACTCAAAACAATTGATAGGCTTAAAACAATCAAAAACACTCAAAACAATTGATTCAGCAATCCACTCAATTCATTCCCAATTCGTGCGAAGGAAGAGCCTTCCAGTCCGTTTTAGTGAAAATATGACTATTTGCAAAGAGAAGGAAATCCTTGTGCGATAAAACAATTTACTTTTCCAGCTAAAATTTAAGGTCGGTGTCGATGTCGGCCCTAAAAATCACGACACCGACACCGACACCCCAGCCCTGGTTTAAATGCAGACGAAGGGGTCCCCGCGATAATTGTAGTTTTCAAAATTTATTTGGGTGGTAGTGTCCGAAATTAAGAAAGAAAATTTGCACAATTCAAATGCAGGCAACACTGGCCTAATGATGTCACAGCAGCAGCACAGGCGCAAAAGACATGCTTCGTTCAATATCAAAACCGTACTGAGAATGAAGCATAATGGCAAGCTCAAAAATACTTGTTAAATTATGAAGTTAACTATGATGATTGGCAACAGGCACGAAAGTGTTTAGGCAGTTCCTCATTTTTCAATTCGCTTGCCTATGATGCAACTTTCATTTGATCATTGACCAAAATATCACAGTTTAAGCAGTCATGAGGGAGCACAAAACGACACGATTTTATCTGAATATAAGCGCTAAAATCTTCTAATGCCCTGAATGTGGAATCACGCAATATGCAATTTATTGGAATATCATGTCATATGTAGGCCTGCTATCTAATACTTCAATTCTTAGACGAAATCTCATAGCGTTTCATCGCTCGTGGTTCACAAGCTTCAGGAAATGTGGTCACGGACGAACATTGTCTTATTTCACAAGAAATAATTCCTTCAGCACATTCGTTTGCATAGATATGAAGTTTACATATGAAAATCATTCTTAAAATTCTTTCGTGTCGGGCATCGAATGTCTACTGGCATTTATCGTTTTAGCACAGGCCCCTTAAATTTATTCACGAAAGTTAGCTCAACTGGTACATATTTGCAAGCTAAGGCATGCAAGTTGGCTTCAATTCTCATACTGATTGCGTGAAAGTTATTTCTCAAAAGTTCCAGGGAATTCCAACGTTTACAAATGTAAAAATTCCCCAAAGCTTTGGCCGAAATATAGTCTTTATAAAATTAAAAATTGAAAGTCTGATTTCACTCTATAATTTAAATGTCTTGCGACCAAAACTTTAGAGATTTTTCTTCTGTTTTACACTTGATGACTTTGATTTCCGACAAGTAAATTGAGTCAAATCGTTGCTAGAAAAAATAGCTGCTGCTTCCAGGAGACCTCGGAGAATCGATTACACAATTCAGTGCCTGTGGCTTTGACGATGCGCTTGTTTCTGGCACCACCATGAAAAATAACTTGCCAGTTGGATGGAAATTGAACCTTAACGCCGCGTGAAGATCACAAGGCTAGCGAAGGACACTCCACGATTGCTTGAGGAGCAGACATAGATTCGAGCCATTTTTCATGGTGATGCCCTGAAGACGGTGCATAGAAATATCTTTCCGACCTCGTAAAGGCCATCAAATTGTGAAGCCAGAAAAATTATGAAGAAAACTGAACTGTCCGAAATCTTGCAAAAAAAACGCGTAGTCTTGTCACGAACGAGTATAATAGCTGAGTAATGAGTGAACCAGGGCTGTGGAGCAGGAGCCGAGCCGGAGCCTTAAGGAGCCGATGGTTTTGGTCGGAGCCGGACCCGGAGCCGATTTATGACAAAGGCTCCGGCTCCGATAGTTTGAGCTTTGATATAAATCTAAAATTTTGAAAGGTATTAATTAGCATCATAAAAAAAATTAAATCATTTGAAATCTAAAGATATGTCTTTTAAGTATACCAATGATCTGTCCTCCACGATATCTTTCTTTGCAGTTGCCGCCTTCTTTTGTATTATATGTATTATATTTACACACATGTGTAATATTTTTTTATTACATATGTTTCGTAAGACTAATTTCCATAGCTTTTAGTGACAACGTATTCTCCAAAATCCATTAATTTGAAGACTTTTTATATGCATGCTAACTACATGATTGTAGATTCCTAGAGACAAGTCGCCAGTCATTTATGTACACATTTCCAGTTCAGTCAGCATTTGATATAGCTACATTTCTTGCGCGATGTCTTATATCTAATACGGTTACTATGTAGGTTACCATCCATCGGTATGGCTACTGGCAGAAGCTACTGGCATCTGTGACAATGCCATTTCCTTAGATTGTATTGTAGGCTCTTGTGCAGTCCCCCACCTACATTTTTCCAAACAATCGATTATTCAATTTGATCAATTTTGATTGGAGGGATAACTCTTCACACTCACACGAATGAACTGACTACAAGTCCTCGCATGGCTATAGCAATAAGCGACCAATCCACTTCTAGTAGCACTTTATTATTCTACATGTAAAGGTATCTCATTCACAATGAATTTCCTTTGACTTCAAAATTCAAAGGGTCTATTTCAATGCGAAAAAACCCGAAGGCAAATTACAATGTTGACTTGCTGACGAAGTTTGCGACTATGACATCGCAATTACCCACGTAGATTTTTACAACAGCACGGAATCATTCACTCAAACCGGTGATGCTGAAACGGACATCCAATGGTGCTGCATCTTTTGACCAGAGAAAAACGGGGGGGGGTGAGGACTGCACAAGAGCCGTATTGTGCAATAATATTTCCCCCAAGTGTCATAGACCTGTGGATTTCAAGAATTTTCATTATTATTTTTCCGTCTGTCAACACTTTATGCTGATATCATGTTGACTTATATGTAAGCAATAAAAAAGGACTGTGACGCTCTCAATAAAAGCGCCTTTTGACCTCCCTTTTCTATTGTCTATGACATTAAACCGCACGTGCATTCGAAAGCTAGCAAAGTCGATGGGATTTCTGCTCGGTGCTCGCAGTCAAATTTTTATTATACCTTGCACCCTGCAATGCCATTTTCATTACGCCCTAATGAAAAATACGAAATTAACATAATGTAAGTTAAACCTAACCTTATTAAGTATGCTGCATAGATTTACAAAACTCGTCCTAAATTAGATATTTTTAATTTTTTTAAGTATAATTTTCAATTGTACATTTCTAGTCTACACTGCAATGAGACTATCTAAATTACAATTTCTACAGATGAGTCGTGGGCTACCCACCGATCATATTATTCATGGACCAACAGACTATTGGATAAAGGCAATAACAAATAGCAATAACTACCTAAGCTAGCCTATATACACTTTGATATTCAATAAAGCAATTGACATCTTTATTGATACGGTATATTTGGCTATATAATATATACCCTTTCCATGTTCGAGTAGATACAGGCCCTATAAGCTATTTAGAGGCATACGCTATCCAGTTTCATGTTCAAGCTTTGTTAAAAAGCTTATACTACTATTCGGCCCTGTGCTAATTAGGTATATCATCATCACTTATGTGGTCTTATTTAATGTAGTCTCGTAGTAGACTGGTTGCAGGCTAGGCCAATTTATATATTATGTGTATTTGTATTATATGTATTTAGCCAGTGCGGGAGATCTTTATCTAATTTAACCAATCCAGGCTATCATTTTATTCTATCTTTCAGAGATAGTCAATTCATGCAAAAATATATGAGAAGTATGTTATTTATCATTATATTAGGCTATTATCATTTTTATTATTAACTTAAGTCGTTGCTTGTTAATGAAAACTAATTTGATGATTGTAGCAAGCCTCTAAAGGCCACACCGTCATCCAAAAAACCCGTTCAACGGATCCAGGATAGCCAGCATAGATAGAACCTGAATTTGAAGTCGGAGCCGAGCGGGAGCCTTTCACATCAGTGTCGTGGAGCCGGAGCCGATGAGATAACGCATCGGCTCCACAGCCCTGGAGCGAACACACGGATTTGTTTCCGAAGGTCGTAAACATCAACCCCTTCATATTCAAATTTAAGTCAACGTTAACGGCAGCCTATGTCATCATTTACATAAATGTCAACATGTACTAGACGCAAGTGATGCAGCAGGAGAGAAAAACATTAAAAATTTGGCCACGAACGAGTATTTTCACCAACTTATTAAGCATGAAAAATGGAAGTAATGAAGCCACGGGAAAAATACTGTTTCAGCAGAGTCGGAATTCATTGACATATTTATGCACGGTACATTTAGGCTTCAGGTCCTAGAGAAAATCTTAAGTAATAAAGGCCAAGGCCTCACTTTGTCTTTCAAAAATATTATTTCTTCCAGCAAAGTAGAATTCACTTCAACTAAATAGTTATGAGAATTGCTGAGTTGAAGCCCATGTGAATTTCGCGATGCAGAAGGCAGAAGACATTTACAAAGCTGTTAATCATCTGCAATCTAAGGAAGACCAGCCATTCACCTGATATAGGCTACTTAATGTTTTTATTCAATCTCTTCTAATTTATCCGCATCCTCAATTTGAAAATTCGTCTTCATATTTGAAAGATAAACTATTTCGCTAAGAGCGGCGCCCGCTTAGGATTGTGGGCGTATCATGCGACATCTATGATACATGACAATCTCATTTCACTTTCGATGACACTACTTTTAAAGGATTACTTGCAAATATCATATCTGCTAAGACCACACCTTTTGGGAAAGTTTGATGAGGTTATCAGACGAGGTTACAACAAGCATGCCCTGATGCCATCACTTGCAAAACTGAAGGGATTAAAATCCTTCATAAAAAAAACTGGGCGGCATAATCTGTCAATCTTTCCTGACATTTAAGGCATGTACTTTGGGAGGAACCAAGTATGTTGAAATGTTGATGCTATGATGAAGATCTTAATTTCATTGTTTTGATATATTTCGATATCATAGCATACTCATCGTAAGACAGTAGTTGAGGCAAACATTAAATTCAAGGAAAGGCAATGTCTATGGACAGGAACGAAAGGAATAGCAGAACAATATAGAAATAGACTGTATATTATTACAATTTAGCGATGGTAGAGAACAAGCTCCAATCTGACAGTGAAGTTAACAAATTTATATGAAAAAGAAATCACTTAATTGTTCAGGCTCTCTTTTGCTGCTAATTTCAGGTTTTAATTTCTAAAAAAAGTGTAGGGTGTGTAGTTTTCTCAAGCAACGTTGTACTGTCATCATCACATGCTCAAAATCAAAAACATTCAATTTTAATCAAATCATCAACATCCTTGGTTCTTCCCAAAATCTGCTTAAAATGTCAAATAAAGGTATTTTCACATTATCCTGACGTTGTTGCATGTCACATGTTTTTTTCATTCTTTTCTTAGATGTTGTAGGCCTACACTGTTTGCAATACGTGTAGGCCTGGCGCAATGTCATGCAGCAATAAAGCTTTTCTATTTTATTCTCTTATATTGATATGGATTTCCACTTTGGAATGAAATCTGGAAAGTATTTAGCTCTATAGATGCGCAACGGTAAAATTGCCATGCGCAAGCCAGCTGGAGAAGCCCGTGTGGGTACTAGGGATTGCAATCCCGACCCCGATTTTCCAAATCCCGGTTATCAAGGATTTATCCCGGGATTTTGGTCAAAATCCCGGGATTCAACAAATTAATCACGAAAGCCACACTATGTTAATGTAGACTACATATATATATGCTAAATTATATGGCGGCTTGTTACTGATGATTATAGTTCTAGTTTAATTTAGAGTAATCTTACTAAAGGCACTCAATCTAAGATCTGCAAGTGCGTTTTTTCGATCATTACAGAATTTCACAGGAGCTGGATGGTAGATTGCATATGAGTTAACACATTGACAATTTTGATTTTGTCACTTTATACTTTCATGCTAAGTAATCTAGGGCTTACATGTAGCTAGGTCTATTTGCGATCTTCGTGCAGATAGATTTAGGGTACAAGACATAATAAATTGTATAGTTATTACCATCAAGAACGATGTATGATTACGAATTTATTAATATGCTTATAACAATCAGCAAAATAACCATTACAATAAAATAGCACATCAAATTGAGAACCGCTATGAGAATTCTAACAAATTAATTTAGATTTTTAGAAATTTTTGTTATGATTCTAACAAATCCAATTCAATATAGTCTCACAGATCAAACTGAAATGCGCTATAAAAACCTAGCCAAGTCCGGATATCCGCCAACAGCTCTGAAGAATTCTGAAATTAGGCCAATAAAATCATACTTTTAATTCCCGGGATCAAGCACCCTCTAATCCCGGGATTTCAATCCCGAAAAATGTATGAAATTCCCGTGATCCCGGGATTGCAATCCCTAGTGGGTACTGCATGATGAGAAGATTCCAGTTCTAATAATAAAGTAAGTAAATATTAATAAGTAAGTAAGTAAGTAATAAATAAGTAATAATAGGTAAGTAAGTAAACAATAAGATAGTAAAGAATCTATTCGATCAATTTGTGAATTGCATGCACGCGTGTGCCGTATTGTCAAGAAGATCAACACAAATGCGATTGCTGCGTAACATTCTCTGAATAAGAAGACGAGACAACATCAGCATTGCTGGCATTCGTGAACACTGTATTTAACGGACAAATGTCATCAAGCAATTGTAGAGGATGAGGTGGCACGGGCATGTCATACGGCGTTCACATGAGGTTGTGTGAGCCGAAAAATGTAATCAGATATGCATTCCGCGAACACTGGTGTGGATGGATCAAAGTGGGATGGATTTTTACATTGCTCACCAGGAAGTGACACTGAATACACTTGTCTTTGACGCACTTCCTAAGGATGTAGCTTTACATTCCAAAACAAACCAATTGTTCCAACAAAACATACTCTCATTTCAAATTAACATCCTTCTATGAATGATAGAACAATTGAGCAGCATATGAATACTTCGCACGATTAACCCAAAAGAAAGATATGAAATAGGCAAAAGTAGTTCAACCATTAAGTTTGACCGAATTCAGAAGAATTCCATGAATTAATGACATCATGTTGATAAGACGCCGGCCAAAAATGTCACATTTTAGATATTGATAGATGGGACATGAGAAGAATAAGTTCTTCTAAATATCTGAGTAGTCACAACAGGGAAAATGAATTCAGGTGGATGATCAAAAGAATGGAGGTAAGAAAGCGTCGAGCATTTTTTTATTTTCGTTATCTCTGCGATTGTATCAGGCATACGTGTCATTTTACAAAGTCACGCGACAGATGTACACAGTTAGAAAATGTGCATTGACACTCTACACATTTCCACTGACTGAGCAGAATATTCAAGTGTCATGCAGACTGGCCTTAATATCTGCAAAGTAGGATAATTTTTTTCGGAAATCGAAAAGTCATTTACTGACAGAAATGATGAGATGTAGCCAATGTCTCTCAGTGCCCTAAAAAGGCGAATCTGATAGCATTATAAGCTCAAAATCTGCCATGATGACTGATGTGCGATGTGAATTTCACCATAGGCACCAATCCATATCCACCAATTGGAATCTATTCCTTAATGAATGTAGTAAAATTACCAATATCTTAAGTAGAAATGGTTATCCATTGCAATTAATTCAATCAACAATTAACAAATTTATAGGTGGTAAATTAAACAATTCTTCACGCGTAACAATTGATAATGACTTCAATAAAATAATCAAAATCCCCTTCGTGGGTTATGCATCACAGAAATTTAGTAATAAGTTAGTAAAAATGTTTCGTAAACTTAACTTGGAATGCAAGGTTGTTATGACCTCGTTCAAAACTGGAAGATATTTCTCCCTTAAAGGTAAGTTAGGTCGAAACATGCAATCGCGTCTTGTCTATTGCTTTCAATGTCAGGTTGATCCTGATTGCCAATATCTGCAAAACCAAAGGACGTCTGCATCAACGTAAACTTGAACACTTAAGTGGCAATAGTGCCATTGCAAAACACATGGAACAATGTAACCATTGTTTTCGTAACTACAATGATTGCTTTAAAATCATTTACCGTGGAAACTCGGACTTTGAGATTAGTATTGTTGAATCTATAAAAATTTTTAGTAGCAACCCATTGCTTAACCGAACATTAGGTTATAATGGTAGATCTTATTTCTTAAAGATATTTAACTAACATTACCTATTGCTTAATTGTTTATACGTAGTATTTAAATAACCTTTTCTTCGTTGCAGATTGTAACCACGTGATTTATTGAACAATTATAATAATCAAGGAGATCTAGATAATACATTAACGTACAGGAGTGGAAACTCATTTTTGACTTGACCACATAGGGCTGACAAAGCATAACTGTGTGAAATGACTCAGAATGTAATTGTATCACATGTGTACCTTCTGGCGTTTTTATGACAAGAAAGTAACTGAATTTGCTCAGATAAAAAAAATTCATGAAGTCAGTATGATAATCTCTTTCGATCAAATGATTTAAGGCATCAACTACTTGATCAACAAGAACGTCAATAACAGTCTGGTCGTTATCCTTGGTGCACCATGATTTAACCAAAGAAAGAATGTTGCAAATATCCGTTTGAGATTTAACAAATCCTTCGTGTGTAAGCAGATGATTTATCTTGCGTACAGGTACTTCTTTTCCATTGAAATGGAGGTCAACTGATAAATCCTCATTCAAAGTCACACTGGCAATAATGCAAGAAACTTTTTCATCCGTGTAGATGTAAATAATTTGTGAATTTTTACGTATTTTGTGAAAACCACTTGGCACAACAAATTCACCAGTGTCTATGTCATTCAGATCACTTACTTGGTCTCTCTCTCCATCATGTCAACTTCCATTTGTTGCAAATGATTCGCTTCTTTAATTCTCCGATCGATGGATGTTGACGATTGCGATCTTTCAGCAGGCTGCTCTCTGGTGAAATATGTAGGTTGGCCAGGAAAGATAGATGGCACTGCTGAATCTTTCAAAATTTTCCGCTCAAGGCCTGACGATGTAATTCGATGCTTTTTTCGAGTAGAGTTTGAGTCACTGGAAACTGGCTTATAATCCGATGCTTGGAAATGGAGGCTGGAAACACGTGAATTCTTCGTAATGATAAAATCCGATCGATGAATCGCTCGAAGCCAGGCCGAAGTACGCTCCCGATCAGATGGAAACATGTGAAAAGATATTCCTGAAGAGGTACTGTTATCATACCCTGATTTATAATGTGGTACACTGCATTTGTTGACCATTGTCAGGTTTCAAACTGGTTGATGAAGTCGTAACAACTAAAATAAGGTCACATTCACAGGACGACGAGTGAGCGAAAGCAACATTCACGCTACAGAAGCAGTAAACGAATGGCGAACTGGTGAGACCACAGAATTAAATATTTTGTTTATCTGCTTCGGTTTGCTAGAAGTGTGATTAATACGAAATGGACGGCACATTGAGGAACCTATTAGGTGGGCAAAAAGGAATTCCTAATACCTTACATAGATAGGAAAAAAAGTCGTGCGTCGCTTGCGGATTAATGTGAGTTCCAGCAAAGTGCTTCGATTGCCAAAATTCCTTCAGATTCGAAGAATTCAGATCATTGCGCACAAGTTTTCTCCATAATGTTGACCCTTCCGATCATTATTGAAGAAAATAGTAGGCGTACGAAAATTAGTTCAGGTGATGATTTCACATCCTCTCCTCGGCATTGCTCACTGTATAGTGCATACATTGAATCGAAACCACACATCGATGTGTGTTTTGGTGTGTGCGAAGTGATAGCACAGCACGCACGCATCTCTCACTGGCTCTGGTGTCCTTTGCTGACAGCTTGTTTGTCATTTCCAATAGCAAGCGATACACGAATTATCCATTCGAGAAGGAGCAAGTTGTCTAATTCTGTGATGTGCCATTTCGATATTAAGGTTACATACAATTCTTCCTTTCTAGGAAACCGAAGCGCGCGCAGATGATTCTAATTCTGTGGGTGAGACAGTCTGCAAGTCAACGCTGTTTGACACTCATGCATGATGACTCAGTGCAGTACGGTCGGAGTCGACAGGATTGTTTTCCCTGAAGCTAATCAATAAGCATCAACACGCTTACTCGCTAGCATAGATAAGAGATAGAATAGATGGCCATTCATCAACAATTACAACGCTGCGAGGCGTTACCAAATCTGCATTGAGAAAACAGCACTCGTTTAGGGAAGATAGAATAATCGATAAGTGTTACGCACCGCAGGTTTTGATACTGTATTCCCGTTTGTATTGTGATCTGCAAAATATCAGGACCAGCATGAAGAAGTAGCTTACGGAAGGCAAAACGGAATTGTCGTGGTGATGGGTTAGGATTCCAACCTCCCCGTAATCGTACGGCACTAAAGAAAATTTCTAAGAAATCCTGACATAATTTGTAAGTCAAGAGAAACTGAAACTCATTTGTCGCGAATAATTCTTTCGCAAGGGTTACCAAAGCATTACAGTTACTGAAAAATCCGAGGAAGCCTGTCTTCTTAATGGAAGTAATTATTTTCTTGCCATCAAGACCCTCCAAAGAACCCAAAATCAGTTTCGCTCGATCCATGAACTCTAACCATTCCTGCGCATTGTCCTTCTTTATAAGGACTTTGTTACCGTAACTAATAAGTCGCTGGGAGTTGAAAAAATCAAACAAGTCATTCATGAATTCAATGAAATCTGCCGCAACAAGAACATCAGATTCCTAGAAACCAGCAGTATTGTTTTCGTGCAACCATCGCACAGTGGGCCAGATTTCGCTGTAGCTGGCCAAAAATATTTTCTCAAATACTACCGTAAATATTAATGAGGTTCATGTTTATCTCCACTAAATCGACCACGAGGATTTCAATGGTGATATTTTTCCATAGCAACGGTTGCTAGGGGGCCCATTTCTGCATAGCAACCAGAAAACTAAGCAAGCTACGGTCTCCATTCTTACACCTACCCCCACTAAATCGACCACGAAGATTTCAATGGTGATATTTTGCATAGCAACGGTTGCTAGGGGGTCCATTTCTGCATAGCAACCAGAAAACTAAGCAAGCTACGGTCTCCATTCTTACACCTACCCCCACTAAATCGACCACGAGGATTTCAATGGTGATATTTTTGCATATCAACGGTTGCTAGGGGGCCCATTTCTGCATAGCAACCAGAAAACTAAGCAAGCTACGGTCTCCATTCTTACACCTACCCCCACTAAATCGACCACGAGGGTTTCAATAGTAATATTTTTACATAACAACGGTTGCTGGGGAACTTGTTTACGTTTTAGTAGAAAATGATTTCTTACATGACTGTATAGAGTAGGCCTACATAATGTAGGTAAAGCTTATTTCCAATTTACTAGGCCTATATCTAATGATAAAACGTCCATTCAAAATAAAAACCATTATGTATTTACATAATCTTTCTTTGCTTACCGAACGGTATCAGGTCACAAGTCTAAATGATGCGGGAAATTTGGTTCCTTGAACAAGGCGATTGCCTCCGAAGAAAATGGGGTACGTGTCTGTCCGAGTTTTGGTTTCCGGTAACTGCTTATGATGGGGTCGGATGAGCAGATCAAGCGCCTAAAGATGTCCTCATTTGTGAAGATAATTTATCGAAATTATTAAGAATGAAAGGAGGAAGATTAAAGGAAGGTTCTTACAAATTTCAATCATTTTTATGCTGTTTTAAGGCCCATCCTACTCAATGAATTTGCTCTAGTTCTGGCTTATATGGAACCATATCCAGTTTGAACAAACGTTCCTATGATAAATAGTGCGCTTAAAGCCATTATATTTAATATAGTAGAGGTTGTCTGCAGTTTTAATTTGATTTTTGTTGAATACATTTTTGCAATTTAATTGAATGAGAAAAATGTTGACTTTCACCTTATCACACTACTTACATGTATTAATTAACTGAGCTGCCACTGCCATGGGGGCAAATTCGAGCAAAATTTACACTTATTTTCTGAAAGTAGACACCTCATGGAGTACTTCGATGCGTATTAGGACACGAACATTGAAAAACATCAATAAATTCTTGTACTATCTTTACCAAGCAAGTTTTTGAAAAATAAGCGTATTTTCCTATCAACACATATACTACTTACGGTAATGATATAAGGTACTTGTAAATATGGTACATGGATGTGATTACACTTACACAAAGCTTATACCCATATAAATGTTTGGTAAAAATTACAAATTGATAGAGTGAATACTTTTATAGGTATAGCATCATTAACAATCACTAATATTATTTGGATTATTTTTTTTAAGAAAACGGATTTTCAGATATTATTAAAATGTGGATTTTGCTCGGATCCTACACCACAACTGAGTAAAAAAAGCGAATTTAATGCCTCATTCCAGAGGTTCACGGGTATTATGAACAAAAAAAATCGTAAAACCAATTGAATTTGCGAATTTCGATTTTCGTATTTTTGGCCACCCTCTGGCCCACTGTGCATCGTAGGCTACATGCGACAGACCTACTGAATAATTGACTCGCTAAGTAGACTTTCATCTTTTGATTTTTGAAATGGACGTGTAGCTCAGATAATTTATTTGCTAGTCTAAGTCCATGATGCGTTTGCAAATTCACTAGGTAAACCACGTATTTCAATTGAACTAACCCCTTTCCAGGCCAAACAAATGTCTGTAAAGCTTCCCATGTGTTTCTAATCAATTTCAATATATGAGGACTGTCCAAAAATGCGGAAACAGACGTGCCATTAGAAGAAGGGTGAGGAAAGGTAGGCTTGTTATCTGAAACACTGAAATTACATCCCATCATCTGAAGTGCCGTTATGTTATGTGAAGTTCCGTCACATGTAGTTGAAAGAACCTGAATCCCACTTTCATGTAGTCGAATGAGTGATTCTCTGATTAACCAGGAAAGAAACTTACTGGAAACACCATTCACAAAAAAGTATCCTATGGGAAGCTTCCAATAATTCTTCAAACCCACTACCATCAGAACCATTACTGATGTCGCTTCGTCACCGTCATGTTCAATACAATTATCCACTGCGGATCCCTCAACAAAGCCGAACATTCGGCCTAAGTGTCGGTCCCATTCTATCAATTTCTTTAAGGACATTTCATCGAAAACTAGATTCGCAAATTTGTATTTAGAACCATCTTTTCCACCTATCCTTCTTTTGATTTCTTGAAAGGATTCTTTACAAAATCCAGGAAGGCAACTTATACTGGAAGTCCATTCACGTAATGTGGAAGGCGCTGGCAACTGGAAATATTTCCTAACGTAGGAATATGCCTTTGGACTGTAGTAGTGTAGAGTGCTAGCAAATTTTTGCATTTCATCAGAGTATTGTTTTACAACTTTTCCCTTACGGACCAATTGATTTACAAGTGTCTTATCATCTTCTTTATAAAACTTAGATAGCTTGATACACTCATCTTCGCGAAGAACCTGCTGATGTTTCAGATCGGATATTATCATTTCAAGAGAATATTTTTTTCTCTTCAACCGTTTGTTACTCGCGCGTATGTTTCGCAGTGCTCGGTTTCTTTTTTTAATTCTCTCACTCATACTTGCTTTGTTTTTCAGCTATTCTTTCATGTCATTTGTCGACCTACGAATTTTTAAAAAGCGTCTATTCAAATTACGATATTTCCGTCGAAGGATGGCGATTTCAGACTGACAGGATGAATGATCTACTGAAGAACTGGTTGTAGTAGGCCTATGATCTGTGAAGTTCTCTGTCTTCTCAGGTACACTTAAAATTTCAGGACTTTGTGTATCTGGATATGTTTCATGAAAGAGCTCACTTGCTTTTCTTGAGTTTTCTGTCTTTCGCAATTTTGGCGGTGGAGTTTGCAGATGTTCTGGGAAATTGAATTTTGATGGTACAGCATTTCCATGAAGTCGGCGGCGAATATTCGACGAAAAAGATACTGATGCGTCAATGAAACAACTTTCAGTGAAATGCTCACTGCACAGAAGAGAGTTATTAGAAGGTATGAAATTTTCTCGACGTACAGCAGCAATCCATTTTCTCCGCATTTCGATATCCTTGGGAAATCGGTGAAAAGAATAAGGTGATTCTTTATTTTGGATGTTTTTGCATCCATATGCAGCACACTTTTTTCGGTATCTTGTACTTGTAGTCCTATTCACTGATGCTGGCGGAGCTGAATCAGAAGTTGAAGACAAGTCCATGTCAAGATCAACGTCAACTTCGGAGCTCATTAGGCTGGAGTTACATAGAACGTCACGTTTCACGTTGACGTGTCACGCTTCACGTTTCATGACTCATCGCTTCACGCTTTGCGACTCACGATTCACATAGGCATCACGTCATTTCCTTTTCACGCCGGTTGTCATTTTATCACTGTTGTGTATGCGAAATGGACGTCTCTCCTGATGAAGCTATTGTCATCTATTTAGGCGAATATATCGAAATCAGAGCAAACCATCACTTACCGTCAGTAGTGGGGAGGCGCTGATCAATTGCCTCCCACACTTGCTTCCGCTGGTCCTTGTTCTTATAATCGGGATGTGTAGGATCCCACAGCAGCTCATTTTCCAGCACTTGGGCACACAACTCTTCCTTGCAAGCGTCCATTTTTTCACGATCAGCAAATACAGATGAAAGCCTGTACTGCTTCAAATTGTCCCCATTATAAAACATCATCCAATCACATTTCAGTCTGTGATGCTGACATACAATCTTTTCTTTTTCACGTCACTTTTAATGGTCGGAATCATTCTTCCTTTCACGCGTGAAACAGGAATGGCAGAGTGAAGACACGTGAAAAGTGACACATGAAACTCTATGTAAACGATTTCTATTCTGGCAATGCATCCATTTTTCCCTTCACGCGTGACCAGTGAAAAATGAAAAGTGAAACGTGACGTTCTATGTAACTCCAGCCTGTTCGTGTGAATAGAGCGAAGGCAGTCAAGAAACTGACAACGGCAAAGTGCCTTTTATCTAGTGACCGAGCATATTTGCCATTCACTGTATGTAAAGCATTCGTCATCCGTCAACCGCGCTACCCTTATTGATTATTCATCTTCCCTACGACTGAGCCATTCTGCTGCAGTGAAAGTGGTAACGCGTGAATCCAGACAATGGCCATCTATTTCCTATATTATCTATGCTCGCTAGTCGCTATTGTCATACAACAGCGCGTTAATCGTCCTGTGTGAGACTTCAGGTCACAGTAGTCCTTTGTGCTGATCTGAAATCATTTTCCATGCATGAAACAACTTCTTACACTGTCAGCCCTATGTGGTAAATTCTGCAGGATAAACAGCCGAAGTTTCCACTCCTGTTCGTATCTAGATCTCTTTGATAATAATGAATTATAATTAATTAATATATTATGATATTAATAACAATAATTAATTATTATTCATTATCTATCGCCTGACGACGAAGTAGGGTCCTTCGACACGTTGCGGAAAATAAACTTACTTCTGGCAGATTGGTCTATTTTTCTATATTTAATCTATCACGCCTTAATAAAGTCACAATCGTTTGCTGGTCCTGCAAATCTCAAGATGAAACCTCAAGGCATATCTAAGGTAGGAGATCTGTATTTCACCGACAAATGTCATCAACCGGTGGTACGGGCATGTTAAATTGTGTCAGTATGAAGGTTCAGAAAGCCGAAAGATGCAATGAGGCATGCATTCAACTAATATTGGTGTAGACCAGAGGCTTCCACACTCCGGACCGAGGCTTCATTTTCGCGGACCGCCATTATCTCGGATGAACACGCTGCATATGATTTCCCTGGAGGTTTATTTCGTCATCAATTAGACTTTATATGTCCTATAGGATGTGAGTCATAGACCAAATTTGAGCCAGACACAACAAAGAATAAGTAATATAGACTTCAACATAGATATAAATGTAGGTTTTGGTATCTACTGTACATTGTCATGGGTCAGATTCACATTTCATAATAGTTGGTTTCAATAAGGCTCATTAAAAAATAATGTCACTTGAGCATTTACAATGAATATACAGTGTTGCATAGGCTACTGTACGTACAGTGTGTGAACAGTGAGATTGTTGATATCATCAATGAGAGCGACAAAACAAGCCATTTCCGATTTTCCCAAAATATACAGAAAATGAAATGTCCTTTCTTAAGAATTTGTCAAGTAGCCCTTATTGCTCCTCTTTATTATGTATCTATGCACATTGAAGCTAACGATTGTGATTCATGAGGCATCTTAAAATTCGAGAAATGTTGCATATAGAATACCTATGATCGGGAATGATACCATTTTATTTTTAAGATGATATAAAATGACATCATTTTACGAATTTTACAAAATGATATAGAATGATATCAATTTAATTTTTTGTAATGAAAATATACCATAAAAATAAGCCATACGATATGAATTTTTCGATTTACAATGCTACCATGCTACTTTTACTGCTCTTAGAAATGAAATTAAAATTAGATTGCATGCAGCATCGATATATTTCAAATAATGAAAGACCGAAGAAAGCAGTTTAGTCATATAAAGCTTCTTGCATATCAAAACTTAGGTAGGGCCTAGGCCCTATGCATTAAACATCGCAAGGTTTGATTTAAGCTTTATACATTCGAATTACAACTATGCTTACAATATGCAGTTGGTTAGACCAACAGTATTTAAAGTACGAAAAAGGCTAAAAATTTTTACATTACAATCAAGACTTCAGAGACATCAAGACAGTTATCAATGATTTCAAAGTTCAATCATAGGAAGCCTACTGGAAGTCTCACGTAACCAGCAACATGTGAGATAAACACTGTACATGTATAGCTAATCCCAGAATACGGTGGTCTTTATCAACCAGAATCTTAATTATCCAAGTCCGAAATGTCGAGCTTTGACCGTATTCGTATTTTCAAATTTCAATTGTGAGTCACATCTGTTTCGTAGTGTAATAGACAGACTGACAGAGAATAGTCTGCTGCTTTTCGCTACCTGAATCAACCAGTGGGGAAGGACATGGGTAGAATAAACGAAAGAGTCTGAATCTGCTTCGATACAAAATGCAAAGAATCCATGATTAAAAAATATAATGAAACAAAAATTTTTGGTACTTATAGGTTATCTCCCCCCACCAACGTTTTCAAATTTGTCTAAAATCCGTAGAAATGAATTCATCGTCACAAAACTTTATGTACGCGTCGGTGAGGATATTTTCTACCTACATACCAAAATTTGTGCAAATCGGACAAGTACTTTTTGAATAAGGGGCGATAAGTTGAAGTGCAGCGATGTCTGGAACCTGATTTGATTTCTTCTGACCTCACCGTCTGAGCAGAAAGCATATGAGGTCAACAAAGTCATTTCGCGACAGCTGGTGAAGTGATGATGACCAGGCCACATCCCTTATACCAAAATTTTAACATTAAAAAGGTAGTGGTCGTGGAACGATTTCAAATAGTAGTGGAAGAGACGAAGAGGGAGAGAGAACAATGCCACACGACTAACAATAATGCGTCGAACAGACGAAGTCAGATCAAGTTGCAGACTTCGCTGCACTTCACGTTATCGTCTCTAATGCAAAAAGTACTAATTTTCGCGTAGTAAGTAAGAGAAGAAGACGTGAGGAAAACCTATACGTTATTTATACATGCAGTAAGGTTTTCAATCCCGGGATTCGATAACATCTGTTTTTCAGCAGTTAAGCTGTATGAAGATGGCGTAGCAATGCTCATCATTCCGTGTAATAATAAGCATGAACGTCTGTGACCCATTTATGGTGTGTGCTGTACAAATGCAATTAGTGAAATGTGAATGTTGAAGCGCTGCAAGAACTAAATATAGACTTCCCACGATCAGATCACCGTGACATTATGCCAGAAATTATTTACTTTTACTGATGTCAAAAAATAGAATTATGTTCCGGCAGTATAGAGAAAGAAGGAAGCGCTATGCATTCAAGCGAAGCTTAATGAATTTTTGAAGCGATTATTCTGCAATATCGGGCTTCCACCAGAAGTCAGAGAAGTCGCTGGATTTGCATTTCGATTTGAAAATTATAGACAGGTTTTAATGCGACAACGCATATCGTGTACTGTGCGCTAACCAGATCAATTTATTGTTATACAGGGATTGTCAAAAATTAATTGACCTCAATTAATTTTCAATTAATTATAAGCAATTAATTGATTGGTTTATAAGTCATTTTCAATTAATTAATTGATTAGAATAAACAATTTCTATTAATTGATAATTTTTCCAATTACAATGAATAAATTGCTGCCTTTTCCAATCAATTAATTGTCATCTGTTAGTAGCCTAGATTGCTAATCTAATTTCGCCTCTGTAGCCTTTTACTTGTCTTTATTCACAATTATAGCAAGCATTTCAGCCTTGCATTTTAGGTTGGCAAGCAGCAACAAAGTTAAGATTTACGAGAGTCGCAAATTCATGTTTGTTTCAACCAGAGTAGACCAGGGATTGTAAATAATTGATTGGTAAATAGAAAATCAATTATTTTTCTATCAATCAATTAATTTTAATTGTAAATTTATCAATTAATTAATTTCTAATTGGAAATTTATCAATCAATTAATTGCAATTGATACGACAAGCGATAGCTGGCTCAACTTGTTCCCTTATGCAGTGACTCATTGTTCTCGGTGGTGGAAAAAATTAGTTAAAGTATGTAGCGTGCATGCAATCCGTTAGCCTGCGATTTTTAATTGTCAAATGGAAGTTTGTCTCTAAGGAGTGTGTGTAGACCTATATGGAGTTTGAATGTACAAATCAAAGTGTTTAAATATGTAGCTTACTTCCCTTATATAAATGGTGCAAATGCTTAAGGTGAATTCTTATAAACATAGGAATACAGCTAAGTGCTAGCATAGGCTGAATTTATGGACACTTATCCAATTGATTGACAATTAATTGCAATTAATTTTAATTATTCAATCAATTAATAATTGTATACGAATTATCAATGAATTAATTGGTCCTATTAAATTGCAATTAATTTTTAACCAATTAATTTTTTACAATCCCTGGAGTAGACCGCGCAGCCCCAAAAAACAGGCAAAATTTCTTCAATCAATCGTCACTGATGAAAACAATGGAGAGAATCACGAACGCCAGCATGAACTCCAGGCTTGCCGTTGGGATTGGGATCCCAATGGCTATTGGCATTGGGTTGGGATTGGGCTACCAAAAATCCACCCCAATCCCAATAGATCCCAAAAGCCCTCTCCCAACAAAATATACATGTAATCGTTGACATTAGCCAATACGTTACAAATGTTTTCGAGTTGTACTGAGCAGCTCATCTTGCTGTGTCTTCAGTCTGACCTTGCCTCTCTCGAATTCGAGCATTGAGAGCAAATTGACACAGTCAGCTTTAACCCTATGGCTTTAACTTTCCTAGTTGTTAAAAATAGTGGCTTAATTCGGAGGCCTTCTTATGCCTCGATTCGCGCATTTTGCGTGCGTATGAGGCATTGACTGAAACGGGTAATAGCATGACGCTGTACAACAGTGTCACACTGCGCAGGAGCAATGGATTCAAAAAGAGCCCGAGTGGCGAGCAGGGGTCAGCAAAAATTTATTTGTGAAAAATTAATTGCAATTAATTGATTGTTTAGTTGATGCAATTACAATTAATTGATTTTGGAGGATGAAATTATTGCAATTATTTTCTTGACAAATTCACGTAACTATGGCTACAACAAGTAACAATGCTTGCTTTGTCCAGCTACAGAAATCACACGAGTACACGACACAAAAAAAGCTTAAGGTCTTAAAAAGCTCGTTCACACTGTATTTCGTTTTCGAAGGGTACAGTACATAATATCAATATTCACAACTTGTCCTAAGTTTCACCTAAGAGGTTACTAAATGGTATAATCATTGAATATAAAATTATAGAATGAAGAACTAGTTTCAAAAATCGTTTCAACTAGTCCCTCATCTTGACTCACTCTTGAGACTGACAGTGATAGTGACTCCGATTGAATTTTAGCTTTTTAGAAAATGTTTAGCCTATCAAAGATAAATAAGTTTTTCAATCGATACTGGCTTTAATTTTAAGTGTTATCTGGGTTTATTTATCTTGTCTTCTCACGGTTTGAAATATTTCTTTCATATCATGGCATATACAACATTATATGTCCCACCATTATGTCCCACGCTTTTATAACATGACGATGTGTTTAAATATCTATATGATTTCAAGCTTGCATAATCTTAAATTTACAGACTAACCAAACGATTAGCCTATTCAGTATACCGAAATGTTGTGGTTGAAGAGGCTCTTAATTCCACATGACATAAATCTTGTATATACTAGGATAAAAGTGAGGTCAACTTCAGCAATATCAGAATTTAACTCAGAAAATAATTGCAATTAATTGCAATAATTGATTGTAGTGTATCACCAATTAAAAATAATTGATTTCTACCAGCACAATTAATTTCGAACATCCCAATTAATTTTTGCTGGCCCCTGGTGGCGAGTTGTTTATTAACACCGCACTATCCGATATATGCTTAATTAATGCCAGGTGTGGTAGCTCGTACATACATATCAGCTATACATGTAGACCCCTATAAGCTCTTAGGTGAAGGCAGTCTCGGTGCAAAATTTAGTCATGCAGTAGGCCTATTATGCATAATTGTGTAAAATCAATTAAATCCCTTAATGCTATTAAAGCCAGTATAGTCTTAGGCCTACGTCCGTGGCCTTCGTCAATTCAAAAGTATCACATATGGCAGGCCTAAGCGGTAAGCCCCGAAACACCTTGGGGTCAACTTGCGTACGCTTTTAGCACTAAAGCTGGCTATTGGGATTTCTATTGAGATTGGGATCCATTGGGATCCCAATGGGAATTCTCATTGGGATCGGGATGGAAATTCATCCCAACGGCAAGCCTGACTGTATGCCAAAAGATCTCTGCGTCTGTGACAGAGAATTCAAAGGAAATCATCCGCTTGTCTGATTGGTCTGACTAATCGCAGTATTGAAGCACAAAAAATGGTTGGCATTGTTGCTATGTTAGCGATATAGCCTACTTTCATGCCCAGGAAATTTCTAAGACCACAGGTTGTTTATTGCTGTGTAACATGTGTATAGTTAAACAAATCTTGGATAAAGTAAATTAATTAGTTAACGCTATCAAGTTACAGATACTGTTCGAATTTTGAATTCCAATGTCAATTAATTGATTTGTTCGAATTCCAATTAATTGATTGATGTTTTCCAATTTCAATTTATTAATTTCTTTGTACAATTAAATTAAAATCAATTATTGACAATCCTTGTTATAGCTTGTCTGTATGTGAAAAGAAAACGAAGTCATGAACATTTGGGCACATGTCTATCTGAAAACGTAAGTTGTACCGGGTATTGTACGCTCGTACAGTGCATCGTTCAAAACACTCGTCAAAAAAGTTAAAACAACGCCTAGTATTGTTAAGCATACGTTAGTCTAGGAATCAGAAAGTCGGGATTTTGAAAACCTTACGTAACATGCAGGTTAAAGTACTGAATTTGAATCTTATTAATTAATTCACCCCCAAAATACGTAAGTCCCTCTAGACGCCGTTTAAATGAACCGATCGCCAAGAAAATCGAGATAAGAGTAATTTGCAGTACTTCTATTCTTTCCCACCCCACATTCCTGTTGTTGACACCCGGGAGTGTTGCATCTTCAACGATCTTCTCTTGCCCCCACCTGTTCTCACTGACGTGGCATAGCGCTGAGTGTGTAAAACTCCTCTTATCTGACTTGTAGAACATTTACAGCCTCAGAATTAGACAACTGCTCGTCATTTGTGAGTAGACAACAATCACACGAAGTTCATGCTCACAGCTGTACCCTGCATTCTAACTGAGTATCCTAAGTATCAATCCTTCATCCCAGGGTTCAAGTAAGACCTCTCAGTCTTGTTGTAGTGTCACTCAGTGACAGATCAAGTCTATTCTAAACCCGATGTGACTAACTGTGGCGAAATTTGATGATTTTGGAAAACTTAAAATATGTGGGGGGAAAGAATAGAAGTACCTAATTTAGTGTATTACCTGACGGGTAGCGACCAGTTAACCAATGACGCGCGCGCATTCGGGTCGCTAAGTTGAATGTCATGTGACACTGTTCCCCCGCTAGCAAGTGTTGTTCTTGATATCAATAGCGTTGCGTCTACTCGCGTGGAATGAATCTCTTTATCATTATTATATACGATAAGTACACTTTTCATATACCTTAACGATATTGCCTACAATTCAAATTCTATATGTGCTATTATAATGAAATTTGGTTTATAGGTAAAGCATACACTGAATTACTCGCATCTCGATTTTCTTGGCCATCGGTTCAGTTAAACGACTTCTGCAGGGACTTACGTATCTGGGGGTAAATTAATTAATAGATCCCCGAATTTCACTATGCAATTGAATTGTTGACACCTCAGTATGAATTCAGATAAATTTTCCTACTCACCGTTCAACACACTAATATATACGTCGTTATAATATGAGAATGATGCGATCGTCGAGTCAGCAAAACAAGTTTCACTAAACAATAATGTCGATATAGCCACCAGCGTGTGAAGTCTGTTTCCAACAGACAGGCAAACATATTTATAATGCAGCTGGAAGTCTGTATTCAATGCTCTTGTGGGATCAACCAGCGATCTAAAAATAACCTCATTCTTGGAAATTCTCTTTTCTGCTATATCTGCGCATGAACGTTCACGTGATCATGACGTCCGGATAATGCAGAAGCTGCAGAGGTGCGTCAGAATTAGTTCATGTGATTGTCGCTGTCATGCAGTGTTGTTCAGACGCAGAAAAGTATACAATCCGATTCTGTGACCAGGGGCAGGCGACACGAAACGCTGTTAGGGCTGACAGGTTATTAGTGATCCCTAATACCCTGAAGTCGACGACTCAAAATTCTGTTAGGGACTCGGCTATTAGTGTAACAGGAAAGTCAGCGACACAGAACTCTGCTAGCGTGATCGGGTATTAGCTTAATAGAATGTCAGCGTCTCGAACGGCTGTTAGGGAAAAGTGCAGCCCGCCGTCAGCGAATTTCTTAACGGGTATGAGAGGCACCTTTAGTGATTCTGTTAGTCGTTTATTTTGTCTTGAAACACATATAGAAGCTTAGAATAATATCATAAAGAAATGTCAATATGTGTTTCACCATTTACCAAAAAACAAGGGACTCCGCATACGCTACCTAAGCGATTTATTACGTAGATCTACTGTAGGCCTATGTCTAACTACAGTGATATGAAATAGCCTAAATGAAAGGACGCTTATTGAATTATTTACAAATTAGTTATCGACTTGGAATAGATGCGCAGTGATTTAGCCTATCCCTGCAATGTATCAGGCATTGTCATATTCCCTCATGACGTCACTAAAAAAGGCGTGTTCGACCAATGTAACTTATCTAAGTGAACACTGTCTAATCGAATAAAAGTGCGTAGACATTTGGAGACGCCACACACCATTTTTACAGCATGTGGAGAGTGCAATTCGACGCCTCAGCAGGCAAAATGAGATTGTTTAAACCCCGAATCAATCCAATCGAAGACAGCGGGATGAGGATTTTCAATAAATTTTTCAATTAATTGTGTTACTTCTACGGACGCGTAGTCCTTCTTCCGCTGCCTTTTCGCCATGTTTGCCTCCTTGCTTCGTGTCAACATAGACTTAATATTATACTGTGTCTTGTCTCAACGACTGAATTGAATGGCTGATACATGATTTGATTGGTTGCTGCAGGCGTTGTTACGATAACGCTAGATCTAATAAAAGCGAACAACAATTTTATGGGAAATCCTACATAGATATCCGACTGCCACCTTTGCTGGCATTCACTAATAAACATTCTAGCTAACAGAGGTTTCGAGTCGCTGAAAGTGTAGCGTCTATTACCGAGTCATCTGGTTCTCACTAATAACGCTTTCACCAACGGCGTTTCGTGTCGGCTGCCCCAGACGAAAAATTTTCCATTCTAGAATTCTATTCCATTACAGTTTATTGTAGTACAAAGACAAATATTTGCACACATTTTCAGGCAAGAAAAGTATGTCCTTGCGCAGAAGCTTACCCAACATAGAGAATGACTTTCTACTTCCTGCAATCTTATTTGTCGTTGGAGTGACGATAACAGATTGGTCCTTTACGATAAGCAAGATCCATGTCCACTACTTTACGTCGAATTGGATGAAATCAGGATAATTTCTTCCCTATCCAAGTAGGGGATGCAGAGTCTCCAACGACAAGAAAGTTATACAACAGCCGCACAAAGTTAAAGTGCATCACAGCAGGTGTCAGGTGCTAGAAAAGGCAAACCAGCCAGTGTTAGATATAGGGACGGTCGCAATCGCGATTAAAACTGTCTTTCTTTTAGCTAAAATCTTACAATCATAAATTTTGACCTTTTTTGACAAGTCAAAAAAAATTGCCCTGAGACCAAACTTCAAGTAGACGAAATTAAGCATATTTTCTACCCACATACAAATTTTATGCAGATCAGACAAGACAAGACATTAGAGATGATAACGTAAAGTGTAGCGATGTCAACAGCTTGATCTGACTTCGTCCGTTCGACGCATCATTGCTGCTCGTGTTTGCATTGTTCTCTCTCCCTCTTCGTCTCATCCACTGCTATTTCAAATCTTCGCACTACCTTGCCACACCTTTTTAAGAAGCATATTAATGTAAGGGATGTGGCGTGGTCATCATCACTTCACGAGTTGTCGCGAAATGACTTTGTTGACCTCAAATGCTTTCTGCTCAGACGATGAAGTCCTGACAAGTTAGATAAAGCTGCCGGCATCGCTGCACTTCCAGTTATCGCTCCTAAATTCAAAAAGTGCTTCTCCGATTTGCCTAAAATTTGGTATGTGGCTAGAGAATAACCGCACTCACGTATGTTTAAAGTTTTGTGACGATTGATTTATTTCTACGGATTTTAGACAAATTTGAAAACGTGGGGGTGAGATAACCCATAAGTACCGGGAATCCTCCGTGGCATTGAAAACAAGGTTCCCACGCACCCGGGAAACCGGGAAAACGAAAACAAAATTCCCGGCCGGGAAAAACCCGGGAAAGCGAAAAATATCAACGATATCCGGGAAAAACCCGGGAAAATGGAAATTTCTTAAAAATGGTATAAAGTTTTTTTCTTCATTCCATGTAATACGCTTCCTTCCAGACATCTTTGGATTCATGCTGGCCGCTAGAGAAATGGCGAATTTTTTGCAAGGAATTGATAATGCCTCAATGCGGGTGGATCAATGACGAATGTTGCTATACTCATCATCGTGCTTAAATGTATCCTTATTGTTTAATCAGACTTTTACAAAATGAGAGTTCTAGTTTTTTCTTCGCGACTTTTTGGAGGCATTCATGTCTAAAGATTGATGTGAGTTTGTGTGTGTCTGTTACCCTGCTTGTTAATGATGAATCATGATGCTGATGTATTTTGCGGTATTTTCATTATACCGGTAACGTTATTTATCTGACCTATCTAGAGAAAGTATTTTTTTTTTATTTTAACATAGCAAAATTCCCTTCCCCTGAATGTCATGCAGAGATTTTTAGTATTTTTGACCTTAAACCTGAAATGTTGTTGAACTTTCTGAAGAAATATATGTCTTGTCAGTGGCGGCTCGTGACATTTGGTCCAGGTGGGGCATGAGCATGAAATTTTTACATAATCAAAAATCTAGTTTAAAAGGATCTTATTTTGTAAATGAAAAGCGCAAATGAATATGTGTAGCGCAAACTTTGCAATACATGTGTTTAAAGTAGTAAATTCATCTGGCATTTTAGTTACACGTTGAAGCAACATTTGTTGTCTATCCAATCAGGCTTTGAATTTAAAGATTACAGATACATAATGTGAATTTAGTTTGAACCTTGTTTCAACGCGCTGTACTCTTGGCATGGTGTGTCAAGAAGGGTGAAGGTTGATCACACGGTATAGCTCATTCATGTCAGGCACATTATCGATATTCTATACTTTTCCTGTTGCAAAAATTTTTAAAGGTGAGGAATACATGTGCAATAGGAAAAAACAATGCATTTATGGAAAACAACTATTTAATCAATAAACTCTCAGTAATATTTTGAAAACAGAAAAGTTATTTGTAAAGAAAATCTGCTCGCCTGTTTTTGGCGTTGCGGAAAGTGTCCAAGTAAACTTTATCAATAAATAGAGAATCATCTTGTATAAGTCCTTTTCCAACGAAAAATCGACAGCGAGAGCAGTTAGGCGATCTTCTACCATGCTTTGTTTCTTAAACAGGCTTTGATTCGCTTAAGAGTTGAGAAACCTCGCTCAGCCTCTGTACTCGTAACTGGAGAACTTAAAAGTGATTTGGATGTCATTTTCGTGGTCTCGGACATAGTCCTCAGTCAAAACAATTAGCCATATACAAAAATCGGAAGAGTTCAGTACACGTCTCATATTACCAATATCGGAATCTTTCGAAATGACTTTCAGCTCAGTTTTTAGTTTTAGATACCTTGTATCCCCATAGGGTAGGAGAATTCTTTTACTGCCCTGAAACAATTCTCTAAGCGATCAGGCTGATCAGTGTAGGAATCAAATAGTTTTGGATCTACAATTTGCATGGCACAGATGTGGTTTTGCGCATTGAACCGCTGTGTTATTTGATCCTGTATTACGTCAATGCATTGTAGCAGCACTATCGTTTGTTCAAATTTTCACGACATTTCTGCTATCACGAAATAATCTCATTCATCAGAATCTTCAATCGAATTCGGCAATATGCTGCAATGCTGATTGAAATTTTGTAATACGATATAAAGCCTCACTAGCCTGAATGCCACGTTTTTGAAAGGAAGAAAAGAGGCCATCCACATGTGGCAATTATTTCCGAGGAACCAATATCAAAAAGAAAATGGAATTAGCTTACCTAATAAAAGGAACACCTCTGCAGTTTATGAAGCATTCTGCCTACAGTAGCAGAATTATCCAACAATATTGCTTCCTCAAGAATACGATTCCAAACATGAAGCTAAAATTTCGCTAGTTTCATTCACTAGAATTCAACAACTCGACTTGTTGAAATTCCAAAGTAGTTTTTTGATCCTTTGGGCAAGCGCTTTCCAGATTCCTCATCTAGCAAATCCATTCTTTTTGAAGACTTGGAGAAAAAATTGGAAAAACAATACAAATTCGTGAAAAAGATCTGAATCCTAGGTTCGACTTGCTGCAGGCTTGAGTGCAATACTAGATTAAGCATGTGTGCGTAACAGTGCACATAGATGGGCATTTGGAAAAGTTATTTTAAGTAGTTTCTGTACACCACCCTCACTTCCTTTCAAGGATATTCGCGCCATCATAAGCTTGCGCAATGAGTTGTTCGCGCTTTTACATCAAATTTTTCTTAGGATGCCGAGGATACATTCAGCAAGCCCCTGAGCAGAACGATCTTTTACTTGCGAAAACTGAATAAAGCGTTCAGTGACAGTATTTGATGAATCCAGATAACGAAAAACAGTTACATTTTGACATTGAACACTAATATCAGTAGTGTCATCGCTGATAACCGTGACAAAAGGAACGCTTTTATCTCGGCTTTAATTGTCTCAATATAAACGCTATAGATCGCATCTAAGAGCTCGTTCTGTATTGTTTTGGAGGTTCCTTTAAAAACCGTAGCATTTTGAAGATGGTCTCTTAGAAGTGAATCATAATTCCCGGTGTGTCTTACAATACTTTAGAAGACACCAGGATTTGGTGACGAATCGTCCTCTCGATGACGCTCTCAAAGGAAGTTCCTCGTTCCACACAACAAGATACATTCCACTACTCTCTTGAAGAATGTCCCATTTACGGCTCACCTTGTCATTAAATGCGCTGTATTTTCCCAGTTTTCGGCCTTTGTCGAATAGATCTCTGATATCTGATTTCCCAAATTAATGACCATCTCATTGAGTTTGAAATGTGAACTCTCGCAAGTCTCATGTTTCGTGACTTTTTCACTTAAATGCTTCAGATCATGTACACCTCTTTCAGTCCACGTCCTATCGCTTCCATCGGAAAGAAGCAAACACGGAAAACAAAAAAGCGTATTGTGCTCCTCGCTAGCCGTGAGCCAAACCATTCTCGATTAAAGGTTCTTGTAATTCTACCATCCTTCTGAGTTAAAGCAATATTTTCGGGAGTATGCCTCCCTAATCTCTTCACCTCGGCCTTTTCAGCATCAGTTAAGTATCTAAAGGGCCTTTTCAATAAAAAATCTACAGTATTCATTCGGCGACCTTTGGGAGTTAGGTACGTACTTTAAAAAGAGATAAATCTCGTGTACTTGGAACCGAAGGGTATTGTATGCTGATTCATGGACTGATCGCTGGTGCTAACCTCACATCACCTAACTCAGTTACAAAAGGGAATCACAATGCATTGTCTTTGCATTGACGTTTAACCAATCAAAGCGTTAGGGCTCCCTCTCAGTGCCCATTCTGTGACGCATTCATCGCGTGTTAATTCTGTCAATTTCGCTCAGATCGTGAAATGAACCACTCTCACGTCATCTCAATCTCGATGCTTGGGCGCGCCCATCAGTCTTGAAAACGATTGATGGATTCTGCTAGCGTCACTGTCGCGCAAATGGAATAGATGTACATGAAGTATAGTCGTATTTATGATCAAGAAATGGAGTCTACTGCTGATGTTGGGTTAATGATTTTTTACTATAGAGCCAAAGTAAATAACATCACGAAAAAAAGAACACATCGAGCCAAAACTTCTACACATCTTTGCGGAAAACGCAATAGAGCCAAACTTAAGCTCTACACTACCTCACTCACCTTCAAGTAAAGTTTCATCAAAATCCATCCCATACCCTGTCCTACACAACCTTCACAATCAGACGAAAACGACAAAAATTCAATCCTTAAAACACACATCGAGCCACAACTTCTGCGCATCTTTGCAGAAAACGCAATAGAGCCAAACTTAAGCTCTACACTACCTCACTCACCTTCAAGTTAAGTGTCATCAAAATCCATCCAATACTCTGTCCTACACAGACTTCACAATTTTGAAAATATGGCCTATTCAGAGACATTTCAAATCTTCAAACACACATCGAGCCACAACTTCTGCGCATCTTTACAGAAAACGCAATAGAGCCAAACTTAAGCTCTACACTACCTCACTCACCTTCAAGTAAAGTGTCATCAAAATCCATCCAATACTCTGTCCTACACAGCCTTCACAAGTTTGAAAATATGGCCTATTCAGAGACATTTCAAATCTTCAAACACACATCGAGCCACAACTTCTGCGCATCATTGCGGAAAACGCAATAGAGCCAAACTTAAGCTCTACACTACCTCACTCACCTTCAAGTAAAGTTTCATCAAAATCCATCCAATACTCTGTCCTGCACAGCCTTCACAAGTTTGAAAATATGGCCTATTCAGAGACATTTCAAACTTTCAAACACACATCGAGCCACAACTTCTGCGCATCTTTGCGGAAAACGCAATAGAGCCAAACTTAAGCTCTACACTACCTCACTCACGTTTTGTGCAATGATGCGCAGAAGTTGTGGCTCGATGTGTGTTTGAAGATTTGAAATGTCGCTGAATAGGCCATATTTTCAAACTTGTGAAGGCTGTGTAGGACATAGTATTGGATGGATTTTGATGAAACTTTACTTGAAGGTGAGTGAGGTAGTGTAGAGCTTAAGTTTGGCTCTATTGCGTTTTCTGCAAAGATGCGCAGAAGTTGTGGCTCGATGTGTGTTTGAAGATTTGAAATGTCTCTGAATAGGCCATATTTTCAAACTTGTGAAGGCTGTGTAGGACAGAGTATTGGATGGATTTTCATGAAACTTTACTTGAAGGTGAGTGAGGTAGTGTAGAGCTTAAGTTTGGCTCTATTGCGTTTTGTGCAATGATGCGCAGAAGTTGTGGCTCGATGTGTGTTTGAAGATTTGAAATGTCTCTGAATAGGCCATATTTTCAAACTTGTGAAGGCTGTGCAGGACAGAGTATTGGATGGATTTTGATGACACTTTACTTGAAGGTGAGTGGGTAGTGTAGAGCTTAAGTTTGGCTCTTTTGCGTTTTCCGCAAAGATGCGCAGAAGTTGTGGCTCGATGTGTGTTTGAAAGTTTGAAATGTCTCTGAATAGGCCATATTTTCAAACTTGTGAAGTCTGTGTAGGACAGAGTATTGGATGGATTTTGATGACACTTAACTTGAAGGTGAGTGAGGTAGTGTAGAGCTTAAGTTTGGCTCTATTGCGTTTTCCGCAAAGATGTGTAGAAGTTTTGGCTCGATGTGTTCTTTTTTTCGTGATGTTATTTATTTTGGCTCTATAGTAAAAAATCATTAACCTGATGTTGCTAGTTATTTAAGTTAGACAACATTTCAATAGGTGGGGCAGTGCCCCACATGCCCAAATGGACGAGCCGCCACTGCGTGTATATAGCTTACTGAGATTCCTGTCGAGACGTGGTATGTAGCATGTGAATGACAGCATTTGCCGTATAACATATCTAATCAGACAGCTATTCAACTGACCAAGTTGTATAGTTGCTGCTTGATGCTGCTTCAAACTTGCTACATGATTTTTGTTTTTATCGAGCATGTTCATTGTTGGCATTCTGGCAAGCAACATGCTTAATACGATCTAAATCATGCAGTCTATTCATTAATCAGGTCTTTGTTCCGATGTTGCGTCTGCTATTGTTTTTGATGCTGTCATTGCCACAAGCTGTATGCTGTAGCCTGTATGCCACGCTGGTGTGAAAACCGTCTTAAAGATCTGTTTTTATAATAATAATCATTGTTTTACATGCGATTAAAAGTCAGTAATTTCCAAAGATTCATGATGTGATTTTCAAGAAAGAGTTGAGATTTTGAAACTTGTTTTGTTTTTTACGAATATACAGTTTTTCGATACTATAGTCTTCTACGTGTTGGTGCTATATTGAGCAAATGGGGTAAAATTATCAACAGCAATTGAAATGTATTATAATACCGGTACGCTAAAACGTCATTGCCGTGATTAATCCACTATTCACTACGAAGATGATAGATGACTAAATGGCGAAATTTATTGCCACGTCGACTAGGCTGTTGATGCACGTAGGCTTATTGCTGCGCGAATTTCGTATTATACAACTTCAACGGACAATATATTACCCGGGAAAAATCCGGGAGAAACCCGGGAATTTCGTTTCTCAAAAAGCATGGGAACCCTGTGATAAGTGAGGAGATCCGCCCATGTAATCGATAATGCTCCGACTAAGGGGGATCATAAAATATCTTCACCAATGATAACTGTATCCCTTTCCAAGCGGTATTGCGTGAAATTGTAGCGTCTTTACTTTTTTCCATTTTCTTCTGCAGTTTTTTCATGAATTAACACAAACAAAATCATCCCAATTTGTTCTTGCTCAATGATCCCATCTCCTCAAGGAGGGCAGGCCGGAACTCCGTTCCCAAGCGTTCCCCCTCGACGACAGCCCTGCGTAAATGTTCGGATTAGGCTATCGGGAAATCATCAGTGTATAGGGCATCATCATAAGTGTTCGACTTGATGGTTGAATCATCAATTATGTTCGGATAAGCAATCAAGAATAATCGAAAAAATCAAAGGGATCATTTAATGCAGGGATGCGGAGTCGGAGTCCCGGAGTCCTATCATTTTTGCTGGAGTCGGAGTACTCGCACTCCGGCCTATAACTAGACCCTAAAAATAATGCAAACAAAATACTTGTACTCGTGTATATCTGTCACTGGCTTGATGTCAACTTTCTCCGTCAAACAAAAGTACAGAGACACCAGTGCACGCAAAGATTGTAATAGTTGAGGGAATGAACCGTGATAGTGAAAAAATTCTTTTCACTCAGTGATTTTGTAGAAAGTCAAACCTTCCTAGCCTCGATCACAGCTACGCACCAAGGGTCACATCAGAGACAAAAATGAAATACTAGTCTGTTTGAGAACATTACCCTCACGTTAATCGTGTGTGTGCCTCCTCCAAAGCGCATATTAAAATCGAAAGTGTACTCATATTTTTTGGAGAAGGATGGGGATTTTCCTGCTTGGTAGAGACTGGAGAAAAACCGTATGAAGCACACATCAACAAGATGGGAGGAGCCAAGTCGCATGCATCCAACTGAAAGCGACATTTGATAAACTTTCATCGAAAATGATTGATAATTGATACAGCAATGATCACTAAAAATAGGTTCAGGTAAGCTTGTAATGATCTATGATGTGTCACCAGTTAATTTTTCAAAAAAACTAGGCTATATATACTTGCCACCCGGAGTCGGAGTCCTATCAACCCCCGGAGTCGGAGTCCTATCAAAATGACAGGACTCGGCATCCCTGATTTAGTGTTCCGATTATCGCGGGAAGCATGAAATAGTTGGCTTATAGGAGAATCATCAAATGCACGGATTACCGGGAGAAGCACCAATTGTTCGGATTTGTCTGCCAGGGAGGCATAAAGACAGAGTTCGGCATTTCGGAGATTAAATGGCTGCATTGTCAGGGTAGCATTAAATGTTTGGAGTTCGGGGAGGATCAATGGATGGGAAAGTATCCAACATTCAGATTAACGGTGGAATCGTTGAATAATCGGATTATTGAGAGAGCGTCAAATGCTCGGATTATGGAGGAAAGATCAAATTGCAGAATATATCATGGAGTGTTCGACTTCTCGGAAGAGCTGGTCAAAGAGCAATAAGTCGGAAAATGCATTAAATGATTGAATTATCAGAGGATCAATCAAATGGGGTCAGATTATCAGTCGAAGCATCATGTACTCGGTTAATCGGGGGAAGCAGCAAATGGTCGGATTATCTGGAAGGAGGGGGAAAGGGGGAAGCATCATATGAATCGATCAGTTATTTGCTGAAAAAGGGGTGCATTATCAAAAAGGATGTAAAAGTATACTTTTATCTTGGATCACAAAAGTATATAGACTTACTAATGTGATGATTTCCTGATCATAAAAATGTCACTGTAAAACAGCACCATTCGATAACACAATTAAAGCTCATCTCATACTAAAACTCTAAAAGTGCAGCTTCTGAGGCAAGCAAACGATGGATCGGCTAATTGGTAAAAAAAGTTAGACACCGCTAGCAATTATCGTCGAAATGGTCGATTAATTCCCCTTTGTAGACGATATTTCTAATCAATGTGTCTATTAATTAAAGTAAATTAAAGGAAGATTCTAATTTTATTTTTCCCACTAGCGTGGAAAGCGCATGATGGATGAATCGAAAATTCAGTTTAAAGGTGTTTTTTTAATAGAATGTGAACCTTAATTAATATGTTATTAAAAGCATGATTTTGTGATTTGATGCTTATCCCTCCAAAGCTGAACATAATCGATAAAAAGTGGCCGCTTCATTTGCCCTGGCTAATTTCACTCTATCATCACGCCATGGCTACATGAAAGTTTGCGCGGAAATTCTAGTTTGTAGGCTTCTTAGTTAACTGAATGTTAGAAATCCATCGGTTTCAAAGATCTGTCAGCCTACTCACCAGTCAGATTATTTGTAAATTGATCTGCATCGCCATGTGTCACACTAGGTGACATGCCACGCGTAATTACGGAACACCCCAAACATCCTTGGTTAAGGACATTCTATTCTTCTACGCACGTACATACGCGCTGCACTAAGAGTCAGAGATCACTTGATCTGACGCTGTTAAAACATGGGGAATGTTTATGAATACGCGCGAACGAGCGTTTATAGTTTGCGCGTCGTCTACGGTTGTCTGCGCTGCCGCTTGAACCACGGATGAACCACAAAGCATGTTCTGTCTTCCCTGAGCATGAAATTGAGGTCCTATCACATGGTTTAGCCTCTGATACATGCAGACACATGAGACGCAAAGTCTATATAACAGGACTGCCAACTGTACTAACTTATATAACAGATATTGCAGCAATGTCCCGCATAGCCACGGATGTTTGGGGTCATGTGTAATTACGCGTAGTTCTTTTAAAATGCAATACATGGCAGGGACTCAAGAAGTTTCGTGTCTGACAGTGGCCGCGATTTAAATTCGCGGTTCCGCCTTTATTCACGATTGCAGAAATATTTCATTTACGATGAATCAGGATGAACGATTTATATTGATCAAGATATGTAAGTCAGTGCCGAGAGTTGTCAATGTTTCTAACCTATGACGTTCTGCTGAAGTTGCACATGCACCATTCTGGCAGTGGAAAGAGAGAATAATGCACAGATTGGTTTTCGGCATTTAGTTTTCATAAGACGTAACTGCTTACTATGCCCAAATGAATGCCCCCTATATCATAAACTTTTGAAAGTATAGAGAACTAGCATCTAATACATTAATGAATGACCGTTTTGAATACACAATTTTCGGACTTATATTCAAAGTGAATATCCATTTGAACACAGCTGTCAGTAGTATATAGTGTGACATCCGGCGCGACGCTTCGCTTCGCTTTGCTTCGCTTCGCTTGCGCCGGATGTCACACTTTTGCGGGTTTTTTCAAAAAAACAAAATTTCAAAAATTTCAAAAATTTAGGTAGACTTCAAATTTCACGTGGCCGAAGGCCGAAGGGCGAAAATTTAAGCGTTTTTAAAAATACCCAATTTTTCAAATTTTTCAAAATCTCAAATTTGAGAATTACAATTTTTACCTTGAAAATCATGACCGTTCCAGGACACCGAAAATCATAAAAGTTGAGAATTTCAAATTCATGAATTTTATCCATCTTTCAGGTTTTTAAAATATATCATGTGACTAAAAATATTTCTTTAAGAATGTAACACAATCTCTTTGTATGCCCGTTATTGTTACTAAGCTTTGCACTCTGATGAACCACCCAAATTGTAGGGAACAGCTGCTCCCGCATACATGATATAATTGCAGCTGCTTATCGCATTCCTGAGCCATTGAATTACAGAGCAAGCAACCCGTATTAAAGATTAAAGATTAAAATGACGTTGAATATATTGCAGCATGTAGGAAGTAAGACTTCATTTACAATTCCATTAATCATAACTAGTGACTGTTTTCTTTCTTCATTGCAAAATGCCAAAACGTACTGCCGCGGAAGCTTTTTCGTTTTACATGCCGATTTTACTAAACTTAATTAAGAAGAGCAGAAGGAAACTGCGAATAAATACTTTGAAGAGTGGAAGTTAGAAATTCAATCGAGAAAGAAGAACAAATTGGACTCTCAAAAACAAGTGGAGGATATTACAGTAAAAATAGAACAGTATCTGACCACTACTACAATTCCTCAGTTCAATGTTACAAAAGAACATTTCATTACCATCGAAGATAGTGCTACTATGATTTCAAAACTGATTGCAAGTGATAAAGTGCACCATGGGTCGTTGCTGAGAAGTGCTGCTTATCAAGGTTATGGATTTAAAAGAATTCTGGAATTGAGTGACAATAAAAAAACAGATTTGTGGAAAACTTGGAACTATTTAGAATTTCCTATAACGTAAGTTATTGTTATTTCTTGATGACCTTATCAGATCTAAATCTACCACACGTATTATTTTTAAATTCATCAATGCCCATTAGTTTTGTTAGAAAACATTTTAAAGAAATCAAAATTTATATAGAAAAATTGTATCAACCGACAACTATAGAAGAAATGAGGTTTGGTTCCCAAGAAGAATGAACATTAACTGTGTTGTTTCACTTTTTAAGATATGTGCAATGTACATACATATTTGATGTATACATATTTATGAATACTTCTTTATAAGTAGTAACACATTTTGGATTATTTTGAAATGTAATTCTATTTTCTTTTGTTCTCCAGTCTCATGGTAGAAGACTGACATTGTATAGATCTATATTTCAGTATGTAACATAATCTTTGGTATTTAAGAATGATTCATGGAACTTAGTAGTATTGCATTTTGGATTATTTTGAAATGTAATTCAATTTTCTTTTGTTCTCCAGTCTCATGGTAGAAGACTGAGATTGTACAATTGTATGATAAGATTGATTGTTGTATTATTATATTTGATGCAAAATACACTGCCGTTGTTTTCATTTTTCTGTACAAGAAGTAGACATTATTACAGTTATTGGAATTTATTTCATTTAAAATGAATGATGAAAATCCGACAGTTATACTGAGTAATATAGGCGATATATGTCCTCAGGTTAATAACATGACTGAGTTTTTAAAAATAAACAGCAAACAAAACCACGTCAAATTTCGATTTAAATGAGATTGCTAAGCAATTGGGAATAAAGAATTTTCACATATTGATGAGTAATGAATTACTATTGATTAAAGATGTACGAAACAATAACTCTACTAATAAAATGTACGAAACACTAACTCTACTAATAAAATGTAACAATGTAACGTTTTAATTTAGATTAAATTAAATCATTTCAAAATCGAATAAGTAGTAAGGAAAGACATCATTAGAGAGCAGTTTTAAATCAATACCCCCCAAGTAGTAAGGAAAGTCATCATTATGAAACAGTTTTAAATCAATACCCCCCAAGTAGTAAGGAAAGTCATCATTAGAGAACAGTTTTAAATCAATACCCCCTCCCTTCTGTCTTCTAGGGGTCCCTTAAGAAATTTTATTATTATAAAATGAGCAACATAAAGGAGTTTTTTAAATTATATGGAGCGCAAACCACGACAAATTTCGACCTAAAGAAAATCGCATATGAATTAGGAATAAAGAATTTTCATGTTCTAATGAGAGCCGAATTACAATTCCTAAAAAATAAGCCAACAGGAACCTTCAGTTCCCGGAACAAAGTTCCATCAATAACTATAAATTTCATAACAAATCTTCATACGTCAGATGAAAAAGGAATACATTGGTCTGCAGGTATCTTTAATAAAAATCGAGATAATTACTATTTCGACCGCCCGGAGGCTGAGAATTATTATTTTGACTCATACGGACTTCCACCTACAAACGAAGTCAAAAAATTACTTGGCAATGGTATTTATAATGCATTTCAAATTCAAAAACCAGGAACTACTTATTGTGGTCAATTATGTCTTTATGTTTTATTTAAATTACAGGAAGGAGTACCATTTCTAGATATTATGTTAGAATTGAACGAACCGTAGGTTCTATGGCTACGCCTAACAAGGGAATTTCATTCCCGAAACGTTAGTTCCGATAATAATGATAATAATGATAATTAAAAATCAGTTCGTTGTAATTCATTTTGATAAAAACGGCCTCTGATATCCTCATTATCTAAATCTTTAATTTCATAAGTAATCGGATAAGTTTGATTTATTTTAAAAATTTCAAATATTTCTTCAGTCCAATAGCCAACAAAGCCTTTTTCAAATTTATTCTTATATTTAAATATTCTAACTCTATCTCCAATTTTAAATTTCGGCTTAAGTTTCTGCAAATTTGGATTACTCTCATTCGAATAATTATTCTCGAATATTTTTTTTCTTATCAAATCAGGGTCGTCAGAAGCATTCTTTGGAGTTTCTTCAATACCAGAATGAACTTTATTATTGTACTCTTCTACAACTCCTGGTAATATCTTCAACCATTTCTGATTTCTTTGCTCAGTAAATTTCTTGAATAATTTATTTTTTAACGTCCGATTGAATCTTTCTATCACTACAGCTTTTCCAGCGTTTTCAGTTGAATAAACAGTTTCAAATAGTGGCTGAACGTTTCTGTTATAAAATTCCGACCCTTTATCAACAAACAATTTCCTTGGCTTTCTATTACTTTCTTTAAAGATTTCTTCAAACGCATATTTAACTGATAGACCACTTTTATTTTTTAAAGGCTTTACCCAAGCATATCGGTGTATATAAATCTATAACGGTCAATGCGTATTTGTAGTCCCTTTCATTCGGCATATGAATAAGATCAGCACTCCAAATATCATCTTTATTAAATACTTTTACTTTCAATAAATATTTAGGCCTTCTGTATTCTTTATGAATTTCAGACGCGTAGGTTCGAGCGTTGCTCTCAGACAGCTTTTGCTGTCAGTTTCATCTATCCCCTGACCGAATAATATTTTAGCTTGTAAAGCTTTCTTAACAAACATTCTTTCAATTTTTTCTCTAAATGTAGGATTTCGAATACTATCTAATTCTTGAATCATCTTCTTATCAGCTGCATGACGAGAACTTAGATCATGATTTCGATAAGCTAAATCATGCCTGTAAGCTGCGGCATCTACTCTATTTATTGTTCTTCACCTGGTTTCGGATTATTATTCTCATCTAGTCTTATATCTAGTCGAGTTCCTGGACCGGTATATGAATGACCAGGAAGATTTTTTTCTTTCGAATATTTACTCCAAATAAATCCAGGAAAGTTTTCTAATGTTTTTTGTATGTCACCTCCAATATGCTGACAATTTGAGTTTTTATTTTTGTTTAATAGATAATTCAATAAATCTAAATTACAAATTTTTAATTTAATTAAATTTTCGGAATTTGTAGAATTCTTTTTAAAAGATAAAAAAAAGGTCCTGAGGTTATTACCGAATCATACTAGGACTTAGATATATTCCAGAACCATCTTTAGTTTCTTTAATTTCAATTAAATCATCAACATTGTGGAGAATATTTTTAAGAACTCGTTTTCCTTCATCAACTAATTTTAATTTACTAATAAAATTATCTACTACTCCTTCACCCCTAGCAACTTTCACTAACTCTCTATTATTACGTTTTTGTTCTTCTAATGCTGCCTTCTCTGATTTATTTTTATTTACTGCTTGGACAATACCAGCTGTCCCACCTGCAACACTTCCTGCAGCTGCTATGCCACCTATTATTAGTGGAATTAATGGGAGAATCCCGCCAATCTTTTCTTCTTGTAATTGAATATTCTCTATCATTGGTTTACTTATGTAATACTTTTTTTTGTTAATCGTAATAGTTTTAGGTGTATTTTTGTCAACAATATTACGTAATTTTAATTCAACAGTTTTATTATTATTACTTCTCGCTTGCGACATTTTTAATAAAAAAATTTTAAGTTATCAAAAATTTTAATCTATTCTAGTTATGAAAAATTTTAAGTTAAGAATTTTTAATCTATTCTAGTTATGAAAAAATTTTAAGTTACCAAAAAATTTTAATCTATTCTAGTTATGAAAAAAATTAATTAATCGACGAAGTCTTGGGCTTTAGCCGATCCTAGCCATCTTTCCATTAAGAATTTCAATAGAATATTTTACAAAATCTAGCAATAAACCATAAGCCATCAATGAAGTTGTGGAATCTTTTTTTTCAATATTAATTGTTACATCAAAACCAGTCTTGATAATATCTTCAGATTGTGCACTTAAATCGAAACAGAAAACAGGATATAAATGTCTCCAATCTCCAGGAGTTAATTGTGGTTCAACTCCAAATTCTATACAGAGATTTTGATAAGAATCATATCCTTCCATAAATTGATTATTGGTATCATCGAATCTTAATGGATCAATTGGATATCGGGTTTGATTTAATGAAACTTGTAAACTTCGAATTGTATTAATATGGAAGAGATTATTGTTCTTATCAAAACTTGGAGAATTATTTCTTTGAAATGTTAGTAATAAATATCTTGGAGTATTCGCAGTTCTAGTAAAATGCCAGTTAAATCTTTGTTCGGAAAAAGTTACTGAACTAGCAGTACGCTTTAGAAAATTAACTGGAATTGGCTTGTTAGTATTTAATCTTTTTGCAATAGCTGTTTCAATCTCTAAACTAGGAGTAATATGCTTAATCCACCATTCAAGTCTATCAATTTTTAGATATGCTTTTTTTTAGTCTTACCAAAAAAGATTAATTCATTATTTGCTGTCCGATGAATTACTAATTTAAATTTTAATTGATAAGATATTTTATCATAATCTAAATATCTGAATAATGGAGACAATGACCAATTTACTGTCTGTTTACTTTTATTGTTAAATTCACGTCTTTCTTTATATGCATCATTATTTGTTTTATTTAAATGTTTTGCAATATTTTCTACATCTTTCGCAATTCCTGCTGCATCTGTTCCAGCGTGAGTTAAATCATCAACAATTATACCATCATTAGTATCAGGAAACCAACCTTCGATTTCATACTTTTTATTATTTTCACCAATTGTTACAAATCTAAGCATTGTATCAATTACACCTGGAGAATCACTTATTGTTTCTATATTTTGAGTTGCAACATCTAAACGCATTTGTGTAAATAATTTTTGGAAAAAAATTATTCTCTAATGCAATATTATCGGTATCTGGCAATGGTGTTGTAAAATTGGCATCACTATATAAAGAATATTCACAGTGTAAAAATGAATCAGGTAGATATAAAAAACTCTGCTGATTATCAACTTCAAAAATTAAATCACCTCCAGTATTTACTCTACTGGAAGATCCGGGATTCATAGCAATTCTTATATAGTCATTCTTTTTTTGATTGTAACTGACGAACGGAGGATCGTCTAATCTAAATTTATTTTCAATTAGCGAAGACATTTTTATAAAAAATAATTTGACTTTTTGTTTTTTCTCACACACAGAAAAAATTTTTGCTAAAACATAATTTTACTAAAAAAATTTTACAAAAAAATAATTTTACTAAAAAATATACTTTAGAATTTTGCTAGACCAGCTCCGTTACAGCTTTGCTGGTTAAACCGAAGGTTGCTACTCACGCCATTTCCTCTTATTTCTTCAATGGAACGTTTTATGGCTACGCCTGATTTCTTCTTATGTTTACTATCAGACGGTGCTCCGCTCCTCAAGGTTTCACCCCCTACAGCTATCTTAGCAATTTTATTTTTTGTTTCCTCTGAAAATTTTTTTAAATTTTTTAGTTCTTCAGAATAATTTCTAAGTTTACGAATAGCTTCTAGTTGTTTTAATTCGCTTTGAGACTTAACAGCATTTGATATTGCACTAGCTGTACTACCTATAGCAGCTGCTCCTTTTGCAGCAGATGAAATCAAATCTTTATTATTTTTAATTAAGTTAACGATACTTCCAATACCAGAAAAGATGCCAGCTCCTTCTTTTTGAACGGCACCTGCGGTGGCTAGGAACTTTTGTGTTCCGATTGTTTCTACACTGTCATAATGGTAAACAGATTTCATAGATGGTTCATGAGCAATTTTTTGATTTGAAGCAAAATGTTTAAGATTGTGTTTATAAATTATAGGCATTTTTATGATTAAATTTGACTTTTGGGAAAAATATCTACGTGTTAAGATTTACGTTTGTGAATGGACAACAACTTCGAGATAACTTTATTAATTGACTGCTGTACTTTATCTATTGCGTCAAGCAGCGTGTGATGTATTTTAATTTCTTTTCTATTAACTTGCATTTTCTGCTGATTAATCTTCAATGCCGTTTTAAGAGCATTTAACTTTCATTTATGAACATCTAATTGTCTTTTAACAGCATCTAACTGTTCTTTATTTTCTTTAGAGTTTTCTTGTAAATTTTTCTTTAATTCATTTTCTAAATTGATTTTAAGAGTTTTCATTTTATCAACTTTTTGATTAAGTGAGTTTACTTCATTTATTATTCTATTCATCTTTTTCATTTGTTGAGTAATTTTAGAACTTAATTCATCAACACTTTTTTGGAATGTAGCTTGTAACTGCTTTAAATTTTTTTTAATTCTTTCAGGTAGTTTTTCTATTTCATCTTCTAATTGTTCTTTCAATAGTTGTATCTGATGTTTATTTTTAATGACTGCCGATTTTAACTTTATAGAAAGTAATATTAAAATTTTTGTTTGTTCAGAAATCTTTTTAAATAGTTTTGCTATATCTGCTTCTAGCTCTCTATCCTTTTTATCAAGTTTTAATAATTTTTCGTTTAATGATTTGTCATTAAGTTTAAGCAACTTTAATTCATTCATCAGTGGAACCAAAACATCCTTTATATAGTTTTCTTTTAAGTCATTGATTTGTGTATCAACATATTGTTTATTTGTCAACTCTGTATTTTGTTGCGGAAGAATAGAAAGATGCAATGGACCAGATAAAACGTCTCCAGTTTTCATAATATAATTTTCTATCTCTATTTCTAATTCACGATTATTCGGGATATATGCACCTCCACCAACATTTGGTAACATCATTTTATAACAATAAAAAAAATAAAATTTTTTCTAATAAAAATAAAAATAATTTTTTTTCTAATAAAAATAAAAAAATGGAAAAACCAAATTTAAGAAAATTATATTCGTCCGCATCATCCTGTTCTTATTATTCGACGAGATCAACGGGATTTGATAATAAATGTTTTGATAATAATAATAATAATCCATGTATAGATGTTAATATTTTAATTCAATTACAAGCCGAAATATTTAGAGAACAGACTAAAGGTTTACCTTCCATAGAAACTAACTATTGTTTATTTCCAGGAGACCCTTTTATAAAATTTATGGAGATTGTAAGCAAATATAATGATGTAGCTTATGTGGAATTAAATAAAGAAAATATGGTTATAATAGGTCATAATAACGTTTATGGATTTATTAGAGCAGTGTTACCAATTAGTAATACTGAATGGATAGAAAATAAAATTATTAGTTATATCAATATTAAAGAATTAGTTAAAAAATTAAAATCTTTTTCGAAGGAAAAAATTAGATTATTTGTTGATGAACAAAATTAATATAACATTCACATAGAGAGTAAAAAACATAATGAAGAATTATTATGTTAGGTATATTATAGAGACACAATTTATAAACAAGAAACATTAGAAATGCCCCAAAGATATGATGATGATACTTATATAGGATTATATTCCAACTTAAATATTAATTTATTAAAATCTTATATAAATGGTTTAACTCAACAAGAGAAAATTTATATGTGGACTACACCTTATACTATTAACAATGACCATAATCATAATCATAATAATCCTCTGAATCATATTGAAGAATCTTATGATAATAATGATGATTCTGAAACACCTGAAAAAGGTGTAAATGGTAAAAAAGATTATAAAAATATTAGTAATTATAAAAAATTTATCTAAATTTCATTTTCTTACAATTGAAAATAATAATGATGGTATAGTTGAAGATACTGTTAGACAACTATGTGTCGGGTCTACAAAATTTAAATTAGGATTTACATCTAATCAATTTAAAATTTTATCATCTTTAATAAAAACTAAAACTGATTCAGATTATGGTGGTGTTATTAAATTTTCCAAAAGAGATCAAAGACCAATATTTTTCTCTATTATATTATTATCAGATAAGAAATGTAATTTAGAATTAGATATTCCTATCAGGGAATGGTATCCTATCAGGGAATGGCATCCTATACCAAAAAGTGTAATTTATGATGTTGAAGAAACAATTTATGATGATGATGAAGAATCAATTGATGATGATGATGAAGAATCAATAGTTAGTGAAAAAAAATTTAAATTATCTTTTGATAAAACTTTGATTAAACTATGATTAAACTTAATATGATAAAACTTAATATGATAAAACTTAATATGATAAAGAAAATAAAATAACTTAGGAACGTGAAATATATAATAATATAAAATAACACTCAAGTCCTTGATATTAGAATGTTTATATCTAAAATTAAAACACAATTTTTTCCTTAAAAAATAAAAAAATGGAAAATACCAAGTTTTATTGTAACTTATGTAAAAAAAAGTTGCAAACAAAAAGAAGTTATCAATCTCATTTGAATAGTAAATTGCATTTACAAAATGTAGAACGAGTTGATGAAGGAAATATATTAAAATTAAATAGTTATAAAAACTATCTAGAAACATTGCCTACTGATATAAAAGTTAAAAAAATGTTTGATGATTATTCACATTTGGAATATAAAAAAGTTTTTAATAGTGAAGATGAACATGTACATGGGACATCGGGGATGTCTTCCAGGGCTTCGCCCGCACCAGATGGAAGATATTTATTTAGCGATACTGATGAATTTAACGAAATAGATGAATTTGATGAAATTAAAAAAACCGATGAAGCGGTAACAGATATAAAATATTTATTTAAACAGTCCGTGCACGGGACATCAAAGATGTCTTCCAGGGCTTCGCCCGTTGAACATAATGAAACCGATGAAACTTTTTATAATGTATTAACAAACTTTTATAATATATTTAAGAAATCTTTCAAATGTTATATGAATGTAGAAGTACTTTATACAAAAAATGGACATGATGGAATTCCTGAAGAAAAAATACAAGGACATTTTACAAATTCGCAAGAAATTCATAATGTAAATGATATACAACCCATATTTGAATCGATGATACTTAAATTAGAAAATTGTATAATTGAAGCCCAGTTACGTGAATCTGGTTGGAGATTTGTTAAAATACTATCTAAGAAAATAGTAAATGATAAATATAAAAATAACACTGTTGGTAGTTATGTTCCTTTGCCTTTCAGTTCACCGCAAATAATCAACATAAAAAATGAAGATGATTGTTGTTTTCTGTGGAGTATTATAGCACATTTACATCCTGCAGAATATCACAAAGAAAGACTAAGTCATTATAATAAAGAAGAATACATAAAGGAATTTAATCTCTCTGATGGCTTACATGAATTTCCATATGATTATAATAGGTTAATAAAGTTTCATAAAAAGAATAAAAATTTAATAGAAGTAAATGTTTTTGAATTAAATGTGAATTATGTTTCTATTGGTAAAATTACTCCACTTTACTCAGATTCAAAAAAATTTTATTTGAATAATAAAAATTTATGTCAATCAGAAATAGTACATAATGATAGGGGAAATTACATGCATCATAATATTTTTTACCAAGGAAATTTAATATGTACTGAAAAATTTCAAATTGTTAAAACACTATCACCAATAATGATTAATCATTATAATTATAAAGGACGTAATTATAATTATGATTATGATTCCGATTATTTATCTTTATCTTTAGAATATCAATAAAAATTACAAAATTTAAATGAAAGTTTACAAAAATGTAAAACAGATTATCAACAACAAACAAAAATATTAGTACAAGAATATGGCCATAAATATCAAAATAAGATAGAAACGATTCAAAAATTAAATGAAGACAATAAAGAATTAAATAATGAGGAAAATGAAACCAATCAAAAAATAAATGAATCTTTAAAAAAATGTCTACAACAATATAAAGAACAATATGAATAAAGAATTAGTTATCAGCTACAAATATTAAATCAAAATTTTCATCGAAATACATTTAATCTTGCAAAAGAAATTGATGAAACACATGAAATATATCAAGATAAATTTGAAAAACTAGAACAGACAAAACAGCCGGCACAAGCGAATATTTTATATTATCAGGGTCATTTTATATTGTGTAAAGATGTTTCTATGTTTACAAAAACTTCAGATAATACAAATTTTCCTTGTCTTCAATGTATGACAAGTTTTAGAACTAAAGAAGAAATGAATAGACATTTGGAGAATTGTCAACAAAATGAAGCAGTCAGAAACACATTTCCAAAAGATGATTATTTAGAATATAATAAATGGTATTTTAAAAATAAAGTACCCTTTACTATTTATTGTGATTTTGAAGCATATAATGTTAATATGACACAAAATCGAACGGAAAGTTCCAGGGCTTCACCCGATTCTGAAAATGATAATTCTGAAAATGATAATTATGAAAAAAGTGTAGCTGAACAAAGTAAAGAAAAATATTTATTTGAACAAAAACCATTATGTTGGGGAATGTACATTCATTCAAATTATCCTGAATTATTTAAATCAGAATATTTTCAATACTATGGTGAAGATAGTTCAGAAATGTTTACAAAGAAAGTAGAAGAATTACAAAATTATTTTTCACAATTGCTTGAAACAAATATACCAATGATGCCATTAACAGAAAAAGAAAAATTAAATTTTGTTAATGAAACAAATTGTTATTACTGTGGAAAAGAATTTGCAAAAAATTATAAAAATGGCAGAGGTAGATATATTGATAAGGTAAAAGATCATGATCATCTAAATGGATTATATAGAGGTGCAGCACATAATTCTTGTAATCTTAATGCTAATAAATTTAAATATAACTTTTGTTCCTCTATATTTCTATAATGGTTCTAAATATGATTTCCATCTAGTAATGAAAGATTTATTTCATCTGAAAAATTACAACTACAACAAATAAATGTACTATGTAAAACAGAAGAAGAATATTTTTCAATGCAATTAGGTTGTATTAGAATTTTAGATGCATTTAGATTTTTTACTCCTTATTCATTAGATGTAATGGGAAAAACTTTGAAACCTGAACAATGTAAAATATTAAATAAATATAATTTAAAACCTTTAAAAGGAATATTTCCGTATGAGTACATAACTGGAGATTTTAATTCTGTGAATAAAATTATGGAAGAAAAACAACTTCCTCCAATAAATAAATTTAAATCAACATTAAAAACAATCACAATTATCTAAAGAAGACTATGCAGAAGCTGAAAAGAATTGGAGAGAGTTAAATTGTAGAACAATGTATGATTATACAATGAAATATCTTCAGATAGATGTATTAATACTAGCTGATCTTTTCGAAAACTTTCGTGATATGTGTTTAGAATATTACGGAATAGATCCATGTTATTGTTATTCTACACCAGGTTTAACATGGCTAGCAGGATTAAAACATACTGGTGTTCAAGCCGATGGCTCTAGGACAAAGTCCGTTAAACTTAAACATTATAAAGAAAATACATATGATAAATTATTATTTTTTGAATCTGGAATTAGAGGTGGAGTTTCATCAGTTTTAGGTAATAGATATGTTAAATGTTATAATAAGAAAGTAAATCCACAAGAATATGGAATAATGAAACCTTTATCTCCAGAAGAAAAAGAAAAAATATTAGAAATTTTTCGAACGAAACGAGAAGGAGTAGAACGTGAAAATGCAATTGATGAATTCATGAGAGAAAACTATTTGTTATATTATGATTTTAATAGCTTATATTCTTCTTGCATGATACAAGAATTACCAACAGGTGAGATGGAATGGTGTAATATTCGTACGACATCAGAGATGTCTACTAGGGCTTCGCCCGTTCTAGATTATCAAAAAACATATGATGGAAAATATAATCATGGTTATATATATGAAGTTGATTTAGTATACCCTGATGAAATAAAAGATAAAACAAAATATTTTCCTTTCTGTCCCGAAAACAAAATTCCTAATATAGAAGATTTTTCAGATTATCAAAAATCTTTAATTCCTAAGAAATACAGACCAACAAAAAAACTAATGTTAACACAAAGTAATAAAGAAAAGTATGTTGTTGAAGGAAGAATGCTAGATTGGTATTTAGATCATGGAATGATTCTCACAAAAATTCACCGGAAACTAGTGTATAGAAAATCTAGGTGGTTAAAAAATTATATAGAGTTCAATATTGAAAAACGCAAAATAGCTAAAAGAAATAAAGATGATTTTGGAAACGTGTTCTTCAAATTAATGAATAATGCATTTTACGGTAAGACTTTAGAAAATGTGCGTAATAGACAAAATATTGAAATAGTTTATGATAAAGATAGGTTTCAAAATTTAACAAGGAAACCTACATATAAAAGAACTACTAGATTTAGTGATGAACTATGTGCTGTACATTTACGTCGAATCAGCGTAAGACATGATAAGTTTAATTTTATTGGATTCACTATATTAGAATTAGCTTAACTATTTATGTATAGATTTATATATGATTATTTAGCACCTGCTTATGGCAAAAACTATAAATTACACTTTACAGATACCGATACACTTGTTAAAAAAATAGATAAAATAAAATATATCATTCATCCTTCTGATTTATGTAAAGTAAAAGATGAATTAGAAGGAAATGAAGATTTCATAACAGAAGCTATATTTTTAAAATCTAAATGTTACTGTTATGATACAACTAATAATATTAAAACACATAAAACATTAAAAGGAATTTCAAAGGCATCAGTGGCTAATCAAATAACATTTCAAGATTATAAAAATGCATTATTTAATAATGAAATAAAAACAGCATGTAATTATAGACTTAATTCAAAGAAACATAAAATGTATTTAAAAGAAGAACATAAATTAGCATTAGATCCATTTGATGATAAAAGAAAAATTTTACCTGATGGAATAACTACTGAACCTTTTTAATTTTCTAATTTCTAAGATAGACAAATTTGATATATACATAAAATAAAAAAAAAATATTATAACACTATATTTGTATATTTTTTTATCACTCGGTAAACAAATCTTCTATAACTCTATCATGAATTTTTTTATCAATATTAATTGTAATGAAGCCATAATCTTTTGACCAAGCATTGTTACACGATTGTTTAAATTCATCTTTATTTCTTACACATAAATCTCTTAACAAATCACTTAAGTTTCTTGCATTTATTTCAAATAGTATAAATATATTTGCATTCTTTCTAATAACACTTCCGTCTAATGAATACATACTTTGTGTTAAATAAAAAACACTACAGTTATTATGTCTACCTCTTGTGAAATAATTTCTCTGAACTGACTGATTTCTATCATTAACACAATCATCAAAAATTACACAATGTTTCATTGTTTTATCTAGTTTACTAGGATCTTGCATATTACCACTATCATCTATTAATTGTATCTTTATATGGTTATTTTTATTAGATTCTACTAACTGATTATTTTTTGCTGCTTCTTCACACCACGAACTTATTTCTTCTTCATCTTCAGATTTTTCATATTCTTTGAATAATGAAGCAATTGCTGTTTTTTAAAGATTATTTTCAAATCCATATTTTAAAAATTGATAGACGAGTTGTTCTGCTGTTGTTGTATAAATTATAAGATTGTTATAATCCAAAAAATTTGGAGTAGTTAAAATTTTAAATAATAGATATGTTTTTCCACATCCTGATCTTCCACAAATAACTGACAAAACTTTATTAGATAAATTTGGATGATGATTAAATTTAAGTTTTTTTTATTTAATGGTAGTACTTCACTCATTTTTTAATAAAAAAATTTTATTTTTATTTTTTTTGTTTCTAAAGAAGAAGAAGAAAATTAAACTTCTCTTGCTTCGCGTAGGAGTTTATACCTCTCGAACGGGAGTTTATACCTCTCGAACCAAAAGATCTATCATAATCTCTTCACCTCCAAAATTTATTTCTTGTCCTTTTTCATCAGTGATTCTAATGTTAATGTTGTTAATAGTTTTTCTTGTAATAGGGAAATATATTAATGTTTGTGGAATTACATTTAATCTATAACCAATGGGTACAGTAAAAGCTGGAAAACTGAATATTAAATTTGACAATTTACCATTTATATATCCTCCTTCAATAATGTCACAATGTACAACAATTGAATTTATTTCAGTTATTTTTGGAATCTTCTCACCTAAATGATAACCTTGACTATAGGTTTGTTTATTAAATCCTAATAGCTTTGACAATGATCTATCATGATTAAAATCAACTTGATGATTTTCGTCTAAAGTAAGAGAAAATTTATTAACTGCCGGTTCAACTGCGAAATGTAATTGTTTCTTATCTTTAAATGGTATACCTAAATGTCTCTTAATTTCATTTGATATTGTTTCAACTTCGTAAGAACCAGGAAGAAAAGTTAGTATTTTCCATGTTTTGCCTTTATCAGTAGAATATCTAAATTGATCATTCACATCTTTTATAACATTTTGAATAGTGTTAAATGTAAAGAAACTAGTCAATGCAATTTGATAATTTTTATTTTGTTCCAAATGTAGAATGGGTTCTAAATTACAAGTGTGTGATGAAGTAGTTGTTATAATTTCTAACGTCGTACTAAATTTTGATGAACCCAAAATCTCTGTCAATTTTTCTAAATGATTATTAATTTTGTCTAAATCTGCTGAACACATTTTTTAGTTAAAATTTTGAATAAATATTATAGATAAAAATCGTAGATAAAAATCATAGATAAAAATCATAAATAAAAATCATAGATAAAAATTAGAAACAACATATTTCAGCTACGGGCGAAGCCCTTAAAGACATCAGAGATGTCCGGTTATACTTTTATAATCTTCTTCATTTAGAATCTTCTTTTGTAACAGTCTTTTCAATATAGCATGAGTTTCATTGAAACTAGAATTATGTCCTTCTTTTATTGCAGATATTAAAATATTTAATCTATTTAGTAATTCTTGTGGATCATCTGGTAAAAATATGGTTGTTTCTGTTTTCTGTTTTTCAGATAAACCTTTTCCTACTTTAACTCCCGTTGATAATAAATTTTCTAATTCTCTATAACGTTTAAGAGTTTTTCCTGCTTTAACTCTATCTAACATAGCTTTATATTTTATGAGATCTTCTACAGCATAATTATTTAAATCTGCTCCTCTTAAAAGATCAACAAAATTTCTATCTAAACTAAAAGGAGATTTATCTGGTGAAAAAATTAAACCTCGAAAAGGTTGTGGAAATATTTCTTTTTGTCCGAGATAAAATCAAGGTATTGTTTTTCCATCTATAAATGAAATAGAATGTTCAAATTACATAGACTTTGGTAATTTCTTATTAATGTTTGATTCTAGTAATCCATAGTCATCTAATATAGATTTTGTGCTCTGGATCTGTTACATCAATTTGTTTATCATTATTTGTACTTTCTTTTTCAAGAGTTTTAAATGGTTTTCATAGTTTTCTCAAAATCAGTTTTAACTTGCTCGGTTTGCTGCATTTTTTCAAACATATCAGATTGAATACCAGCTTTTATCATTCTATGTTGAAGATGATTTTCTTTCATAATATTTCTTTGTTTTATTAACTCTTCTAATTGTTTTATTCTTTTAAAATTATCAGCTCTAATTTTATCCATTTTTAAAATATAATATTTGAATTTTGTGGTAACATTGGAATACAGCAAAAACATTTTACTGTACAAATTATTTTTTTATTGCTTTGTTGTCTGACATCTTTTCGTTTAAAGTTTTCTCGTTTTAAGTTTTGTTTAATAAAGTTTTGTTTAATAAAGTTTTGCTTAAATTTTCGCTTAAAGTTTTTAGCTCTTCTAAAAAAAATTTGTCATTTTCTTCATTAGAAATTTTACCATCACTAGAAATTTTGCCATCCTGTTTATTCTTATCATCAACTTTTTCGGACTGTAATTGAAAGGTTTGATTTACTTCATTAGCTATTTGATCAAATTTTTCAATCTCATCTAACGTAATAACATTATCATCACATACTCTTTGAAAGTAGTAATGTAGTTTATCATAGACTTCTTTAATATGTAAATGCTTAGTTTTTAATGATTTTCGTTTCTTAGTTATTAAAGATTTATCTAACATTGTAACAAGTGAAGTTGCAAAAACACCCGTACCTGTTAAAGCTGTAGCAACTACTGGAATTACTAAAACACCTGAAGATATAACAATAGTGAGAGCGCCTAAACTTATTGTTAAACATGCTCCAACGCCTTGTGTCACATTCTTAGCTATCGTCCATCTCTTTCTTAATTTTTTATAATGCTCTAATCTTAATAATAATTGAGATTCCTTATCTTTCATATACCTAACTCTATCTTTGTGTTTTTCTTTGTTCATTTTTTCAATGTCCATTAAAGTAGAACTACGTTCATATGATAACGAAGGATATATTCCTGCGGTTTCTTCCACTTTTGTTTCTTCCATTTTTAAAGAAATATTTTCAGTCACATGATATATTTTAAAAACCTGAAAGATGGATAAAATTCATGAATTTGAAGTTCTCAACTTTTATGATTTTCGGTGTCCTGGAACGGTCATGATTTTCAAGGTAAAAATTGTAATTCTCAAATTTGAGATTCTTAACTTTTATGATTTTCGGTGTCCTGGAACGGTCATGATTTTGGGAGTAAAAATTGTAATTCTCAAATTTGAGATTTTGAAAAATTTGAAAAATTGGGTATTTTTAAAAACGCTTAAATTTTCGCCCTTCGGCCTTCGGCCACGTGAAATTTGAAGTCCACCTAAATTTTTGAAATTTTTGAAATTTTGTTTTTTTGAAAAAACCCACAAAAGTGTGACATCCGGCGCAAGCGAAGCGAAGCAAAGCGAAGCGAAGCGTCGCGCCGGATGTCACACTATATACTACTGCTGTCAATCATACTTGAATCACCGATAATCATATCTGAAGCTTCCAAGCAAGCTCTCAAGAAGCCTGCATTTTGATCAGAATTAAAGCACCATTCATAATCTCATAGACACCATCTAAATGCTATTTATATAGTAAGTGTGTCTTCATATTCGTAGACATGCGTATTCATGATTCGAAATATGCAAGGGCAGGTTTGCTTTTTATACTGTAATTATGAGTTCAGTAAAGAAAATTTTCATGTTTTTAATTACTTGTCCCGCCTAAAAAATAGGGAGAGAAAATCATGACGCATGTCGCAGAATGCGATCTACATGTGATGTGAAGAACACTCAGGTCATTCAATCCATTGATAGAATCTTTCTTAGGCAGACGATTATGCCTGTGTGTGTGTCATGGAAGCTCATATCCCGGCAATGTCCGATGATATAAATTTGTGTTCGTCTTGACTGCAGCTCAGACTTAAGCTCGACTGTGTATTTACGCATTATCAATAAAGGGCCAAGTTTAAGAGGGCGTCAAGGATAAAAGTATCTTAAAAATCTCAAACAGATATTAATCAAGTTAGATTTTAACTATTTTTAATAATTTAGCAACTTTAATTCTTCCCAACTTGAAAAAAGTTTGTATAAAGCCCAGTCTCGTTTTCCAATCTGATAGACTCTATCCGCTTGTTCGATAGCTAGCAGTCGCAAGAATGAAAATGCAAGCGAAAAAGTCAATCATAATAATTCGTGACTTTAACGCGACGAAGATTCCAATTGTGAAAGACTGATGCAGCATTCAATCTTTATCTAGGAGGATCGCTATACCTTCAGTAATAACGAATAGTTCTGTTTATTTTTATCTGATGTGAGGTTCATGACCTTTTTAAACTTTCTAGCATTGTCCCTGTCGGTGCATGAAGTAAAGAAAAACGTCTCCGGGCTGCAAACGATCAAACAAAGTTGTGTATGCAGTGAAGAGCCAGAGCAAGTTCATGTCCGAGCAAACTAGGAAAAAACAATACTGTTGAAATATGCTACTCGTACACAAACATCAACTCAATGTTGATCTTTTCTTTGCAGCAAACATTGTGAGCTTGTTCTGATGTTATGAATCGCAAATTTCTGGATGTTCTTTAGGGCATACTTCAATATTTCAATTCTTTAGTTTAAGTCAATTGGAGCGCTCTTTAGTTATGCGTAAAAGAATTTAACAATAAATTACGATTAAGTAATTTAAATGTTTTGTGAGAAGATTCATTTGTAGACCACGCATTTCGTATTTAGAAAAGGACAATAAAATTCAGCAGGTTCAGGGTCCGATCAATATGAGCCCCTAGAATGAATTTCTCGCCATAAGATTAAGTCTGAAGTATACTTTGACTGAGCGATGGACTAACAAGGCATCAAAGATGAAAGATTTTCCTAATCATTTTTCGTAGTTAAGAGTATGGTCAATTATATTCCGCTCTGACTGAGAAAGCAAAAATGATATTGCACACGCTTTTGTAGGATTCCCTTGCTATAGGATTTTCAGTTCATTGGCGTGACAGCTCGCTTTACTGTTGTTGAGCAATAAGATTATATATTTCGCATGACGTAGCATCCATGGGCTTCTCCCACTCAGCATCCTGAGTTTTGGAAACAAAGAAGAATTAAAAGAAGATTGCATTTCAAAGGCAGCATGATGGCTTGCATTAGTTCATCGACTCAGTAAACAAAGGAGGACATAAGTTAATGAAGGAATTCAATCTCCGAGCAGTGCACTGTTCGGGAAAATGGTCCATGTCAAAGGTATGACACGGTCCGTATAACAAGGCCTTCTGAATTGCAGATTCTTTGTAAGTTATTTGTCTAGATTTTACAAGAAAACAGATAATTGTGCAATGTAAAAAAAAATCTTATGCAGTGCACTTCCGCATAAAATCTGGATAAGATCCGTATTTTGATGATATAGGTAAAAGTGCGAATAAGAAAATATAGTCCACATTCTGGACAGGTGCTATTTGAGGTGCAAAAGAGAAAACGGGTCCGATGAGCTTATGAGCAGTGGCGTGAGCATATTTCACAGGTGCCAAAAACTTTCTTTTAAAATTGAAATGACAAACAAAGTTATTTATGGCTCATTTCATCAAGTGTGACATATATAATTATCAAATGATTAATATAATTAAAAAATCTTAAGAAAAAATAAAAAGTCATTTTTTCATTGGCAATTTGAGTTGCAAACATTTTGCATGGCACCTTGTATGCATTGACAAATCAACCAAGGTAGGCATTGTGATAGAAATTCTCCTTCTGGTACATTGGTAGAAGCTGATGAATGCGTTTATATCATGGTCCCTATACAGTGACTGTGCGGACATTTGGATGCGAGCCCTTATGTACCTTCGATAAGTACCATTTAGCTAAACCAAATCAGGACCGTGCGTTTATCTTGCATCGTAGGACCTAGGGGTCCACCTCAAATGTTCCCTGTTCCGATAGATAGAACCTTTTGGAAACAGGGCTACTATACAATCTGTCCCACATTATTAGTCACCCCCTACTTTTTCATGCATTTGTCTATAAATGAAGAATGATTTCTATTTTCAAGTTATACAATGATATGATGTCTATCATATGATATTAAGCCCCTCTATAATTATATTTATTATTCATAAGCAACAAAAAACAGCAAGTTTCCATCAAATATGTACTTGTAATAGGACATACATGTAATTGCATGCAAATTATAAAATTATCGGGAAAACATGATAAAAATGAGTATTTTGTATGTCCACCTTTCTCTAGAATGAGAGCAGCAATTCTATCAGGCATGGAATCGACGAGACGCTGACATGTCCTGATGATAGTAGGGTCTTGGTGCCACGCCTTGATCAATGCTGCAATTAGTTCCGATTTCGTCTTCAGGGTTTGGTGCTGGAGCCTTTTATTCACAATACCCCAAAGCATTTCTATAGGATTCATGTCTGGACTGTTCTCAGACCAATCAAGTACAGTGACATTATTGGCCTGGATACAGCTCATTGAGACCTAGATGTGTGGCATGTTGCCCCGTCTTGCATAAAAATCCAGTTAGGGGCCATCCATAAAGGACGTCCGCAGCGGGGGGAAGGGGGGGTCAGTCAAATGCGGACAGTTGCGGACGGGGAGAGGGGGGAGGGGGCAAGAAAAAGCGGACGTCCGCTTATTCACAAGTTAAATCACTTTTGACACCGGATGGTTAGCGTTTTAAGTTCATCTCTTCATTGTGAAGGAATGGTAGACTAATGACTTGTTAATCTGCGATCCCACGAAACAGATGATGTTTTATTATTACAGATGAGTTTGAATAAAGATGTTTACGTTTGACAGCATCTCATATTTTTGTTGACAAATTCTGATGAAAATTGATTAATGAAATTAAGATAAGTAATATATGTAAACCGATGGACTATAAAAGAAATTAGTACATCAAATCGTTGACTAGTTTATAAAATCGTATAGATCTATAAATGTGCTGTCATGTAGTATATAGTATTCAAACGGGAGTTTGGCTTTTCTGTTATTAAGCTTTATAGTATATGTTACCAGAGTGTATGTTGTGAAGGTGTTTAATCTGTCTTTTAAGAATGTAAAATTTAAAAATTTGAAGATTGAGCAAGAAAATCGGTTGAAATTATTCCGTGGCTGACGTAGGATCATCACAAAAAATCTGACAGACTCTGTTATAACATGTACGTTTATCAAGAAATAATCTAATAAATTATGTAGGTTAAGGACATATAGGCCTATGTACCAAAACGAAAAATAAGATGCAAGCAGGGCTAAGATGCAACGAGACTAAATACCTAAGTGATAGTAACTCAGTTTCATAGCTAATACTGAAGGCTTATAAATGCGGACGTCCGGGGGGGAGGGGGGGTTCGAAAATCCGGACACCTGCGGACAGAGGGGGAGGGGGGTCAAAAATAGTCCATTTTCTGCGGACGTCCTTTATGGATGGCCCCTTATGGTTGTCGCCAAACAAATCCGTTGCTTGGGGGATCAGCCCAGTCTCGATAACATGCTTGTATTTAATACTGTTCATCGTTCCTTCAACGAGGAACTTCGGTCTGTTACTTTTGAAGTCTGCCTCTTCGGACCACATTTACCAATTCTGTGATTTGGAATACCTCTCCCACAGAATTAGACAGGTTGTCTCTTCTTCCGTTTGACTACACCATTTCCATGTTAAGTTCAGAACTCTGAATTTATATTTGCGACTTCATCATTTCTTTATGCGAATATGTCATTTTAATTTCAGATTTATTCAAAACAGTTTACTAATTGATCACTTATTTTTAATCACTTAAGAATTGGTCACTTTAATTTCAGTGTTCATCACATATATTTGATCTTTCAATTCTTATATTTAAGATAATAGAAAATATTTCAGAATAAATCACTTATTTTCAAGAATTCAGCATTTATATATCATCATTGAGAATTAGTCATTTATAATTCAGATATCATCATTTATATTTCAATTACCTAATTTATATTTAAGAAAAGGTTACTTAATTTTTTGATTAGATCATTTATATTTCAGATAAGAATTGAAGTTGCGACTCCATCATTTATATTTCAGATAATCAGCATTTCTATTTCAGAAAACACGATTTAAATTCCATTCTGTCAGTTTTATATTGAGAAGAAATCACTTTAATTCGAGAGCGAAATTCATGACACAACAGTTATCCGAGATCATTTATAAGTGGCCTTTGTAATCAAAGTCAATGATTTCATACTGAAGGTCTGCAACAATGGAGATGTCAGAGAATTGTGCTATCTGTCTTCGGACAATGTTGAAGGACAGCTTACGTCTTTTACTGCCTTGTTTTCATTACCTGCATCAACAATGTTCTACTCAAATAGTAGAAGATAATAATCCGAGGTGCCCCATTTGACGTGAAGACATAGAAGATTCTGAAGTGGTCGAACATCGAAATTATAAGAAATATCTACCAAAAGACAGAGAACGAATAGTCGAATGTGGAGACAAAGGTGGAGACTGGCGTGGCCTAGCAAAATCACTCAATGTAAATATGAAGACTGCCTACGGATGGGTTCGAAGTGGCGAGACAAGTGGAAAAGCTCGAGGTGGATATAAGCAAAAAATCCTGAGTGATGAGCAGATGGCTGTGAGTAGTAAGCAAAACTCCACTTCTGGACCGCGCAAGATGGCCGCCATCGCTGCGTCCCCCCCCTCTGGCACGGCAGAGTGTCGTGGTCGGCCGCCGTGGTGCTTCGTGTCTGAGTCCCCCCCCCTCTGGAACGATGGAGTGTCGTGGTGGACTTGGGCGACCGCCAGGATTAGTCTTGAGGCTATAGTGTGTGATGCTTTTGGTGCAATCTGCTGAATGTTGGGTTGTAAAATGGGTTGTTTCGAGTGGAAGGAGTGGTCGGATGAGAAAACGGAGGTCGGATTCGTGTTCAGCGTGAAATTCTGCATCGGTAGGGTGAGTTTCAAGGCAATCGGTGAGAAAAAAATTTCAACATTTTTCGAAAAACGACAGAGTTAGAATTTGGGACGTTTTGGTGTGTAGCGCCCAAACGAAGCATCGGATGAGAAAACGGATGCCAGATTTGGAATCAACTTGATGTTATTGTCCAATGAGGATCATCATCCAATGAGAATCAAGCATTTCTTTATAAATAGCGAGCCTTCCACAGCGAGAATCATTCCATCGTTGAATCACACGAGTGACGGACGCACATTTTCTCTCTCCCTAGTTCCCTGTTCTATTATCCAACTAAAATGGTAAGTCGCTACTTCCCTCCCTCTCCTCCTTTGAACGTAAACTTAATACAATCTTTTTTCATTTTCAGGCATCTACTCCATCTACTGCACTAGTAGGACAAAATGGCGGTCAAACGTTACAAGGTTCGCTACGGTCAGATCATCTACAACTGAGGCCAGTGGAAGAAACAACCAAGGTACATAATCCTACACCGCTACAGCGTAAATTTAAACAAGCCTTGCGTTATGATGATCATAGCGTAGTACTCCAAACGGGAATGCTCCCTTCCACGGATGTCAAGATAATGCACAATCAGTATGGGGACTACATACTGATCCCCGTGAGTCCGTACATTCGCCACCAACTGGATATTATTGAGGAGTACGTGACATTAAATATGGACATTCCTACTCCTCTTGCTCAAGAGTGGAAGGCGAGAGATGACAAGGATACTCCCTAGAGAAAGATTTGGGATGGTAATCACATTTGCCTACCGGTATCACATTGGTGTACTTACTATAAGAAGGATGGAGATCATTCAATACCCATCAGATGTGATGAGCTCGGAGAAGGTACTTGGGATATCCTTTTCAAAGTGAATGGGCTATATTATGGTCGACACAAGGATAATAAAATAGCCTCTCTCTCCATGCATATGGCCATCCATCCTATATATTCCGAAACCACCCAACGTGGACGACATAATTGATCAAATCCTTAACAGCAGTGGTACGAAGCGCAAGTCGGAGAAGAATGCTACATCAAAACGCAAATCAAAGAAGGAGAATTGCTAGTCCTTTCCTAACTCTACCCTATGACAATTCGCTTATGTGCTTTGAGTGTCGTATACGTGGTCTTATTAGATACATTTTACTTCTTCGTTGCCATCATATCATTTGTGTATTTTGTCGTGAAAAGCATCGATGTAATTCTTCATTTTGTAATATGTTAATATGTTATAGAACGTTTCCTTAGATGTGTAAATTTCCGTTTTAGGCTTCTATCATCATTTTTATGGATTGTGAGGGTGAACCTGTACAGGAGCTCAGTGCTATTGCTATGAACAATTGGACATATCAGATTGTTAGTGTCTATCATCAACATGCCAACTGCGATCCCAATGTTGATCAATGGGCGAGAAAACACATTCATGGACTTAATCTGAAATATTTGCAAGACTATGGCTTTTCTTGTGAAAGTGCTCTTCTTATTGACTTTAAACGATGGTTAGCTGCTTTCAATGTTATACGCATCTTTTGTAATAATCCTGGTAAGGAGAGGAAAGTATTTCCCAATCTAATCATTGATGATATTTTGCTCCGCCTTTGGGATAGTAGAGTGAATCAACATTATCATGAAGTCACGAAACGTTTTAAGGATTTGTGTGTTCCTATTTTGTCTGTTCGTTGTAGTAGCTACGTTCATAACCAATGCTTTCTTTCCTCCTTACCTCAACACTGCCAAAGTCCTGTATGGTTATCATTGCTCGCTGTATGATAGTTATCAGCTGTATCTATTTTATCTCTTTCAAACCATTGATTTATAATGCATGCTTGTTACCGTTATTCAATAAATGTTACTATGAGAAGAGTTGTTGTTTTCATGCAATGGATGGGATAGATAAAGGGCGATCATGTCTTTCTCAAACGACTGCGGAACATTACGTTTTCATAGGCAAAGTTTAAAAGGAGCTGTTCAAGATTATGTGATAAAATTTCATAAAGATGAGGACCGACATCGAAGCAGGGGTCGATGATGCTAGCACTCTCTTTCTAGAGTTAATGAATACATTCTCTGATAGCATTATCATGGCGCGATTAGTTGCGAAAATTAAGTTTAGTCATTTTGGAAAGGAAGAGGTGGAAAGTCGCTCTTTCCATTTTGCTTCTTATTCAATGGAAGTGGTAGATCACCCCCAAGAATTTTTTAAAAGACATATGATAAAAATTGCTGAACGTTTTAACGCATTTAACCATCATGGTAGCAGTCTAGTGATTGAAGCGATTTCAGATATTCACATTCAACTTTCCATAAAGAAAAATTGAAAATGCAGTGGTACTTGATTGTAGCACAACTGGTTTTCGAGCTATGTCTGCTCACTCTCGAAGTATATTCCTTCTGTACATGCGTCTATTATTTAGAAAAGGCTAGCAATTCATATCTTCAAAAAGACTTGCTATAGACATCAGTAACGGTGAAACTATGTGTTGCGATGTATGTAAGCGAAAGGATGGAAATGAAAAGCGCATCTTCAAGAGATGTAAGCATGCTTTTTGTCAACGCTGTTTCATACGTAATTGCATTCAACTTTGCCAATGTAACCACTGTGATATTGCTCATTTCGAGTGTCACTTATGTCGCAATAGTTAGTACCTATGCAAATGTGGTAAAGATAGGTTTTAGCAAAGACTAACACGGAAAATGGCGAAACGTAAAATGGCGAAAACGTAAAAAGTCAAAAGTTTTCTTCAGCCATTCAAAGCTCTCCGACGAATGAAAGCAAATCAGCGATACAATGCTATACGACATGCTAACGATAAATTCATTTGTGAAATTATTTCTCATGTGAGGAAGTTGAGGACGAAGAAATTAGCGCCAAAACAACGAAAGTTACTTAAGCGATATGCTACGAAATTGCGTTTCATCTCCAATCCTAAAGTCACCCTTCAAAGAAAGAGGAAAACTCTAACACAAAAGGGCGGTTTCCTTTCAGCAATACTTCCAATGATAGCTCCTGCGTGGGCAACCTATTTGTTAATATCTTTGGCTCTAAGCGTTATTTATGAAAATGTTGAATCTCAAAGTGATTAAATGGATTTCAGACTTCAATGTGATAAAGTTCTGACTGTATCAGGTCCATCTCATGCAGGTAAAACTGTTTTTCACGCTGAATTTATTGGATAAAAGAAGGGAGTTGTTTAAGGAACCTATCAATCGAGTGATTTGGTGTTATGGTATTTATCAACCGTCGCTGTTTCAGGAATTGCAAAGTCGCAACTTTATTCGACATGAAGGAATTATTCCAGTGGATAAACTTCAGTCTAATGATGTTGTTGTATTGGATGATTTATTCAAAGAAAGTAAGAATTCAAAAGATGTTACAGATATGTTCACTCGCGCAGCACACCATAAAAGGTGTTTTATCATCTATATTACACAAAATTTGTTTCCTGATGGAAACGAAGCTCGTACACGAAACCTGAATACACACTATTATGCTATTTTCAAGAATCCGCGAGATAAAAGTCAATTTGAAATTTTAGCGCGACAAGTTGCACCCAGAGGATCAAAAGCCTTAATTGAAATTTTTCAAGCAGCTACTGAAAAACCATTTACTGTTACTTATTCATAGACTTTACGCAAGAGTGTCCGGAAGAATTTAGATTTCGAAGTGATATTTTGAAAACTCCCATGATTATCTACAAACTATGAGTTCTTATTCTCGCATGATTGTTATTCCTCAGGATGAATATGTACAATAGACTGCCATGCAGCAAGTAAAGCAACCTCTTGCAAATCAAATGTATAGGAAAGAAATAGATTATCAGCAAAATGTTCACATCAAAGATCCACATCGTCCTTACTTCTTCACCAAACTTAACCTGAATCAATTGAAAAAATCTCCCATAATCCTCCACCTCATAAACACCAATACATCTTACACCAAACTCCACAATCTCTCCATCCACACCCAAATCTCAATAACCCTACATAATATATCCCCCAACCACATAAATCACTCTTCTCCCACCAACCCTCATCCCCAAACTATTCAATCATCAACCCTAACATACTCCAATCAACCTACATCCTTCCCTACTCCCTCTCCTACTTTCACATAACCCCATTAATTACCACCCAAACAACCCACAATCCCCATCCAAACCATATCCCCCCAAATAAAACCAAACCCACATCTCCAATCCCTCCCAATCAACACCCTATTCACCACCACCCCATCCACCTCCTCATCCCCCATCCCCCCCCCAAATTTAAACCTTCTACCCCATCACCCACCCCACCCCCCACACCACCTCCACCCCTCTTCCTCCCACTCCTACTCACACACAACTCCCCCAACCCCCATTACCCTTCCCCCTACACCCCCATCACCCACCACCTTCCACAACCCATAACAC